>OY829507.1:10109248-10432358 GCA_963691665.1 Clepsis dumicolana | reverse complement strand
TGCTGACGTTTTTATGGATAACTTTGAAAAACAATATATAGTGGGGAACAGCAATTTAGTATATTATTATAGGTATGTTGATGATTTAATTTTATGTTGGAAGGGGAGTATGAGGCAGCTAGATTTGTTTATTAGTGCTCTCAATAACAAACATCCAAAAATAAAGTTCAAACGAGAATTAGAGGAAAATCGTTCATTAAATTTTCTGGATTTAACTATTACAAGAGTAAATAATAGGCACCAGTTTCAAATTTACCGTAAGCCTACGTACACAGATACTGTCATACCTGCAAATTCTACTCACCCATGGCAGCATAAACTGGCTGCTTTCCATTGTTATGTACATAGACTACTAACTGTACCTCTTTCGAAAGAGCATTATGATTCTGAGTTACATACTATATATCAGATAGCAACAACAAATGGTTATAGTACAGCAATGGTTAATAGTCTGGTTCAAAAGAAGCAGGGACGGATAGTGAATAGCATGCTTTACTCTGCGTTGCCATCTCAGCCTACTAACAAATTTAGATCTAGTATTACTTATGTTGGCCGGTTGTCTGACAAGATTTATAATATTTTAAAATCAAATAACATCAATGTTGCCTTTAAGACTACTAATTCTTTACGTTCTAGACTTTGTAATAACAAAGAAAAGGTGGATAAAGGGAACAGGTCGGGCGTATATAAACTCACTTGTGGCGACTGTAGTCAAGTATACATTGGACAAACCGGTCGAAGCTTTGATACTAGATTTAAAGAGCATGTCTCGTCATATAGGCATGATCATCCAGAGAAATCAAACTTTGCCAAGCATTTATTAGAAACGAATCATTCGTTGTTAGACTCAGATACGTACGAAATTTTACATTATTGTGATAAGGGTTTGCGGCTATCGGTTTTAGAACAATTGGAAATAATTAGGTACAACAACATGGGGTCTATTATTAATGAACAAGTTAATTTGGTTTCTTCGCCTTTGTTACGACTTGGTTCTAATTTTAATAATGTGTCATAGTAATAATGAGAACATGACTTCTCTTTTTACCGTACTCGGTTAAAAATAACGGGGTACCTGGCGTAGATTAAAAATAAAAATAAAAAGGGTAGTTTGGAATTCATTTCTTAAAAAAGGGTAGTTTAGGACTTACATAAAAGGGTAGTTTGGAATTTATAAAATATTAGTGGGTACGTTGGTTTTGTCATTAACTAAGTTGAGTACATGGTTTACATATGTCAGTAGTGGAAGTGGTGGCATGTTGAGCGGTTGTTGTTGTGCTTCGTAAATGGCCTCGTGGAGAGTGCCGAAACGCGTCAGCGTTTAGTATAGTGGTGGTGGTGATAGTTGGGTCTGTGTGGCATGTGTTGATTCGTGTAGCAGTGGAGGTGGAGGTGTTGCATGGAAACATACATTTGCCGCACAGATATAACTATTTGTCATTAGTGGTCGCGGGTGAGCAAAGTAATTGTTTTTTAGTTCACATACATCCTATTCTATCAATTGTCAATATTACAATATTCTTACACTTGAAGACCGTCGTAAAATGGCTGACATAAACTTACTTTTCGATATAGTTCGAGGTCGTATCGACTGCCCTGACCTATTGTCTGTAATATATTTGCGCACCCCTAAGCGTCGCACGAGACACACCACTCTGTTCCATGAACCCTTTCATTCAACTAACTATGGTTCCAATTCTGTACTGTCACGTATCCCCCGCCTGTACAATCGCGAATTCAGCACTGTTGATCCTTTTGTGGGATCGAAAAGTAAATTTAAAAAAGATATGCTATCGAAATTAATCAATGAAAATTTGATGTAAAATAGTTACTCGATTAATTAAATGTACCCAGTGTGGCACCATGGGCGGCCTATTTCGGCCAATCTTTGCAAACTTGAAATTACCTACTCATGTTTAAAATTTAGCTGTAACTTAGTCTTAAGCATCTCCACTGTATTGACATAGATTATGTAAACAATGGATAGCTATTATTGGCCTTTTATAATGTAACTTGTTGTAATTATGTACTTTAATTTAATTGGCTGTTGTTATCCTTAATACAATAAATAAAAAATAAATAATTGATTTAATCAGGCTTTACTTTGCGCTGGTCCAAACTCATGATTAAAACCTATTATACCTATAATAGCTATCAATGTTTTGACAAGAATTAACTTATAATTCATGAGAGGTGAGAGAATAATCCTAAACCTACCAACTGGAATTCTATTCTCGTAGGTACTACATAGGTACCTGCGTGTAAACGTGCGTGCGCATCGCATACACGTAAATCTCACAATGACTTCCCAGTGCCCTTAGTGTAATCAAAAAGTACAAAATACGTCTCGATCGCGTTTGCGTTAAAGCGTCAAATAGTATGAGAATTGTTAAACGCTAACGCGATCGAGACGTATTTCTTGGCCTGGTCGGCGATTACACTAGGCGATTTAATAATCATAAGGCACAAGGGTGTCATTAGGACATTGATGACAAGTTTCTACGTTTAGCATGAGGAAGAAGCCTTAATGCGAGAACAGCCCAATAGAAAATGGTTTAAAATATAGATACCTAGTTGCTACTTGGGAACTCTTGATGAACCTAAAAATCTCTGAGTGTGGAAAGTGGTCTAGATGAAGGAAGGGATGAAAGGTTCTGTTTTCAGTAGGTTTGTTCTCACCACGAAAATAATGAATGATGAACCATAACTATTCCAATCTTAATTATTCTGTAGTGTTTCTTTACTTTTGCGTTTGGAATATTATAATCCATTGACAACTCTCTTCGACATTGAGTTATACTTCGTAGACATAAGTGGTATTCCGTCATTAAATGGGTTTTGTAGAGCTCAGTCGGTTGCTGTACCTATCTATCTAATATTTTTACGTCTTTTTATACGTACCTAGGTAGCTCAATTTTTTTAAGCCAATGCTTAGTCGAGCATATTTTCTCTTTATATGAAATAAATATGTCCATAAATTTTGCGACACGTTAAGGGTGTTAACGAAATAAATTGCCAATTTTAAGGTACAAAGTTCTTGAAATTAAAAAAGAGTTAAACCTTGACGCGGGGCGTGGGCTGGTGGCAGGGCGCTATCGATGAGCAATTTTGGTTCCGGCGAGATTATCTTTTGATCGGAGCAATTTCTCTTCGGTCTTGTTCTTGATAACATCAAGAAAACAACGGTATGCATCGTTCTGCATAATTATAAACCCGGGATTTAATCCCGTGAATTCATGCAACATACGTTGTGGCGTCCAATGTTACGAACGCGATGTAGGAAGGTGCTGCCAGCACCATAAATATTACTCTGAACAGCCCAAGGAAGTATAGGACTGCAATACACAATCAAAAATTAAATTAATGTTTTAGTAATAACAATGTCTTTTAAAAATCCTTATGTGAACTGTTAGAACTGTTTAATACACATCAGCTTACGTCCCATGGGCACATTTTACCACAGACCCTCTCTGGCCATCTAAATTATTTCGTGTACTTACCTAAGTTATCGTAGTTAACGGTCTCAGTAAAATTAAACATAAATGAAAAAAGGTTTAAAGGATTAATAGGTTTTATGACTTGAAAGCAATAAAAAAAAACAATATGTAATACAGGTAACTATAGCGCATAACAGTATAAATCAAATCAAAAACATAGTACGATGAAAACAATAAAAACGGGAACGCAAATCTCAATAGGGCGCTTAGGAAGAGAGCGAGGGCAATCAGAAACAATTTTCTATTACATTTTATCGTTGGACATATTCCGACAACAAACACGATCGTCCCGAGCCGTGGGAATGCCCCAGTCGAGTAACGGACGGACGGACAAATGATGTTGGGCGATCTATTGCCCGTAATTGATGACGACTATTGTACGATTTTGAAAGAGCCACGAATGTTGTCTTCGTTCTGTTACCTTCTGTTTGTTGCGATCCGAGCAGCTATTGTACTACCCAACTTGAAAATCATTCTTTCTCGAAGTACAGTTTGCATTCTCAGGTGCTTGATCCACTTGACATCACGTAGGGCATTATGCAATAGCTAGAAGCTATTCGTTACAGCTAATCACTTAAGGACTTATTTACTCTTTGTCTTTTGTAAATTTCTCCTCAGCAATTAAGTCTGTTCTGTAGTACAAATAGGTATCTATTAAATACAATCTCTTTGGTTCGACGATGGTTAAATCTAAATATAAGTACGTTGACAGCCGAAACATAATGATTGTCGATAGATGTTATTAAAATAGTTGTAGTGCACGTATACCGATTGAAGTCGTTTGTAAAACCATGGTGGGAATATCGGGCCCCTGATCCATAAACGTGACAGGTGCAACTATCGAACATTAACTGGCACCTTTTCACTCGTTAATGTTGACAATTACTGGTGTCAGAATGTAATTTCGAAATAGGGGGTTGGGTTGATAACTGGCTTTTAAGTCCCTGATTTTCTACTATAGTCACTGAAATATAAATACTATAGGTACTTACCCAATATCTACAGCGAACAAACACGATACCAAGTATTGTACCAGGGCATAAGTATCCAGAAAACTGTGTACCCTTTACTTTTTTTAATAACCTAACAAATTTTGGATTATTTCTGCTCAGAATCACGAGGACTGTATATTTAAATAATAAAACAGACAGACAGACGCACAACAAAGTGATCCTATAAGGATTCCGTTTTTCCTTTTGGGGTACGGAACCCTAAAAAAATGTCAAGCATTTTTTGTCAGTTTTGTGACAGGTCTACTTAGAAGAGACTAGAAGTCCATGCCAGACCAGAGCCGTGTTTTATAAAGCTACAAGTTACAATTTACAAGAGGAAGTCTATTTCTAACAAAAAGTGATAGAATTCATGAGACTTCCGCTTGTAAATTGTAACTTGTAGCTTTATAAAACACGGCCCAGACCATAAGTGCCAGGAAGCACTATCTATGAAATAATAAAGAACTAAAACAAACAATTATAAATTCGTAAGTATAGATAGATCATTTTATTATAATATACCTACGAGTTTTTCTTTATCGTGTTTTATTTTGATAATGTTAAAGCACCTACGCTCTTGTGGCCACTTGAAACAAGCCGAGACAACTAATGATTTACTTATTTCCTTATCAAGCAATTATTTAAAACAAAACAAAATTAACTTAACGCCACTAGGCTACCTGAATAAACTAAGCTAATTTATCAAACCACTCGACGGTGAAGTCATTTAATATTCAGGGATGAACATACCTAATCTTAAATTTATAATTATAATGCCTTGTAGTGTACCTACCCACTAGTATGGAATAAAATATGGATAGCGGAAGTGTAGGTATTTGGGATAGTATCTCGTGGGATATAGTAAGAACTAAACAGATAGGTACTAGGTAATATGTTGACTTAAACAGTTAAGTAAGTATTATGATTGAAGATGATTTACAAGATACATTTACACAATATTATATGTATATAATTAGTTGTGCGAACATGCCCCGCCTCCACAGTTTTATTTTCTAGCAAGCTCAAAATAAATAGAGAAAATAAACGCTTCAGCTCAGCCCTGCCTGTGTAACCTAAGCTCAGCAGTGCGATTGATAAAAAAAAGAAATGACTTAAATCGAGATAGAGTTATAAATGCCTTTATACAGTAGTGTACAGCGCGGATGGTAGGCCAATAGTGATAAATATAGAAAATAGCGCTGGGCGCCGGCGCCTGCGATCGCTATCGCAACATGAATCAGCGTCGTCGCGCCCGCGCCGCCGGCCCGACCACCCGCACCCAGCCCTAACATAACCTCACTACTGTGCCTACACAATAATTTATAATGGGGTTCGAAAGACTTTCCCCGTCACTCTAAACCTTGTAGGTATGCCATCGAACAACGTACTTAAGTCGATACTTAATGTGGCAAAGTTCAACACATTGCATTAAATTTAATGAGATTGCTTTATAAATAACTTACTTTATTTTATAATGCCACTGAAATAATTGAATGTAGTAGTTTATGCAACTGTTACATAATGAGGATCCTTAAAACTAGAGTGCTTTTTTTTTAATTATTGACAAACATGCCGAGCTGACGTTTCGTAGCGTAGAGGCCTATTTACCTAAATTGTATTGGTTTTAAAGAGATGTTCCAAATTTCAAACTCATAACGATATGGATTTCAATATCGTAATGACATTACGTTACTAAAATTTTCATAGTAAAACAGCTGTCACAATGCTGGTCATTTCCTACGGTTTCTGTACGCATTATAGAGGACTTATGATATGTGCAGATAAAAAATGTTTAGATACTTATTAAAACAGTTCAAGTTGTGACCTAAACCTAAAACCTAAATCACAAATGGGAAAGTCTTGATTACAGAGGACGGCGATTAGTCTGCCATTATCATTTTGATAGTCGATTCACTACCCTATAATACCACCGATAATACCCGTTTCCCTACAGCCAGTACCTATCGTTTACAAAGTCAAGCTTCCTCAAAACATTTCAGTTTGCATGTTAAGTCACATTGTATCTACTGTAATTAAGTAAATAGTAGGTATAATGAGATGAAAAAAACAACATTAATAAATTAATAATTTTATTAAGTATTTAATTTTAAAGCAAAAGATGGAAAAAGTTAATTTTTGCTTTATTTTGAAGTGCCTCCGTTTAATGGACAAAATTTATTAAAATTTATCGTAATTTATCAAACTCGATAGAAGTTTCGGATAAATAAATACTTTTTTTTTTCAACTATAACGGGGACATTTCAAAACTCGACAAGATAAATAAATTATTATCATCGATAACAAATTATCGTATTTAAGTACAAAAATCATTATGCTCTAAATTAGCAAATATCTAACTCACTATACAATTAAAATGCATTTAATAAGGCCGCCGAAATCATTTAAATACAATATTATTTATTAAAACAGTCCAAGTGGTGCCCCATAGAATGTCCGTCAATATTTAAATTATACACAATAACATGAAACTACCGTGAAACCCAATCATAGTGAAATAAAAACGGATCACTCACGTATATAAGTCGAGTTTAGCCCGAGTTTGTTTCGGACTAATTCGTAGTCATTTTCATATCGGGCTAAACTCGACTTATATACGTGAGTGATCCGTTTTTATTTCACTATACACAATAATATTAGATTTAAGTATAATTTTAATTACAGATCAAATAATTTAATAAACCAAACCCCACTTGTTAACCATTTCCTAGTTTAGGTTTAGTTTAGTTGTTTACGTCTCGCCACCGGCGTGGCGTGTGCTCCTAGAGGAAGGACTACGGATTAGTCCGAAACACGTCGGGCTATACTCGACTGATATACGTGAGAGATCCGTTTATTTCATTATCATTTCCTAGTTAAATTAAAGTTTACCCCTTGTACTAAATTAATAGGAATCTAAACACGCGGCAGCGTGTCAAGCCAAGTTCACAGGTAAACAAGTACCTACCCATACAAGCACATTACCTATTTTACAGTATATAAGTAAAAGTTAAGATTATTGAGATAAAACCAGTATTTTCTTAAATGTAAATAATACTTGAACAAATTGAGATTATTTCAATTAACAGTTTAATTTTTATTTCGAGATACAATCTGGTTATGCCAAAAAGTTACGAGCGCGAGGCCCGCGGCCGCGCGCGGTTCTCATTAATTTCTCTCTGTAAATATTGCTTGCATATTATGCGATTGTTTTATGATTATCCATTTATCTCTTATTTAATTTTATTCTTAATTTTGTTTATTTTTATGAATAGTTTTAATACTTATTAGGGTTTGCAAAGACGTTCCTGCTTATTATTGATTATCATAATATACTTGTATTGTGATCCATCCCGTGATACGCATAGTACCAGTTTTAGCTGCTCTGATAACATGTCTCCAATAACGGAACACGAAATTAGTAATGCCTTGGAAAGGATGCCGTACCAAAAAAGCCCTGGAGATGATGGTATTACGACAGAAGCTCTGAGGATTGGATCCACATTTGAAACTTGTTTAACTCCATATTACAGACTGGCTCAATTCCCCGATCGCTCTGTCACTCGAGTATAATCCTACTACACAAAAAGGGCGACAAAACCTACATAAATAATCACAGACCCGTTAGCTTAGTGCCACATTTGTACAAACTCTTCACTAAAATTCTCCAGAACCGGATCGCCTCACTACTGGACCAGCACCGACCGCCTGAACAGGCTGGTTTTCGACCATCATTTTCGACAACTGACCAGCTACATTCTCTAAACCAAGTGATGGAGAAGGCCAATGAGTTTAATAAATCCCTTTACCTGGCCTTTGTTGACTACAGCAAAGCTTTTGACAGTGTTAAGCATTGTGCAATACTATCCGCACTACGTCAATTAGATCCAACTTATATTGAACTCATTGGCACAATCTATCGCAAAAGTACAGCCAGCATAAAACTCCACAATCCTGGTCCCCCGTTTGAGATAAAAAAAAAGGCGTAAAACAGGGTGACCCGCTGTCTCCCAAATTATTTACCACTTATCTCGAGGAAGTTTTTAAGTCATTGGCGATCTCTTGGCAGAACAAGGGTATCAATGTCGGAGGCAGGAGATTGACTAATCTTCGTTTTGCCGATGACATCGTTCTGTTCTCGGCATCGGCAAAAGAACTAGAAAATGGCAAGCTTTGAAGTTGGACTCACTATGAACCTGTTAAAAACTCAGTTGATAACGAATAGCGTCTAACGTAGAGTAACGGTGGATGGGCAGGTAATACAATATGTCGATGAGTGCACTTATTTGGGCCAGATAGTCTCCTTCGAAAACAGACAAGACAAAGATATTGACAAACGCATTGAAAAAGCCCGGAAGAGCTGCTATGGAGGAGCTACTGGTCCATGAAAACGCTAATGAAGAGAAAACTTCCCTTATTCCTGAAGCGCAAGCTCGTCGATATGTGTATTCTGCCCTACCTACCTACGGCACTCAGACCTGGTCTTTGACTGAGGCTCAAAAGTCAAAACTCAAGGTTTGCCAGCGAGCTATGGAGCGCAGTATCCTAGGTGTTCGAAGGAGTAATAGAATCAAAAACACCGAATTGCGCTCCAGAACTCAAATTGTTGATGTAGGGACAAAGTCTGCCAAACAGAAGTGGGACTGGGCGGGACATGTCTGCGGAATGCATCTGGATTGCTGGACCAGAATTACTACCGACTGGGTCTCATGCGATGGATACTGGAGCAGAGCAAGTAGAAGATGGCGGGACGATCTGGAGCGTTTTGGCCGAACTGACGAGATTAGGCCGAAACCAGAGACATGTGGAAGGAGAAAGGGGAGGCCTTTGCCGAGCAGTGGGACACAGTATAGGCTACTGAAAAAAAAAGTCATACTATTATTAAATCATACCTACCGTTTTAATATGTATTATTGTTCATCGGTACAATGTCCTGACTGACTGACTGATCAACGCCCAGCACAAATCCTTAGACCTAGAAAGCTGAAATTGGGCATAGAGGCTCCTTTTTAACCGACTTCAAAAAAAAGGAGGAGGTTCTCAATTCGTCGGAATATTTTTTTTTATGTATGTTCCCCGATTACTCGAAGAGGGCTAGACCGATTTCAAAATTCTTTTTTTTTTTGTTTGAAAGGGTAAACTTTCTAATTGGTTCCATTGTCACCAAGTCAGGATCTGATGATGGGATCCCAGGGAAATCGAGGGCAACCCTCAAATTTTGCAGGCATGTATCATGCGTTTCATATATTTTCGAAAGCTATTCAAGTAGGTACTTGCGTCTGGTAGTCATCATCTCGTATTGATGAGGTGATGATGGAAGGCAAACTCCTTAACGGTTAGGAGTAGGAGGACAATATTTTAAATACTAACGTAACTTAAAATTGTGAAATAAAAATACCTTTAACAAAAGTAAAACCACCTTCAAAAAAAACCTCGGAAAAAAAACTAAAATAATCCTCTAAAGCCATAAGTTTTATGGACTAGCAGAAATATGAAGTCGGTGCTTCATTCAAAGAATATTCCGCTAGTACCGCACCGACTTCATATTTCTGCTAGGCCACAAAGCTCATGGCTTTAGAGGATTATTTCATGCTTTTTTCTGAGGTTTTTTTGAAGGCGGTTTTACTTTTTGTTAAAAGATTTTTATACCTCATGTACACTAGGGATAAGGCGGGATTCTTCGAAATTCCATCCCTGGGGGGGTGAAAAGGTGTGGAAGTTGACATGGGAAATATTTTTATTTCAATTTTACCATTATATAACTTGGTAAACATACTTTTCAAGATAAATAAAGAAGGTGTTCGAAATGACTACCGTGGAATGTTGTATTGAAAAAAGTGTTCCCGAGCTGAGTACATTTTTTTTTAAATGCATGAATGTAGTTTTTCTTATTACTGAAATCGATGACGTGGTTCCTGAGAACAGATCTTCGTATATCTTATAGTCTACATGTTACACCCTGTAAATTGTTGCATGCAGACATTAACAGCTTTGATGTTGGTAAAAAAGCTAGCTATGTCCATAGTTGAAACAGATAATAAATGTGTAGATATCTACTAAGTTCCGACTTCAATGATCAGTTATATGCCTTCGTTTGTACTACGTATGAGTGTAATCAAGACAAAATTGCTGCTTTTAAAACAAAATCGAAATTAAAATTAATATCTCACTTAGCTTAAATTAAACAATGTAATAAAATAAAAATTGATCAGTAACAGGATGACCCCAAGATGAAGTGTAACAGTACACGTCAATAAGTCATCGCGAACGCACGAGAAGCTCGCATTCGTCCAATCTTGCCGACGATTTATCTGAATAACGCAGACTGTAATTATGGAACTTACGTTCGTTGGCGCTGTTACAATTAAACTAGCGGTGCACTCGCGAAATAATAAATAAACAAGATAATATCAACAACATTCATTACCGATTTCGAGAATAACAATAAGTACACATACCTTCATGAAATATGAGATGCAATGGACTGTGAACTTTCACGTGGTTAAGAAATGCTATACGTTTTTAGTGCATCGTTAAATTTAATGAGTTTTAAGGCTAACTCAAAGCCCAGTTCGGTCAATTGTCAAATACTCGTATGCAATATGTAATGAACATACCGTTGTCAGTAATATTTTTAATTAGTCCGTCAGACAGATTATCGAAAAAAAATATTGAACACGTATTTTTTGCTTTATAAGATCAATAAAAATTTACATAGATAAAATTTTAAATTTCCGTAGACTGCAACGCTTGATAATGAATGGATTTCTTTTTCCTCACTCGCTTTTTGGCTCGAAATTAGAACTTGCGATTTTATTTTGCTTAATTTACAAAATTTACACACCCGATATCATATTTTCTCAAGTTTTTCGCGATTCCCATGGTCAAAGAATCGAATTGCTTTAAAATTTCAGAGAAATAAAGCGTTATTTGGGAGAAACGTGTCAAAATGGTGTTGTAGACCGCCATCCTGCTCTGTCTCGTTTTTTTATCCCGTTCTGGTTTTTCGCTTTTATAATCTACTAATCGACTCTTCGCTTTTCGCTTGTTATCGACTTTTAACATTATTCTGTAACATTTATATTTTGTGCAATAAAGATTAAATAAACAAATATTTTAAGAAGCCGTGATAGCCTAGTGGTTTGACCTATGGCCTCTCAAGCAGAGTGTCGTGGGTTCAAATCCCGGCTCGCACCTCTGAGTTTTACGGAATTTATGTGCGGAATTATTATTTGTAATTTATCATGAGCTTTTCGGTGAAGGAAAACATCGTGAAGAAACATGCACACACCTGCGAAGCTATTCAATGATGTGTGTGAAGTTCCCAATCCGCACTGGGCCCGCGTGGGAACTATAGCCCAAGCCATCTCATTCTGAGATGTTTTTTTTTCCGTCGGCAATGTTCGAAAGGAAAGCGCCTCATAAAAATGCGAAAATTGGGAAAGAGAAGCACCGAGGTACACATAGCGAAAAAAAAGAAACCCCCATTTTTACCGGAAAACACAAATAGACCGCCGTCTGGCACCTGAGCAGCCCAATCAAGAATACCACAAACAGCAACAGCCGAAACCAAATCGAGTGACAGTGACAGAGAATACCATTTCAGTCAAAGCCTCCAAACAGAGCATTTTCTATAAAGAACATTCATCATTTCAAAACGCGAGTCTCCTAATTCTTAAACTCCTGGAATCCAAAAGAGCCAACATCAAAGCGGATTTCTATTAGAAATGTTTCTAAGGAAATAACAGATCAATAGAACAACCTTTGCTTAGTTTGGGATTAGGTTAATTGGTGGTCAAAAATACAATTAAGTAATCCTAGGTATTCCCAATGAAATTACCTAAAAGAAGTTTTAAAAATCAACAGTTCAGTTTGACAATCTAAGACATTTTGAGTTACAAGTTATAACTCTATTTTACCTAATACACATATTATCATAAGTCCGCTATGATGCGTTCAGAAACCGTAGGTAATGACCAGCATTGTCAAAAAAATCAGTCAAATTCATGCCCGGCTTGTTATGCCTTCGGCTTCGGAATCCATGTTAGAGTACTTATAATATGTGTATAATTTATGCAACTCTACATAATTAGGCTTAAAAAAACTCGTGTGATATTATTATGAAAAGAGGCTAAACTCGTGTTTTAAGGACCCTCATTATGTAACAGTTGCATAAACTACTATAATTAATGCGATTTGTTTATAAACGATTTACTTTACGTATACAAGCCACATATTGTCCTCCTAACAAAGGCAACAAAAATACAAAACACTATAGATACTACATCTAAAATATCACAAAAAGCGTGGAATGTCTTTACTTACGATATTACTTAGTTACTTACGAAGAGCATAGCGCTGAGGCTAGATTTGCGCCAAGCGCAATTTATTGAGTGTTCTACAGTAAAAAGAAATTATAAAACTAAATGTTTTAGGTGATGCTAATTTATCTTACATTTCACTTCTCACTAGTGTCATATTAATATCACTTTTGTCAAATTTGTTCCATGAAGTGACCTCATTTAAAATAAAATTATCACTTTATCACATCTTTAACAAAACGAAGCCTCTCAACTCAACCAACATTTTAGGACGATATTTAAATTACTAGTTTTAAATTTCACTTTCATACAAACAATTCAGGTGCTTGAGCTTCAAAATGAACCCCCCTGGGTCTATGGTGATGGAAACAATTGGCATGAATAACTACTCTCCTTACCTTGCCACAAACATTAGAGCTCTTCATGCATTCGCTTTTTCTCAGAAGCTTCTATAAAGTTCTTGAAATCTTGTCGATTTCTCACGTGAGCAGCGCACTCTTCTACTAGGCGTAAGAACTCTTCTACATCGAACGAGTAGTTTGTGAATTTCGCATGCGAGCCGCCGCCAGGGCCGTGTCCCTTTAGAAAACACACAGTTGATTAATAGTAGTTTATGCAACTGTTCATCATTCATCACACGAGTGTTTTAAGGCCTAATTATGTAGAGTTGTATACATTACTTTATCAACACACATATTTATAAGTACTCTATGATGGGTTCAGAAGCCGAAGGCATATAATTATATTATACCTGTCACGAATTTGACTGTTTTTTTATTTATTAAAGACAAACATACCGAGCACGCTTCGTATCGAATGTTTTTTTATTGTAAATTATGCTGGTTTTGGAAGATAACTCAAATTTGAAACTCATAACGACATCGAATTCGATATCGAAAAGTCATTACGATATCGAATTCGATGTCGTAATGACTTTTCGATACTGGCTGGCAAAATGCTGGTAATTTTCTACGGTTTCTGAACGCATTATAGAGGACTTATGATATGTGTAGAATGGTAGATAAAAACAGTTGCAGTCGTACTCAGAGGCGTTAATTGATACTACGAGGGCTGTTTGATAAGTACCCGTTTATGAAAAAAAAAAACATTTTTTTTGTATATATGTATGCATTTATTTTTCTACGTAGTCATCTTTTAACTCTATACATTTGTTCCACCTATACTCAAGCTTCAATAAACCATCCAAAAAGTATGATTTTGGAAAGCTCTAAAATAGGCCTCTGTGGCGGCAATGACTTCGTCATTTGATCCAAATCGCTTGCCACCGCGCCATTTTTTTAGGTTGGGAAACAAAAAGAAATCGCATGGGGCCAAATCTGGAGAATACGGGGGGTGAGACAATAGTTCGTAGCGTAACTGTGCTAATTTAGCCGTCACAACTCTGGACGAATGAGCCGGGGCGTTGTCGTGATGAAACAGTACTTTTTTCTTTTTTAAATGGGTCGTTTGTCCTTCAACACGGCGTCAAATTCATCCAATAAATTGGCATAGTACTGTCCTGTTATTGTTTTTCCCTTTTCTAAATAGTCAATATGTATAATATATATATACCCTGCGAATCCCAAAAAACGGTCGCCATGACCTTTCCAGCCGATGGGACGGTTTTTGCTTTCTTTGGAGCAGGTTCACCCGGTAAAATCCACTGCTTCGACTGCTCTTTCATTTCCGGGGTGTAGTGGTGGACCCACGTTTCGTCCACGGTCACGAAACGACGCAGAAACTCCTTCGGGTTACGTTTGAACACGGCCAAACACTGCTCCGAAGTAGTCAGTCGGTTCCGTTTTTGCTCCTCCGTGAGTAAACGCGGCACCCACCTCGCCGATACTTTCTTCATACCCAATTTTTCTTCTAATATGTGTTGTACCCTCTCGATTGAAACGTTTACAGCATCAACGACTTCTCGAAATTTAATTCGGCGGTCGGCTAAAACGATTTTTTCAATTTTCTTAACCATATCGCCTGTAGTCACCTCAACTGGCCGGCCTGGGCGATCCTCATCAAAGACGGTTGTTCTCCCGCGCTTAAACTCGTTATACCAATATCTGACGGTTGTCATAGAAGGAGCACATTCATGGTAAACCGCTTGCATTCTTACTTTTATTTCATCACATGTTTTTCCTTCCAAAAATAAGAATCTAATTACAGACCGATACTGTTCTTTCTCCTTTTTAACAATTTTAAGTTCACGCCTTCACTGAATCGTTGTCAAATGAGAAAAAAAAAACAAAACAATGCCATTTTTTTTTTAATTTTCCCGCCTCTGAAAAATGGCTTAAAAAGGTGGTATACTTATTTGCGGCCACTGATATTAATATATTTAGAAAACGAGTACTTATCAAACAGCCCTCGTAAATCGTTGATTAATATTTGGGTAGCTAGGGCTGAAATCAAGTTAAATATAATTATAATCGTCCCACGATAACTCTGCATAAGATATTAATTGGCAACCCAGAGAAATCACGCTGTGGTAATACTTTTTTCATGTCACTCAGTCATTTCTTTCATTATAAATAATAATGATAGTAGTAATCAAAAGTCACCGTTTTTTTTTTAATATGGCTCTGTCCATTGGAGGACAATCTTGCTAGTGTTTAGTAGGTTTTGCCGGTGTACGGTAAAAAAAATCTAGAAAACGAAATTATGAGAGTTATTTTAATGATGGATGGTGGATGAATGATGACCTGTTTATGTTTAATCGAATCAAAAGTTCAAAACGTGTTGTTTGACTATAAATCAGTGTTGCCATAAACAAACTTTAGATTTCTACTGTTGTCAGTTCGTTGCAGAGTTATTGTGGGTTGACTCTATTGACATTATTGTAATCAATGAATATAGGTTTTTTTGTCATTTTTTATTCCTACCTGATCTTGCTGCACTAGTTTGGTTTTATCTTGCCACGTCGCATATTTAAGCCCGCGTAGACGAGCCAAATCTGAGTAACAATTTGGATCCTCACAGTTGTATCTGAAATTAGTAGAAATGGGATTGGTAATAAAAAATATACTAAATACTACATGCAGTAGTAAACATTTTAAATACGAGCTCATTATCGGAATGAAAAACTAAAAGGATTCAATTTAATAGGTAAGTAAAGTACACAAAAGCTCTTTAAAATATACGCACTTTGACATTTGTCCTAAATTTAGCACGTTGGGTACAAAATAGAGGCAAAACTTTATACCAACCACATAAATATGTCACATACTAAATAAATGAAAACAATGTTAGTATTTTCAAAATACTCACACTTCAAATACTGCTGCCCAATCAGGTAAGAAGAGAAGGTGTGTGAGCCCGGCTCCATGCATGCTAATAAAGACGTCTGTATTTTGAGTAATCTCCAGCTGCTTAGTAAAAGGCATATTCTTATCATAGACAACTCTCTCAACGTGATATCCTTTCACTTTGAGTAAGGCTTGTACTATCTCTTTCTCGTTTAATATTGACCTATATGTTGTCCCTCGGGACAGTAGAGTTATTTTTATTTTGTCGTTCTTTCGAATATGTGTCTTAATGTTTAAAGAATGTAGGATGTGTTTCGAAAACGCATGGAATAAACCACTCCTTTCGCAGCCATATATCTGGAAAAATAAACATAAGCCATTGCAGATTTACTTCAGTTATACGAGTAGACACCATTAATTTAGGCCTCCCATGCCCTGATATCCGGATAAGCAAATGGTAGCGACGACAAATGGCTTGAACTAGTAGCAAGGTAAACTTTGGGTTTGACTAATTAATTAGTTAGTTTGGACGCTGCGTTTGAATTCAAAGTGTTAAGCAGTTCCACCCACAATTCCTTATAAACTGCATAATAATTATAATTCTCGACCGCCACTTCCGACGGCCTCTAGTCGCCGCCACCAGTAGCATATAGCAACTCAATAAATACATATTCAAGTAATCAAAACAAGCAGGACCATTAATATTATAAAAAAAATATTAAGCTTACCAAAGGTGTGTTATAGTATAATCCAAAGATCATTCGCGGCAGAAGAGGAAAGACAACATTTTTGAAACACACAGTTTTCCCTCTAAACGTCTTCAAGTCCCAAATTGGATTTGTGGTGAATGCTTTAAAAGTATCTTGAAATGCTGATCCATATGTGAATGTTTCCCAAATAAGGATATGGTTGTCCCTTGAGAATGTAGTTGCATGTGTAGAGTTGATGTGAAGTGAGGCATATAAATTGAAGAAGTCGCAAAAATGGTGGTACATGTTCACAGCTGGAAATTAAGAAAAGTCTATAAAGAAAACAGCAACAGTTAAGTACCAGTGATGGAACTATGGTGCTAATCATGGGGTCATTTGTCCTATCTATGGTTCTTGATTGCGGAAAATAAGTATTTAGCCTAGTCCTGATCTCCAAAAGAAAAATATTCCGACGATTTGAGAACCTCCTCCTTTTTTGAAGTCGGTTAAAAAAGGAAGTAGCACAGCAAGTTCAGCATTTTATTGGACAGAGATCATGGAGATCTTATATCAAGTACTAGTCGATTAGTGGGTATAATATCCCTCTTGCTGTAGCACATTTTCAATTTAGAATTTTCAATGTCAGTTTAGATACAGGTCGCGCGGCGGTTTAAGATCGCTCTGCAAAAGTGGAAGGGGCATGCGCAAAGTCAATTCTTAGGTCTATTTGGTTGCGCAGAGGAGTGAGGGGAGTGTGCGCGCTGGCGCAGATACGTTAGTCGTTCTTCCCCTCCCTCGCTTCGTTCACGCGTCTCGTGTCTCTTCGGTACTGTTGCGTACGGATTGTATCACTGTATTACTAGTAAATACGTTATGATGTCGTAGTTAGTGAAAAAAATGCCCAAATATAGTTTTAACACGACAATCCAGAAACATGATTTACGACGTGAATTGTTATGTTAAAAAAAAAGTAATTAAATCATGGGTAATTTAAAGCAGGTAAAAAATACTACCAAGATTCTGAATATACAGATACCTACTTATAGCAAAATACGTCGCAAGCAAAAACGAGTGTTATAATGTTAGGTGGTAACTAAAGGTACAAAAAATGCGAAATAGGAAAATAATATTTCAAAGAAATACACGTAGAATTTAGCAATTTTATGCGCGATTGTACAGTAGCGGCAAATTGCCCCCACCAGTTTAATACAGTAAGAAATTTACCAAAAAATCCCATTTTTGTCGAACCTAATCACAAATTTTCACGAAGAATGGGTCATTATTCTTAATAATTTTTTTTTTGTTTTTTTTTTATCAGTTCAGGAATGCGACCTGTAAGTAGAGAACAGTCGGACAACCGGACATCGGGAAAGCGGGACAGGTGAACAGACGCCGGCCGTACAGACAGCGGGCATACGAAAGAAACTTTGTCCAAGCTGAAACTGAGACGCTTCACTCACTTCGTTGGCTCGGTCAATAAAGTAGAATTATAGCATAACTCAAGTACCTACCTACTTTCTTAAATCCCAGTTAAAAATTTGGGTTAAGTAACAAATATAAGGATGAGTCATAAAAATTAAAAACTTACTTGCATCCAATTTCATGATATAAGTTGGTTTATCAATTGTTATATCACATGACCCATCATTCACAGGTCTAGTAGGAGTTCTAACAAAGTGTGTTAATTCTGATGCCCAAGACTGTAAAGCGCTGAAATGCTCTGCCTCATTCTTCAACCTCTCCGAGTAAAACTTGCAGTAACCCCCTGAAATAATGTCAAAAAACTTCCATAAGATCACATCACACATGTCATCATATTTAAAATAACATTATTATTTTTTTGATTAAAAACACAAGTGCTTAGGTATACATGAAAGTGAGATGTCCGGTGGACCATGGGCGGACCCAAAACTAGGCTGAGCCAGTATCTTGAGGTCCTGTATTAATTATAAATACTTTTCAAGAAGGTTGACCGATGTATAACAAATTTTTCAAATGCAACTTCATATGCGCCCTGGGAGACCTCTGTACTTTCCTATGTTTGTCAGGGATAGTGTAGTTTTTTTATTATAGTAGAAGATTTTTTTAAATTGATTCAGTAGTTCCAGAGATTACCCCTACAAACAAACCATCAAACCAATACCAATTCTATACCAATATAATAAAGATGTAACTTAGGCGGTTAGGCGTTACTCAAAGTGTGGGGGCTCCGCGATATTACTGGCCGAAATACATTCTTCAGGAAGACAAGGTCTGAAAATAATTTAAAAATAAGGATTATGTGAGAAAATAGCGAAACCGGTTTTTTATAATTGACTTTTCTGGACAATAAAATATAAAAAGCATTGGTATTTTTTAGTATTTTTTAGACAACCCCAGGTTGCAGAAATTAACAGAAAAGAAAAACGTAATATTAACATAACAATAAAATTAAATTAATAACTATAAATAAATATAAGTAATAAATGAATAAAGATATACAATACATACACTACTTATACAAAACATGAGTGAAAATATCAAAAGGTGAAAAGAATTTCAAAGGAATAGGTATAACAGAAACAAATAAGAATGGAGATGGACCAAAGACAGAAATAAGAAATGAAAAACATTTAAACTATTTAGGGAGTTTTAAATTAACTACTCTTCGATTATTATAGAATTCCATCAAATATTTCGCTTCCTAAAAGGGGCCTGAGGCCAAAAAATGTAAGAACCGTTGATTAGATCAATACATGAATAGCCTAGTCGTTAGAGATGAAGCTTGAGGTCCCAGGTTTGATCCCCGGTCGAGGCATATGTTTGTATGATGAAAATGAATGTTTATTCTCGAGTATTGGATGTTTAATATGTATATAAGTATATATTTATCTTCATAAGTATGTGGTGGAATCGTTGATTATATTTTAGGATAAAAACGAAAAGGCACCTAAAACAAACACAGGAGCTGTTAGCTAAATTGATACAATAAGAACCGATAAAAATGCGTGGTATAAAAACATATGGGTTAACACTTACGATTGTGCCTTTTGCAGAATTGTAGATAACAGAAGATTTTTAACTTTAGTTAGGTTGTATAATACGAAAGTTCACGTAGCAATATTTCACTTAGCACTAAGCCTTTGGCTATAGACTTACAGAACTTGAAAAAACTGATAAGGATACAGACACACGTTCACAAGTACGACCGTACGCCAGGGACCGGAAAACCCTATCATTCGGCTAAGCCGTTCGAAACGGTAGCCCGATGAAGAGGCTACCGCATCGATACGGTAGCCCCTTCAACGGGCTATCCTAATACCCGTATAACCCGTACATATTCGGGTAGCCCTAATCGTAACAAGAGGTAACCGCTTACCCGTATTTATTAGGTTTGGGTTAATCATATGCTAAGCGGTTACCTTCGGCTTAGGCGGCTTCGGCCCTTTCACCCCGCTCCGCCGCGCGCCCGTGTTTTCGCGAAGCGAAACTGTACATTAGTATGAAAACGGAAAGGAACTATGTACGAAGAGAACAATCAATTTATATTTTAATCTTTCCGTACTTATATAGGTAAGTATGTACTTACCTACTTAGTTTCTGTTAATCGACTTCAAAAAAGGAAGAGGTTCTCAATTCGTCGGTTTTTTTAAGTAAGATATGGGTCTTTTAACATGAAACTACCATGAGACTCAATCATAATCATAAATAAAAACGGATCACTCACGTATATAAGTCGAGTTTAGCCCGACTTGTTTCGGACTAATTCGTAGTCCTTCCTCTGGGGTTAGTAGTCGCGCGAGCTGCGGCGCGGCACGCAATGTGCGTCTCGCCGCCGCTGGGTCATGCGCTCCCAGAGGAAGGACTACGAATTAGTCCGAAACATGTCAGGCTAAGCTCGACTTATATACGTGAGTGATCCGTTTTTATTTATGATTATGATTAAGTCTCATGGTAGTTTCATGTTAAAAGACCCATATCTTACTTAAAAAAACCGACGAATTGAGAACCTCTTCCTTTTTTGAAGTCGATTAACAGAAACTAAGTAGGTAAGTACATTTTTTGGCCTCAGGCCCCTTTTAGGAAGCGAAATATTTGATGGAATTCTATAATAATCGAAGAGTAGTTAATTTAAAACTCCCTAAATAGTTTAAATGTTTTTCATTTCTTATTTCTGTCTTTGGTCCATCTCCATTCTTATTTGTTTCTGTTATACCTATTCCTTTGAAATTCTTTTCACCTTTTGATATTTTCACTCATGTTTTGTATAAGTAGTGTATGTATTGTATATCTTTATTCATTTATTACTTATATTTATTTGTAGTTATTAATTTAATTTTATTGTTATGTTAATATTCCGTTTTTCTTTTCTGTTAATTTCTCCGTTTTTATTTCATTATAAGATATGGGTGTCATTTTCTATATTTTCAGGGGCGCGGATTCTGAAAATGACATCCATTTTCAAATCCAAGATGGCGGACATATTTTTTTGTTGAAAATCAATATGGGAGTCATTTTCTATGTTTTCAGGGATGCTGATTATGAAAATGACATCCATTTTCAAATCCAAGAAGGCGGACACATTTTTTTGTTGAAAATAGATATGGGTGTCTATTTTATGTCATATCTATTTTCAACAAAAAAATGTGTCCGCCATCTTGGATTTGAAAATGGATGTCATTTTCATAATCAGCATCCCTGAAAACATAGAAAATGACTCCCATGTCGATTTTCAACAAAAAAAATGTGTCCGCCATCTTGGATTTAAAAACGGATGTCATTTTCGTAATCAGCATCCCCGGAAAACTAGAAAATGACACCTATATCTGTTTTCAACAAAAAAATGTGTCCGCCATCTTGGATTTGAAAACGGATGTCATTTTCATAATCAGCATCCCTGTAAACATAGAAAATGACACCCATATCGATTTTCAACAAGGAAAATGTGTCCGCCATCTTGGATTTGAAAATGGATGTCATTTTCAAAATCAGCACCCCTCAAAACATAGAAAATGACACCCATGTTGACTTTTAGAAAAAATTATGTCCGCCATCTTGGAATTGAAAATGTTATTGTTATGTGATGTTATTTTCCTAGTTAGCTAATAACAAATACCTAGTTCGCGCCGAAACTAACAATCCGACCACAACATTATTAAAAATGAGTTTTAAAAGGTTTGCAGTTGACTTGAGGTCTTATTTTGTTTCAATAGCCGGCGACTTACAAAGTCTTTGACAAATGCCGCCTCCTCCGTGTTAGGGTTTTTAAATAGGCGGAACAATATAAGCCTTAATGCGCTGGAAGTATGATTCAAAATAACCTGCACGCACAATCAGCGCTTCAAGCGGCTACCCAATCCTGGGTTTCGATACGCTATGCGGTAGCCCGGGTTAACCCATTGCAAGTGGTTAATGTATTAACCGGTAAGCCGTTTAAAGGGCTACCGTAATATACGGGTTTTTAATACCCAGCGTTATAAGAAACCCGTTCAAAACCCTTGGGCTACCGGGTATTAAGGTAACCGGTTCCGGTCCCTGCCGTACGCTGGTAAAACTGGAGAGCGAATGAAATAAAAGCCAAAGGATCAGAAACGAGAAATGAATTTTGAATTTGAAATTTAGAAAGAACAGAAGTCAATAAATATGTTTTTTTTTTTAAAGTAAATCGATAAGTAAACAAAGGTTTGTAACGGCTACACTAGCCTCATTACAGTCTTGTACTCATAATACAGGCTTTGCCAAGTTCGGGACTAGGTCAATTTTATTGTGCCATGATGATATTTATTTATTTATTTGTTGTGTATTAAAGCTAGTAGGTATTACAGCTCTTGGGTGCTATGAAAACATGAAAGGTCCAAAGGTTTTACTTAGGACATTATAGCTTAGCTAAGTTAGCTTGCATGTTATTGACCCTTTATTACAATGAGAATGTGACGAAAATAATTTATCAGGCTACTCAACAAAAAACATCTAAATTTGGGTTGGTCCTACATCCATACAGTGTATGAGTGGACACATGCTCGTTTTGACTAAAGTAAAGGACTGTACCTATTTGACCAGGACTAAGGATATCAGTCTTGTAACGTAAATTGTCTCCACGGCCCACCAGGCCAGTGAAGTTCAGCATCAGGTTACGACCTCTGCAAAATCTGTAACACAACCAATTTTAGCAATCACTTTACTTTGAAATATATAATCTCTTTTGAGGGTAAAACTTAATGACTTCCATTGGAGTTAGTCAATTTTTGATTGCTCTAAGTCCAATCCTAACTAAATAAGAAAATTAATTATACATTTATATTAAAACTTTTTGATATAGTTGATGGAGTAAAATTACCTTAGGTATTTGGAGCATTCTAATGATGTATCATCAGGGTAGGAGGCTTCACACAGAACCATTAATTCATTGATTTGCTCCTTGACATATCCTGGATAAAAAGGAATTTAAAATCATTTACATCTTAGGAAAAAAATAACGTTTTGAAATGTATTTATTTAACATGTTGCAAAAACATCTTTTTATTTTCTATCATCACATGTTACTTGGAAACTTTTCAGTTTTTATTAAACTATGGGTATTGTGTGATTCTGAATATGCCTTAATTAATGAAAAAAATACTGTGTTTTTTTATATTTCTCTATCATAATACTCTCCATAAACCTTAATCAAATTAAGTTGCAAAAGTGATAATTAAACAATAATTTATAGTAAGCTACAGTAAAACTTAGGGAAAAAGACCAATTTAACACAGTACCTAAATATGAACTTTACCCACCTTCAAGTTAAAAACCTCTTTAGGCAGCGAAAATTAATGGCATTGCACTTACAGTCAGTCATACTCATGATAAAATAATACATTTTCTAACCATTTATTTAACAAGCTTTTATCCTTTTACCTTTATGATGGCTGCACAAATAAATATCACATGGCAAATAGTTTTTTGCTGATCGCAGAGATTGTATGGATTTGAAATTAAAATGATTTTAAATGTCGGGTCACAATGCAATAAATGACAAAGGGCAGTCATGGTAGAAAGATGGTGCAAAACAAGATTTTTTTTAAAGAAACTTATTGTTATATTTTAACTTACCAAAGTCTGCTTGAGTAAAAAACGTGTCATATTGTGCCTCCTTCGTTTTCACCCAGCCTCGATGATCCCCAGGGCACCGAGGCCGAACGTGATACGAATTGCTTTTATTACAATTGAATTCATATCCCCAACACGCCTTCACACTAGCCAAGGCCTTATGAGAACAATTCGGATTTTCTATGCAAGACTTTGCGACATTTGGATAAGCATTAAATACGTAGGGAACGTGTTCAGCTGGTACGTTTAAATCACTTAGACCACTTGCGTTAGTATTACTAACAAATAGTAAAGAAAATAACAGTACCAACATAGTTCCGCCGTTTGTAATTTTTCGTCTAGGTTTCAGTACCGAAAGAAAGAATGACCACTTCATAAATACCTGGTCACTTCATAAAATTAAAATAAATCAGCAGTTTACTACAATACAAGCCAAACAGAAGGTTAAGGTTATGTTTACTGTGAGAATGAGAAACTTGTATGTATTCGTATTCCTTCACTATTTACTACTTCACTTCCTTGTGTCACTCATAAGGGATAGGCAAAGGAACTGAGTCCATACAGCCACGTCTGATGTGTTTTTTAAATTTCTGTATAATAAAGTCCTGTCACCGTCAGAATTGTCAGTCTGTCCTAGTCACATCCTGTCAGCTGCTCATGCCTTCCGTAAAGCGATAGTGTACTTTACGGCGAGCTACGGCGAGCAGCAGCCGGCGGATACTTGGGAGCCACAAACAGAGGGAATACGGGATTTCACTTGAATTCTTCATTTGCTGGGCACTGTTGCGTTAATTTGTTGTATAATACACTATCTTTATTATCCACCAAACAACATTAAGCACAGAAACTAAAATTCAATTAACGATACGATCCACTCTCATCGGTTTCCCGCTAAATTCCTCAGAAAGTTTGAATAAAGTCAATTCTAGACTTGACAGATGCCTGTATCCACAGAGCATGCAAACGTAATTTGAATGAGTGAAAAATAAACCAAATGAGTGAAAAATAAATAGTAATCCAAAAATGCCAACACCAAAACATATTGTTTATTTAACAACGCTTCTTGAACGCTTCAACGTGATGTTCCTAAAATCATCAAGAGATGGCTCTTTTTATTTCGCGCCTTTTCCGGAACGGACATAAAATTCCCGGGCGTGGGATTATACGGGTACCACGTGAACAGCGTCGTCCAATCCAATCAGCTGGTATTTGGGCCCGTTCGATGAGTTTTAACTGTAGAGTGCCGCGTTTATATTTGTATTTTTATTTGTTTAAATAGTGATCATGTTGCGTAAATGTTTACAAGAGACCTGAGACATAAATGTGATTTGGAAAACGTACATTTTGACTTTACGATTGGTGTCTTTCAATCAAACTGGTACCAAAATTATATGTCGCCATTTTGATCGTACAGTATCAAACTAATTTGTTTGGTCATCAACAAAGTCATATTTCTGTTAGACCGTCCTTGTGAGAGAAATGTAAATGGATGTGCAATTGCGAAGAGTACAAAGAAAATGTCCCAGAAAAGTAGTACAGTAAATTTCCTTATCCGTGACGCTAATGGTTAGTAATTATGCTGGCCTTCGTCGTATCTTTATTTCTAATAGGAGTGTTATTAGCTAGAAATTCCATTGATATTTTATTATAATCTTCATCGGAAAACCCTCTGTTAGGGCTCAACAATGTAATATTTTCTTTTGTTACCGTTTAAACAAAGATCGCGCCTGGAACGCCAAAGGCACTATCCCGGCATTTCCTTTCCGTGTGTAAACAGGCTGTAGCATAACCTTTAAAACGATTCTTTTAAATTGTTTGAGTTTTACCAATCCTATAGTATTACGTCTTATTTTCATCAACGCAGCGATTGTGCGCCTTAACTTGACGAAAGAAACTAACTAATACCCCCTGCTAAGTATAAAATATGTACTTGTTTTAGGACAGCCTCAAATGGTTAAAGTAGTGCAGAACGCAAATCAAAGTATTGGTCAAATAAAACTGAAACCAAATCCTGTTAAGATTATTAAGCTGCCTAACACTACAGAGGGCAATACTCAGGTAATCCAATGTTACTTTACTTCCATTTTTAAATTAGTTTTTCTTAGAAGCTCCTACATCAAATAAAAAGTCATAATAGAACCAAAATTGACAGTATTAATTAATAAAAATCAAAATCCCAACAGTTTTTACTGTCTTCTGCTAATTCCACTGTACCAACTAAGAGCAAGCCACATCACTTACCACATGGCTTTAATGATTTTATTTTTATCTTCTAAATACATAGCTATGGCATATCTCTTAACTAGTTCCGATTTTCAAGAGTTATAGTTATTAATTATGTTAAGTTAATTATTAGTTATTAATTAAGTGATCCCATAATTTACTTAATTCCTTCTTGAACTTGTATACAATAAAAATTTAAAATTTTCAAGTTACAGGGAATTCGTTTCTGATGTATTTCTTTTCTTTATTAATTGCTGAATTTGGAGAGATTTTTTTGTCCCACTGCTGAAGAAATGCTCATGCCCTGAATATTTTCACAGCTATGTTCTTTTTACAGGCACCAATTTATCGAACCGTAAAGTTAGCTGGCATTAAATGTGCATCAAGTAAGTTTTAATTTTACAAGCTTATATTAACTACCTAATACCTATTTGGAATGTACCTAGGTAATCAATCTAGATCTGGAATATTGCTCAGTATACTTACTAAATGAAAGCAGCTTTACATAACAAGCTACTACTAAGCTTAACACATAAAATAGGTAGGTATAGTTGAATTGAGAAATGTTTTTACATGTCAAAGTGCTTATGACATTGAAATAAGATTGATTTTTACCCAATTGGTGGAAAAACGTTTTTCACTAAACCTGTATTATTGTTTGTGCCCTATGTATGGTCCATTTCATAGTACAGTATCTATTTATTTAATGTAACTGTGTAGTTTATGATTATTATGTGTAGGTATTTTTTTATACTTATTCTGTTCTTCTCTTCATTCATTATGGTTACCTGCCAGAGACCACTCTGCAGTGATAAGGTCATCGGTTTTTCTGTTTTGTTATGTGGTGTTCAAAAAAGGGTTGTGTCATATTGTATTGTATTATGCAGGTGATCAGTGACTGCACCACATTATGGAGCACAAGGCCCTAATAAACTCAAATACTTGTAATGATTTTCATATCTAGGTACCTACAGTCAATAACTGATTTTAAGTAATGTATTGCTAAATAAACAAGTTTTTCTGATATTCTGCAATACTAAAAAACGGTCTTGGCAGTAAGTACTCTTTTATTTTAAACTAATGTAATCAATGTAATAACTAAAATGCCATTTATCAATTTCTTCAACAGAGATGGTTTACTTAATACCTAGACCTACTACAACCTAGGTTTTAGGGTGTTATAGGTACCCATACCTTACCTATTAATTACCTATCTCTGTGTACAAAAAACTTTAAAACCTATCATTCAAGTTAAAGTGTTATTCACCTCATCTGCAAGTCGCAGCAAGACTTTGCTGTCAATAAATTGACTAAATTACATTAAGTTAATTGGTTAGGTAGGTATATTGAAACTCAGTTTTAAATATAGGTAGTGTTGTAATTAGGTACCTATATACTACTCAAAAGTGGCCACAGGTATTTTGATCATTACATGAAAATTATATTAAGGGGCCAGGCTGAGCCAGACGCTGAAATGGCTGCTTTTTAGAGCCATTCTGTACATTGATTAAACAATAAAAACAAAATATGTAAATATGTTAAGTATCTATAACATCTTAACTCGTTTTTCTGTTTCATGTATTATTTTTTTTCGTATTTAATACTATGATATCTGCATCACAAGTAAGTAAAGTCTCAATTAATATTCTGTCACTATATCATAAGCATAATTTACTTTGACTTGTCACATACATCAATGTACCTACCTATAGAGAATTTAATGGGCTAGGATTTCTATGTTTAACATTATTATAATACCTTTTTATAATCATCATCATTAGCCTATTTACGTTCCACTGCTGGGCACACCACACACCATCATCATCATCAGCCTTTTTTTACGTCCCACTGCTGGGCACAGGCCTCCTCTGAGAATGAGAGGGCTTGGGCTATAGTTCCCACGCGGGCCCAGTGCGGATTGGGAACTTCACACACATCATTGAATTGCTTCGCCGGTGTGTACAGGTTTCGTCACGATGTTTTCCTTCACCGAAAAGCTCATGATAAATTACAAATGTAATTCCGCATATAAATTCCGAAAAACCGAATTGTGAACCAGGATTTGAACCCACGACACCGGGATTTGAAGCCGTGATAGCCTAGTGGTTTGACCTATGGTCACTGCTGGGTACCAGGCCTTTATTTATAATATTAAAAAAAAAAAAGTAATAGGTAGGTATTCGGTGCTAATTCTGAACAAATTCTTTTTTCGAAAAGGCGCGTTATTTGTGATAACACTAAAATGAAGTTAGACCGATGTTTAATATGTTACTAAAACGAAGTTGTTTAGTAAAAGTCAGGTGGGGTGAGGAAGGCGCGAAACGTTCAAGGTCATCCTCTCGGAAAGTTTAAGAAACAGTACCTACCTATATTTAAATATGTGAAACAAATTTACTAATAAATTAAACGCCTTAGACGTAATGAAAACCTAAATAATAACTACTAATAACAAAGGCATTGTATTAATGTTATTAAATAAAAATTACTGTTCAATATAGTTTTCGAGTAACTCAAAATACTTGTGGCCCCTGTTTTCTCTTGAGTAGTATAATTAAGTTGCTGAAAACCAAGTAAGAAATGGATTAAACAGGTCCATCAGAATTTGAGATAAGAGAATGACTATGAAGTTTGAGTTCCCGGGTTCAAATCCCGGTCGGGCCAGATGTTTGTATGATGAATACAAATGTTTGTTCTCGGGTCTTGGATGTTTGATATGTACCTATATAGGTAAGTATACGTATTTATCTACATAAGTATGTTTATCCGTTGTCTAGTACCCATAGTAGATACAGGCTTTGCCTAGTTTGGGACTAGGTCAATTGGTGTCAAATTGCCCCATGTTATTTTTTTAGGGTTCTGTACCTCAAAAGGAAAAAACGAAAGCCTTATAGGATCACTTTGTTGTCCGTCTGTCTGTCTGTCAAGACCCTTTTTCACTGGAATGCGTGGAGGTAGCATGCTGAAATTAATATCAAATACTCAAGCCTGCGGTCCCTTGAAGCTGTGAAAAAATCAACCTTCTAAGTCAACACAATCAAAAGATACAGTCATTAAAAAAGCTATTTCCATACAAAATGCCGAAATCCAAAAACCGAAAGGGTATTTTCAGTTGTCCTCGAAACTTGAAATTTGGTATGCCAGTAGCTATTGTACAACCACTCAGAAAAGTCACAAAATCATATTTTTTTATGTCCGTCTGTAGATCTCGCAGACCAACATAAGTTGACCCCACACTGCGTACATTTTACTTAGGAACAGGGCTCTGCTAACACTGGACTTCTTAAAACACTGGAAAAGCGTCAAAATCTTTCTACGGAACCCTCAGGCGCGAGTTCGACTCGCACTTGGCCGGTTTTTTTTTAAGAGATAATCATTAGATTCAAGTAAGGTTATGGTTATGAATTAGGTACTTACCCAATACTACTATTAGGTATGTATTCTGTGCCAATACCCAATAGTAGGTAGGTACTTAACCAAGTTAGAGCATAAACAAAAATGTTATTTGTTTATATGAAATAGCAAAGGTTTAAAAACAAGTACCTAGGTCACCTTATGGTTTAGTAGGTTCCCTTAGCCTAATGGTAAACAACATGTGGTTTGTATCCAGACTAAGGGAAGTCGAAACTAGGTCTCCACCATATTTTGTTAAATATAGGTAGGTACCTGCCTGTTAAATAGACAAATAATAAAACTAGTGTTTTGTTTCTTGACCTGGAAAACAAAATTTCAACAGTATCCGGATCTTAATCAAAATTAGTTGCCAACCCCCTTCATTAGCCCATAAACTTCTACAATACCAAAGAAATTGCAAATGTATGACCATCCTATTGCTAATGCATATTTTATATTTTTAAACAAGTAGGTGGGCATTTTCAAAAAACTGTGTACCCTTAACTTTTTTTGAATAACCTAACAAATTTTGGATTATTTCTGCTCAGAATCATGAGAACTATCTTTTTAAATAATAAAAAAAAGTGTCCCTAATTTTTTTGTCAGTTTTGTGACGCGTAAAAATGTAAAAACATTCCATATTGAAAGTCACAAAACTGACAAATAAATTTTCTATGGAAAAATTTAGGACAACTTTGGAAAAAAGGGTACACAGTTTTTTGAAAATGCCCAGGTATGCAATTGATGTTCACGGGAAAACCGTAAAAATAAAAATAAAAAATTGGGGAAAAAATACAAAATCAACCGGCCAAGTATGAGTCGGACTCGCGCACGAAGGGTTCCGTACCATTATCTATAAAAACGGCAAAAAAATCATGTCTGTTGTATGGGAGCCTCACTTAAATATTTACTTTATTCTGTTTTTAGTATTTGTTGTTATACCTACCTAGCAGCAACAGAAATACATCATCTGTGAAAATTTCAACTGTCTATCATGGTCCATGAGAAACAGCCTGGTGACAGACGGACAGATAGTGGAGTCTTAGTAATAGGGTCCCGTTTTTTATTCTTTGGGTATGGAACCCTAAAAACGACAAAAAATCATGTCTGTCGATGGGATCCTCACTTTATTTCAACTGTCTTAACTATAACGGTTCATGAGATACAGCCTGGTGACAGACAGACAGAAGGGCGGACAGCGGAGTCTTAGTAATGGGGTCCTGTTTTACCCTTTGGGTATGGAACTCAAAAAAAAAATACTCCATTTGACATCATATATTTTTAGTCATTTCTAGCAAAATTAGTCAGTAACAAAAACTATGTGCTTCAATTAACAGTTCCAATGTTACTGTTTTCAGAACTGGTGTCTGTGCCTATTGAAACATTTGCACGCTTGCAAAAGATTGTTCCTAAAACGGAGCCTGTGGAACCTGAAGAAGAACTTATTAAAGTAAGTTTTTAATTGTGTTTCAGAATCATTTAACAAACAAGCGAGTAACAACCGTGAGACTCAATCATAGTGAAATAAAACTGATCAGTCTCGTATATAAGTCGACCAGAGTAAGGACTATGAATTAGTCCGAAACATTTTGGGTTTAACTCGACTTATATACGTTAGTGATCAGTTTTATTTCACTATGCCAGTAACAATTTCAAACGGTCACCCATTCGTAAGTTACGTACTGAGGTGTTACAGAACTCTGTCATACACTTAATGAAATGCCACAGATGTAGACCCAGCTTTAGGGTGGCTTTCATGGAATGGGTCACAGGTATAAAAAAATATATACCTAACAGCAATTGTGGTCAGAGTATGACGTTTTCATACATTTTGTCTCATGTGAGTATGACCTTCTAAAAATACTTTTTTTTAGAGGAAAGCACATAAAAATAGTCAAACCTATGTATATGGAAAGTTTTCTTATTCTTCCTAGTACCTGTTCTATTTTTTTTATTTCTTTGATAAGAAAAAGGGAGATTAGCTAACGAGATCTTAATGGAATTATTTCACCAACCAACATCATTCATAGAACATAATTAAACTATTCTTTGCATATGCATAGCTAGTAGTGGCAATTTTCAGTGACCATGTGATCAAACGGCGTCCTTTTTAACACCCGACCCAAAAAAAGTTTATAAGTTTGACATGGGTATCTGTGTATCTGTCTGTTACATCATAGCTCCCAAACGGATGGACCGATTTCGATGTAATTTTTTTCATCGAAAGCTATTTTAGTCGTAACTAAGTTTCATTGAAATCTGTTCAGCCGTTTTTGAAATGACGATGTCGGAGGTTTTTTAATTTTCTAAGGGCTGATTTTTCAATCCCCAGATAAGCTCTTATCCCACAGATAGTGTATGCCTATCTGGGGAAGAAAAGCTTATCTGAGGGTTGAAAAATGGGTTCTAGGTTGGTTCTTGTTAAATATTCTTAATTGCAGTAATAAGTGAGGCATCGGTTTTATGTATTTGATTCTGACCTTCAGGGTTATGCTATCATCATGAAAGTCGTTTCTAGTGTACAAAGTGCAATGGGTAGTATCACGATGACATCCAAAACACGAAAATTCAGTATTTCCAAATTTTCACAGGATCAGCAAGCTGAACCACTAGCTGAACTGAACATTATTGAGACCTTACCTAATTTAGTAACATTGCCTGTAAAGCCAGAAACAAGCACAAGTACAAACACTAAAACGGACTATTTGCCGACCATGTCCAGTGCCTCGAGGCGGAGACATGATTCAGACAACGATCCGCCAGCGGAATAGTAAGTATTTACTCGTACTCGTATTCAAAAGTGTCAAAACCATTAAGAACCTTCAATTCAGAAGGTTTTCATCGTTGCCTGATATTTTTATTAATTTGACCAGAGCCCAGAATTTTCGCGGCAAAGCAAAAGACTGTCGCAATCTAGCTAGTATTAGAAAGATTTTTTTATCGATATCGATAGTTGTATAATAGAAGAAAAAGATGGTCCACGAAATAAAAATAATTGGGCCGCCCGTTGCTACCTTGTTTCAGTTTTGCTTGTTATCTGGTGTTCAATAGAGTTGTTGAATTGTATTTGCGTGAGGTCTGTATAAAACCAGAAACAGGTGCAATTGATTCGAAATTCACGTCAGTACATACAGCAGCACATGACATTTTATTCGGTTTGTGATAGTGGTAGGAGTACATAATCATTAATTCTCAACATTATCTGGGAGTTGACAGCTTCGCATATCACTATAAAGCCATTTATGTTAACCAAATGAACGTTCAATTTCACTCGACGGCAAGGGAGCAAATTTATTAAATTCATTGTAATGTTGTGTAACATTTTTAGTAATTAAATTCCTTAACTTACCACTTCTTTTACATATTTGAAATTAACTTTTTTTTTTGTATCGCGTAGGTAGGTATTAACCTACCTACGCGATATCGATAAAAAAATCTAACACTAGCTAGATGCGACAGTCTTTTGTTTTGCTGCGAAAATTCCGGGCTCTGCTCATGACATTGTTATGTTTTGTTTAATAAGCCAAGGTAATGTACCTACTAAATGCTCCATCATTTTTACAGCACTACAAAACGACGTAAGCATGCCGATAAAGTAGGGAAAGGTCTACGACATTTCTCTATGAAAGTTTGTGAAAAAGTGAGGACTAAAGGGTTCACGTCATATAACGAGGTTGCCGACGAGCTAGTATTGGAATTTGCAGCTGGTATGCATGGCTCGGCCGACAGTCAAGTACGTGAATATCTTATTTTGGATTTTTTTTTATATAATTTTATGTTGATTTCATTATTACAGCAACTATAAAAAGGTTTGCCTTTCGCAATAAGAAATAACACAGTAAAAATGTAATTCAGAGAACTTCACCTTTCAGCAATATGACCAAAAGAACATACGTCGTAGAGTATATGATGCCTTGAATGTATTGATGGCGATGAATATAATTTCAAAAGAAAAAAAAGAAATTCGGTGGCTTGGGCTTCCAACGAATTCAGTTCAGGAATGCACAGCACTAGAGAAGGAGAAGCAAGCAAAATTGGAAAAGATTCAGAAAAAAACTCAACAACTGCAAGAACTAATTTTACAGGTAACATACAAAATCCAAGGTCTCAATGTAGAAGTTAAACAGTTAAAATGGATGGTCCCACGTGAGGTTTATATAGTCTACAAAATTTAAACTGAGAAATTCAAATATCTCATGATCAGGGCTCGAACAATTCATGCGGATGACGTAAAAATTAACACGTGCGATTCGCTGATGACATAGTCCTAATGGCGGAGTCGCTAGAGGAGCTAAACCGGTGACTGAACGGCCTAACCTCAGCCTCAGATCTTGGCATGAATTTGGATAAAACCAAAGTCATGACATGATCTATGGCCACATTGATCCGAGATCGGTCGTCGTACATTGCCACCTTCTCGATTGTTTTTGAGTAAACTTACCTTGGTCAGATTCTGCAGTTAGGCAGGAACAATTTTGAGAAGGAGGCCAAGAGGAGGATCCAGCTAGGCTGGGCAGCGTTTGGAAAACTACGTCGGGTCTTCTCGTCAACCATACCGCAATGCTTGAAAACTAAAGTTTTCAATCAGTGCGTCCCACCTGTTATGGCCTACGGAGTTGAGACATGAACACGCATGGTAGGGCTGGTCCACCAGTTCAATGTTGCTCAGCGAGCTATGGAAAGCGCTATGCTCGGAGTTTCTCTGAAGGATAGGATTCGTAACGAATACATCCGACAGAGAACCAAAGTTATCGACATAGCTCAAAGAATTCGCAAGCTGAAGTGGCATTGGGCTGGCCATATCTCACGAAGAACCGACAACTGTTGGGGTAAACGTATACTTGAGTGGGGACCGCGACTCTGCAAACGTAGTGTAGGACGCCCTCCGGCCAGGTGGGATATCGATTTGCGAAAGAACGCAGGCAGATGCTGGATGCGGCAAGCTGAAGACAGGAAACCTATGGCGCTCATTAGGGGAGGCCTATGTCCAGCAGTGGACTAGAATAGGCTGATGATGATGACGTAATTTTACACACAGGTGATGTTTGTATTTAAACATCCGTGTGACATGTCGCACGAAGTAATAAAATAATCGCAAGTAAATCCATGAAATTTATACTGGATGACAGGATCATGTTGTGAATAAAATAAATGTTACGAAAGTTGTTACCGTAAGGTACCTACCGTAAGTAAATTTCGTTCATCTGAATGACAATGTCAGTCAAAGACGTTATGTGCTTCACTCATTTGAAGTGACGATGTTGTTTTAATAAAGAGATTGATAAATGATTATCCGCATGAATTGTTCGAGCCCTGCTCATGATGTTTAATTAATACAAGAGAAATATTCATTATTGAACACCACAAAGCAGTAAAGTAACATTACAACAAAACACAGCCATGATAATCAATCAGTACGGTATTAGGTATACACCCCCGGACTCGTCGATCGACCTAAAATCTTTACGGCTTAAAATCCTTAAATAAAGCTAAATATGGTATGGTATGGTGGTGGTTTCTTAAATTCTCAAATCTCAAATAAATATGAGCGTTTTACGTTTTGTAGGTAGGCATCTGCAAACTCTCCGGGGTTGTGGGTGTCTATGGGCAGTGGTGATCACTTACCATCAGGTGACCCACTTGCTCGTTTGCATTCCTCGTCGTATTAAAAAAAAGTAGATATACCAAATTACTTTCCCCACTAGTTGATAAAATGCGTTTTTACCCGCTTGTTTTATCCTAAACGACGGTTTTCCGAGGTAGTGAGGGGAAAAAAATTTTTCGTTGCTTCGTAGGCGATTTGAGAAGTAACTTGGTTCGGATACGGATAAATGGCGTTAGCGTCATTTCTGTATTTATCCTTAAACTTTAAATGTCAAAAGATATTTAATCTGTGGAGTCATATCATTTTCGGCGGGAATTTTAGATTTAACAGTACTTGCAATAAAACTGATCAGAGTAACGCGGAAAAATGGAGAAAATTGGAATTCGTGGTGTTATTCAATATTTTTTTTTGGAAGGTAAAACAGGGAAAGAAGTTCATGAAAGGATTTTACCTACGTTGGGTAGCTCATGTCCTTCGTACGAAACAGTTCGGCTATGGGTAAATGGGTTTAAGCGTGGCTGGACAAGCATTGAAGATGCACCTCGCCCTGGAGCCCCGAAATCGGCGGTTTTACCTGAAATCATCGATAAAATCCATGATTTAGTTTTAACCGACAGACAAATGAAAATACGCGAGTTAGCTGAAGCCGCTAGCATCTCTTCTGAGCGGGTGCATTTTATTTTGCACAACGAATTGCACATGAAAAAGCTTTGTGCAAAATGGGTGCCGCGGTTACTCACTCCAGAACAAAAGTGAAGTCGCATGCGAACATCTGCTGACAATTTGCAGGTGTTTAAAAAAAACCAGCAGAGTTTATTCGTCGTTTTGTTACAAAGTGGATGAAACCTGGATTCATCTTCATCATTATATACCAGAGACGAAACGACTGTCTAGACAATGGTTAGTCGTGGTGAATCAGCTCCAAAGAAGGCAAAATGCACTCCATCTGCTGGAAAAGTGATGGCATCTGTGTTTTGGGACGCAAAAGGAATCCTTTTAATTGACTGCCTTGCCAAGGGGAAAACCATCACTGGGGCATACTATGCATCACTTCTGGACCAATTACAGGTGGCCATAGCTTAGAAACGTCCAGAAATGGCAAGGAACCATGACAATGCCCCGGTGCATTCATGTCGTATCGCTGTACAAAAGTTGACTGAGTGGCGATTCGAAGTCCTTCCATACCCTGCTTATTAACCAGATTTGGCACCTATTCCCAAAACTCAAAACATTCCTGTCAGGGCTAAAATTTATTTCCAATGACGAGCTGATACGGGAGGTAAACGCATATTTCGATTGCCTTGAAGAAACGCATGTCCGTGAAGGCATCGAGAAGTTGCACAGACGTTGGGACAAATGCGTCTAACTTCGGGGAGATTACGTGGTAAAATAAAATATATGCAAGAAATCACTAAATATCTTTTTCTTCATATCGAACCAAGTTGCTTCTCAAATCGCTCTCGTATAATAATATTTTTAAATTAAAAGTGAAAATACATGGTTGGTCGATCTACGTGTCCGGGAGTGTAGCTTAAAAGCGATCTGTATTGTACAACAATTAACTTTTAATCAGATATAAAGTATCTTGATATTAAACACTGTTCTAATTTTCAGCACATTTCATTTAAAAGTTTAATAGAAAGAAATAAGGAGGCTGAAAGTAAAGGTTTGAAACCGTCTCCATCCTCAGCCATTCATTTGCCGTTTATAGTCGTGAATACTAGTGATAAAGCCTTGATTGATTGTAGTATATCAAATGACAAGTAAGTGTTGTTGAAAATACTATCTGATCTTTCCAATTTATACATTTATGAACCTACTAATATTGTTGTTGTCAATTTACAGAACAGAGTATATGTTTCATTTCAACAAAAGGTTCCAGATCCATGATGACATAGACATATTGAAGCGGATGGGACTTTTATATGGTAAATAATAACAAATTATTTTTTAAACTCGCCTTCTATAATCTGCTAATTTTGATGTCAAAAACCATTAGCATATGTTGCTCTTTTTATGGTGGAGAAGTGTGGCCGTTCTTTAACGAACTTGTTGCCATGGTAACGAAAAAAACTCGTAATAAATTCATTAACCGACTTCAGAAAAGGAGGAGGTTCTTTATAACACTGTTGTTTGACGTTGTCACATCTACTACATACTACATAGCAACCGTGTTGAGGATAAATATCGATGTTGTCAGATGAAAAACTCCCTCAATTTTTATTCAGTATATTTTAGTTTTATTTATGAGCTAGCTCGTATTCCCAAACAGTTATGCATGCAACTGCAACTGATCATAATTACCTCGTCTAGCTCATAAATAAAACTAAAATATACTGAATAAAACTTGAGGGAGTTTTTCATCTGACAACATCGATATTTATCAACAACACGGTTGCTATGTAGTCTGTAGTAGATGTGACAACGTCAAACAACAGTGTTATAATGAATTTATTACGAGTTTTTTTCGTTACACAATATCCGGCCGGATACCGGCTTTAAAAAACTTACAACTTTTTCGCAAATTGTCGTCTTATTTAGGGTTCCATATCTCAAAAGACCTGACCTGTTTAAGTTTTGTTTTGAGCATGCTACCTCCACGCCTTCCAGAGAAAAAGGCTCTTGACAGACAGACAGACGGACGGACGGACGGACAGACAGACAAACGGACAACAAAGTGATCCTATAAGGGTTCCGTTTTTTTCCTTTTGAGGCACGGAACCCTAAAAATGCATACAAATAGAAGATGATCTTCCGTAAGTCAGAATCACAAGGTTGACATTGCAATAGCATAGCACATTCTATAATGACTCTCGGACATTGAAAGCCGTACTCAGGTAAGTCGCTGGCGTTGTATCGGCTTTCAATGTCCGAGTGCAATCGAATATTCTATGCTATTGCAATTTCAACCTTTTTACCCGACTGCGAAATGCAAAGGAGGGTAATGTGTTTATCAGCCTATGTATGTATGTTCCTTTGTGGCACTCTAGATACCGAACGCGTTTTCCGATTTTAATGATTCTTACGTCAATCGATTCGTGTTAATCTTGCGAGTGTCACCGAATACATGGGAGTAATTTAAATCCAATATGGCGACCACCAGACGCAGGTTTTTTTTATCGTTTTGCATTTTGAGTGTCCATTTAGGATCTAACTGTTTAAAGTTGGTTCGCAAATGTTTTCAGTTTGTATGACTAAAGCTTTAAATAAAATTACTTAAAAACGAAAAACCCGACTGCAAAAACAATTCACTGATAAAAAGAGAAAATCTAGCTCGTTTGTACTTTGTACATGTGTAGCTTGAATATTATAAGAAGTGCAGGCCGGAGCAATCAAAAATGAATGAATCAGCTCTACCTAACATGCCCTCGCCTGCACTCCTTATAATATTCAAGCTACCAATGTATAAAGTTATAATGAGCTAGCTTTTAACCCCTGACAAAAAGAGGGGTGTTATTGTCTGTTCATGTATAGACCTACTTCGATGCGGTTTTTTTAATCGAAAGCTAGTTTAATCGAGGTGGTTCTTAGTTAAGTTTCATTAAAATCGGTTCACCCGTTTTCAAAAACGGGTGAACCGATTTTAATGAAACTTTGAAATGAAAATGTCGGGGTTTTTTTTCTTTCTCTTTTTACTTAATTGTTTTTAAGTCGGGTTTTTGTTTTTATTTAGTAAAGATGGTAGCTATTTGTATGTATCTTTTGTTACTTGCTATAAATTGTTGTTAGCAGTAGCCTTAAAAAAACAGAACAACGTTATTGTTCACAAGTTAAGCTCGTTAAGTGGTAAACTGCCAGCTTATGCAATTTCTCACGGCTCACCCCAACTAAAACTCCCAGGACTCAGACTCAATAAAATATCAGAAGTAAAACGTGTTTCTAGTTTATTTCCACATATTTTATACAAATTTGTTGTTGTTACAGGATTAGATAAAGGTGAATGTTCCGAAGAAGAAATTGAAAGAGTAAAGAGCATGGTGCCGAAATCATTAGAGTATTATGTGGAACGTGAGTAATATATTTGATACCGTTATTATCATGCAATGAAAACTAACCTAAAAGTTTAATGAATAAAACCGGCCAAGAGCGCGTCGGGACACGCCCAGGACAGGGTTCCTAAGCCATTACGAAAAAATCGTGGCATAAATACATAATTTGAAAAGTATTTTCATCACACACACCTATTCGAAACCGGTGTTAGCTGAGCCCTACTCCTAAGCAAACTGTACGCATTGTGGAGTCATTTTATATTGGTTACCTACTGACATAGGCCAACATAAAGAAGTTTTTCAACTATTACTCGTAAACCTGTTGCGCCTACTTAACTCTGATAAGTTTTCCTTTTAAATTCACTATATGCACTATTGCTCTGATTTTTTCACATTTCAAATACAACAGTTTCTCTGGTAGAGGGGGGGGGGGGGACCCTTGACCCCGACAAATATTAGCATTACGCAAACTAATCCCTTAATAGAAAAATAATCTATCAGCACCCCCAATATTTTTAAAAGACCCATCCAGCGGAACCCCACACGATGGGGTAGAAGAGAAACAAAAAAATCATCCCCACTACGTGTAGGGGAAGGTACCTCAAAAAAAAAATCAAGATTTTATTCTACCACTTTGTCGGCCTAATTAAACGGCGGTGTAACGGCAAAATTACAGCTTTCTCAAAGAATATAATATATATACTACCGTACAAAGAAACGACACGGACGCATGTGTGCAGTAAACTACTGCGATGTTATTGTGTGCGTGTCAGGACGCGAGCGAGGGCGACCGCGAGTCGCGCGGGGTGTAAAGACGAAACGCGAACGCCAAAACGGAGGGCCGCCTAGTCTCGCCGTAACGTTCGCTCGCGCCGCGTCGCATGCGCTTCTTAAAGGGTCCAGCACGACTTTACGAATGCTGCGTAACGTAAAGTCGAATAGTAAACGTTGTCGAGTTTGTATGACGTTTGGAACAGCGCCCGCCCGTGGGCGTATTTGGAACTAAAATTTTGTATGAGGTTTCTCGATCTCGATACGATAACCGTAACGTTACGCAGCTTTCGTAAAGTCGTGCTCGACCTTCCTCTCGATCGACCGGCGGCGATAATTTTGAGAAGTAAATAAAAAAATCGCAACTATGCCTGGAGATCAATATTGTTGTCTACGGCTGTCGCAATAATACAAGAAGCTACAGAGAAAAAAAGCAACTTTAAGTTACACATTGACCCAGAAAACTGAGTTACTTATGTAATTTTATATTAATAATTTAGACTTCACATAATACCTATTAGTCAAGTGCATTCGCTTGGGAACGGTTCCTTCGGAACGCTCGCTTCCCTTTGGATTTTATGAAAGAACTGTTCATACGATTTCGAATATTCGCGATAGTTAAAGAAAATAATAAAATGTTTAAAATATATCGTAAAAATAGAAAGCATATTAAAACAAGCAATTTATAAAATATGTGAACACCTTGAACAAAAATATTTTAACATTAGATTACATAGATTCCTTTATTTCTTATTGAAAATTATTGCATTTTGAATGTTAAAAATATGAGAGAATTATGCCCGTTTTCACCAACGACACCTAAGTCATCACCTAGTCAGGGGACCCCTATCCTAAGTGGCCCCTTATATCTCTCCCTAACCTAATTTCATTTTCACCATACTAGGTAACACCTTAATAGGGGTCACCTAACTAAGTGACGGTTTGTTTCAGGTATAGTGATTTCAAAAACCGGTTTTGTATCGATAATTTTTTTTAAGAGAAATAACTTCAAAAATCGTCTATAAAAAATTAAAACAACATTTTAAAAACATAGAAAAACTAGACAAATATATTGTTAATACTAAATTGACGTCTTATTTCTTATTTTTAAATGTTAACTAGGCTGTATGGCATTATCTTTGTCATCCAGAAAAATAAGAACTTACGGGGACAGTTTATAATTAAGTATCTAATTTTTTCCGAACTTTCGGTGCGATGATTGAAATTTATTAGCATTCATTGACTGAAACTGGAATGATTAGTTATCTGATTAATGTATTCATGAACTGTACATATTTTGAAAGTACTGTGTTATTCGATTTCTTTGAAACCCGTATAATACAGAACTGACCAGAACTTGCGAGCGCGCATGTTAATTAATCGCTTCTCGTGTGTTTGGGTATATAAAAAACACAAAGTAGGATTATATTTTAAGTGTAAACGGATAGCGGAATCAATAATAAATTGACACAGTGCGCGGCGTGCTGTTATGATTGAACGCGGCTTCTGGTTTGTTTTGTATTCTGAGGGTCATTAATAGACTGATGATGAATAAGTATTAGGCATTCGTCCGGCTGCGATGAGGTCTTCCTTTATACAGAACGGAACGAAAGTATGAAAAGCACGCTTTCTTTCGACATTCTACGAGTAGGTATATCTTATGACAAATCTTTAGCACCTATCATACTTTGATATAAATCATCTGATTTTCAGTCTGATCTAAATAAGTTTGATGTGAATATTAAATCTATTTATTCAACAGCTTCCAAACTCTACAAAATCATATAAATAGCCTTCCATTTTATATAAATATTATCAATCAAGTTAATTATTGCATAACAAATGCACGATAACCTATAAAAATTAAAACGTATCTGCGACTGCGCGAACTGTCACTTAGCGCTAGGGGGTCAATATTCGACCCCCTAAACTTACGGGACCCCCTAAGCAGTTAGGTGTTACTTAAGCGTTGGTGAAACGAAAATTGATCTTAGGTGTCACCTAAAAGAGCTAAGGGGTCCCTTAAATTTTAGGAGTCGTTGGTGAAAACGGGCATTAGGCCTTCTCCGTGGAAAAAAATGCTTAAAATAAAAATACGCTTATCTAACGTAGTTTGTAAAATAGTACATATTAATATCACTTATTAATTTGCCCAAGAATTTAAGAAACATTGCTAATTAACTGCAAAATGACATCAATGTAAACACTGCGGAATACGGACCGCATTGTTGTCTTTATTAATATTATTAGACATGAATAAATATATACCGTGTAAAAGCCCTACTTTTCAGGTATATTTGCATATTGATGATTCGCCAGATTCCTTTTTCGTCAGATTTTTTTCTAAATTCTTGCGTTTGAAGCTGTGGCATTAAAAAAAAGTACCTAAACTGAGAGGATTTTTTCTAAACCTAACATTAGAAAGTCTGAGAGGTAATTAGCAGCCCTATTTTAACTGTCGACTGATTAACGTCGGTTTCTGGGTCACCCTATATCATTAGTTATTTTTTATTTTATTTTTTTATGCTGTTTACTTGTGACAAGTAAGTCAGGGCATGTCATACTCTAATTGTCTTGAATCTTATTTCAATAAGTAGTTGGTATTATGTATTGCAGTTTCTTGTAAAATTAATTGTAATGTAATGTTACTTTAATATACTTATTTAATGTACACTAATGTAGACGAACTATTGAATAATAGTAACTTTTAGACTCGTCTTCTATAATCTGCTGATTTTGATCTCAAAAACCATTGGCATTATGGTGCTCCTTTTATGACGGAGAAGTGTGACCATTCTATAATGAACTTGTTGTCATGACAACGAAAAAAAAACAATCTCATAATAAATTCATTATATAACACTTAACGAGAACAAAAGCAGATGATACCATTGTATAGACAAAATGCCATTGTGATTGCTGCTAAGTGGATCGGCTCACTTCAAAAAAAATTAACTAGTAACACTGTTGTTTGACGTTCTCACATCTACCATGGACTACCTAGCAACCGTATTGTTGACAATTAATGTCGATGTTGTCAAATGAAAAACTCGGCTCAAGTTATTTTTGAATTTTCATTTAATCATTGTAAAGTCACGTACATTTGGATGTTATAAACTTATATAGGATGTTCGGTAGTTACAGTTTTGTTTTAGTGTGAGTTTTAGGAACGTAACAAATTTTGACATGAGCGCTTGTGCTGTACGTGTGTGTTCCTCGTCCCCCTCAAAGTGGCAGAAAAATTGTAGTGCATAGATAAGCCAAAGGTGCCTCCCGTCTGTCTGCTTTATGGTCATAGACGAAATTAGTTTCTTTTTTTTATTGAAAAATTAGGAATTTTAAGAAAATACCCAGAATTTGATAGTCACGCGTCACTAGTGCCTCAATGAGCGTTAATTTGTAAACAAAAACTTTTATTTCGGATAGTTTAATGTGTATTGGGCCAAATGAAACAATTTTTAAGCGTATTTGTTGCCACAAAAATAGAATCGAGGCATTCGAAATTATTAAACATGTGTTAGGTTGGCAGAGAGTCATTTTTTAGTGCCATAAAAAAAATCATTGAAATGTTCAAACATGTTTAAAAATATACCTATTTATTGCTCTTTCTTTTTAGGTTGTTTTTCACATTGCTTGGTAAATCTGAGTTAAGGAGTAAAAACCAAATTCAGAGGGCACTCGCATAAAATTTACTAGTCCTGAAGGTCGAGCACGACTTTACGAATGCTGCGTAACGTAAAGTCGAATAGTAAACGTTGTCGAGTTTGTATGACGTTTGGAACAGCGCCCGCCCGTGAGCGTATTTGGAACTAAGATTTAGTATGAGGTTTCTCGATCTCGATACGATAACCGTAACGTTACGCAGCTTTCGTAAAGTCGTGCTCGACCCTCTGAAATTTGTTTTTAAATAATGTGTTTCGGGATTCTAATTTTATTGGATTGGGGATTTTATTACACAAATGAAATTGATAAAACACTATTTATAAAATAAAAATTGTTAAATTTCGTAATAATTTCGATGATTTATCTTGTTCAGGATTTATGTCTAAATGACTCTTATCGTAAACCCGTTGTATATTTATGCAACTATTACATAATCAATTAGGGTCCTTAAACACGCGTGTGGTTTTATAGGTAGCATTACAAAAAAGTCATAATTTAAATTTTTACTTGTCTGTGGCGGCGTCCGCTTAGGCGCACGCGCGAGGTGCTTTGTTTTGACATTGGCGCCACACTAGGTATTAAGGTGGTTCGTCCCGGTCAGCTAGGCACTCAAGCGCCCTTAGATGGCGTTGATGTTCTATTTTGACGTATTTTGTTTTTTTATGTATGATAATGTGCATATTCTTTAAGACTAATGTGTTTCGCGCAAATGGCATAACATTTGTGATGTATTCAACTAAGATTCTGATAAATTTTAATTCACAAAATACGTTTATTTGAATAAATACAACCGCAACAATGACAGCAGTACTACTCACGCACACATTCAAAGGAATTTTGCATACGGAAGTCTTTGCTTAATTTGCTTCAAAATGTCAAGTACCGATTGGTCCTGTTGGTGGAGCGCCTTGACTAGATGTTCTTGAATCTCGGGTTCGAGTCTGTCATATTTTATAAACATCTTTCCTTTTTGTTTTTTTTTTGATAACTTTTTGTGAATGACGAATACTTTTTATATTCCTTTTATTTATTAATTTATAGACAACTTGTTATAAATAACCAAATAATATTTTTAAACAGCTACATAGTTACACTACCAAGCTACAACATTTTGTGACCTTATTTACCAAAATAAATATTCCCAGGTACGAAATAAATACCAGTTCAATTATCTAAGTCACTTTATGGGGTTCCGTAACCAAAATGGCAAAAACCATCCATCTAAATGTCCATCCGCTCGTGTGTCAAAGGCATTTTACTCAAAAACTACAAGATGGTATTATTGATGTGGAGTATAGGTGTCTCGTAGAAGCCACTACTTAGTTTGGTAGTGAAGTAGCAAAAATAAATATTTGTGTGTGTAGGGGGGGCGCACTCCGTACATGTGACAAAAGCTGAAAAAATAATAATCAGTAAACATCAGCGTGTGTCACATAATTACGACAGCTTTTGTAAAACCACTAGGATTTCTAAGTATTTTTAGGGCTCCGTACCTCAAAAGGAAAAAACGGAACCCTTATAGGATCACTTTCCTGTCCGTCTGTCTATCTGTCTGTCAAGACCCTTTTTCTCTGGAACACGTGGAGGTAGCAGGCTGAAATTAGTATCAAATATTCAAGCCCGCAGTCCCTTGAATCTGTTAAAAAATCAAACTTCTAAGTCAACGCAATCAAAACATACAGTCATTAAAAAAGGTTGTTTCCATACAAATTGCTGTACTCTGAAAACCTAAAGGGTACTTGCAGTTGTCCTGGAAACGTTAAATGTTGTATGAAGGTAGCTCTTATAGCAGAACCACTCAGAAAATTCTCAAAATCTTAAATGTTTATGTCTATCGGTACTTATATGTCATAGAGCAATATAAAATGACCCCACACTGCGTATATTTTGCTTAGGAACAGGGCTCTGCTAATACTGGACAACTTAACACTGGGGAAAGGCAGGGGAATCTTTGTACAGAACCCTCGTGCGCGAGTCCGACTGGCACTTGTCCGGTTTTTTTACCAAGTTTTACGGAAATAATCGCTCCAAAAATTGCGAAAATTGTGCCCCCCCCCTTATCTTCTTAACCGTAGGTTCAAAAAATATGAAAAAAAGGTACTTCACGTTTGTGGCTCCATAGTTCCATTCGTAAACATCCCACCCCAAATCTTTCGTGATAAGCATGCAAGTGAACATAAAAACGTACTACTAAAATCGAAAGCGTTTCTTGGCGGGAAATCGAAAAGTGGATAGTGTCAATAAATGTGAATTTTAGTTTATGTGCCTAATGTTATTTGGTTGATAATAAAGATTCCCTCTGTTTGTTACCCCCAAAAAGCCGCCGGTTGCTGCTAGGCGTAAAGTACATCTAACCTATTAAATAAAGCAACAGCGTTCCTTGTCTCTGCCTTGTCGGCAACAATTGAGTCTAGTACAACCGTGACCAAAATCCCAAGTCGCAAAAGAATTGAAAAACCGTGGATTAAGTACACCCGGGTTGTTGAGATGCATTAAGAACACCTTCACAAGAATACTAAAACATCACCTGACAATTACATTGCTAAAATTATCTACAAAAGATATAAATTTTTGTAACAACAATCTTGGCTGCATGGATTTTACTTCCTTTGCCTATCCTTTATGGAATTAAAAAGAATGAACATGAGCAATTGGGAAAAACTAAGAAACTGTTTAGTTGTGTTGACTGACGTCTAGTCTGATCTGACAACGGTGCATTTTTTGGCGAGCTGGCAACGTAGCCGCAACGCACACCACTAAACATACGCTTAGCGTACGACACTGTCATCGCCCACCCATACATTGCCAAATTTGAACAAAAATATCGATCTCGTTTAAGTTATTACCAACTGTTGTTTTATTTTGTAATAGTTTCAGTGTAAAATTAGGTCCTATTCGCCCATATTTGGATAAATGAAATAGTATGAAAGTCGAACCACCTTAAAACAATCCTGCAACAGTTTCATAAGTTCATAACTACTATTTTTTATTATTATTATTTATTAGGGGATGATGATTAGGGGATTTTGTAAACGTGTTTTTACACGACTGCCCGAAAAAAAGTGTATTGTTTTTCATTAGTTATTGTTATTCCTTTTCAGAAATGGGCCGAGGCGTCAGTTCCAAGCTTTCCAGTATGCTCGAGGAAGAAGAGCTAGACGATACCGTGGAAGATGACGAAGCGGGGGAGGGCGACGAGGTGGCGGCGGGGGCGGAGGGGGGGAGGGCGGAGGAAGCGCCCGAGTACAGCGACGACAGCAGCGACGTGGACGTGTAGCGACGCCGCGCCGCGCGCACTTTATATCACCACGGGCTTTACTTATATTCATACACAGTTTTATCATAATGTCCGACGGCCGTCAGGCCGCCTTTTATACATACAACTATTGTGCAATGAAGTGGTCAAACAATATGTTGCTGACATACATGGTCGAATATCAAAAATGAAGTGAAAATAAACGATTTTATGGATCACATGAATTTTTGTCTATTTTTAAAGTTTCTCTGCAAACTAATTTGCTTAACCTTGTCAATCGCACGTCACATTACTCAAAATTCGTCAAACACATGAAACTTTTTGAAGACTGAAGTGGCAACTTCTGCAAAAGCACTTGGGTCACACCATAGGGCACACAGAGTAACATTATAATATCATTCGGTCACACAAGGCACTTGATATAGGGTAAATTGCCACTAACCGGCCCCATTAGAAAATGTCATCCAGTTACTGACCAACAATTTTGTATGGCAATACTGATATGAATACTTTCACAATGCTCTTGGTAGCAGTTCTGGATCTAAACATTTTAATTTCATTACATAATATCAGCATTTATAAAATCATAAACTTATTGGGTCATCTTCATCTATCAACACAGCCCAAACCGCTAGTCCTAGGGACTTGAAATTTTACAGTCACATAGATACTTTATACAGTGTAGGCATTCAGTATGCATCTAACAAAATTAGAAGAATCCAGAAGTAAAATGACCATCTTAAAAATGTGAAGTTTCTATTGAATAGAAAAATGTACAATTATTTAATTAAGCTTATACTAATCGAGGTTCATTTCAGGTCATCATCATCAAACAGATCTTCAAAATCTGGAACAGAAACAATAGTACATGATTATAAATTAGGAAATTTTTAACTAATCTTTTGTGATCGAGTACTTTTTGGTCACTGTATTTGCATTGTCATCCAAAGTAAATAAGTTCAATAGAAGTCAATCACTGTTCAGTTTTTAATTAAAATAAAAAAAAATTGCATGCAAATACAAAGTTTCTAGACAATTCCACCCCCACCACTGGAAGTGGATAAAAATTTACTTGCAAAATTTGAAGTACCTAAATGTAATGAAAGCGTGTGAGAAACTGTTCATCAATTTGAATAGTTGTGTCTAAAATAAACATTTAGTTAGCACACAAATCCATATTAAGTATACCAATAACACACTAAGCATTAAATATCAAGGAATCCCGGTTCAATCCCTGCCTGCTGTTAGTCATAGTTTTCTGTGTATTCTTGTTTCAGTGAATGTTTAATTTAAATTAAAATCAAAAACTCCATTGAGAACATATACCCAGTCACCAAAATGTTATGGTACTTTGCTAATGGGCTAAATCATTCCTGTAGATCTAAACTTGTCTAAACATATTTTGCTTACATTCAGTATCACACATTTGTGCTTGTAACAAGTTTTTGTTTGTAGTAAACCAGAGACAATCAGTACCATTAAAAAAATCTGCATGAACAGCTTTTTCATTGGCAGCTAAATCCATGAGAAGGTTTGAGGGACCTCCAGCCTGTAACAAAGTAGGTATTATAAAACGAGTACCTATACTGCTTAATATAATTTATTGTGGAGATCAGTGGCAAGGTACACAAATATGTACTTTGTATAAAGACAATTTCAAAACATACTTCATTCAAAAATAAAGGTGAGGTAGCTTCTGCCCCAGAATTTTTTTAGAATTTATATTTGAAATTCATGAGCTTCTTGGTGAAGAAAAAAAATATACGGGGAAACATGCACACACTATGCATGCACTTCAAGGGAATGTGTGAAGTTTACAATACACACTAAGCCCTAGAAATTCCTGCCCAAACCCTCTGTTTGAGAAGAGGCCTGTCGCCAGCAGTGAGACATAAATGTGATAGATAATTATATTACTTCTTCCAAATCCATCCAAGGTCCTACTCCTTCAGGGAACATTTCATCAGCAGCAACAGTCGGCTTCATAATTAATACTGTTTTACAAGTTCGAAGTTGCGTTTTTAAATAAGGATATTAGGAGCTTGGGTCTATTCTGTCAGTCAAATAACGCGACTATTACAACTATAAATTTAAAATCTATCTATATAAATTTCAACACAACATTGACAGCGCTGTTCACGACAATCACGACCAAAGAGAATATAATCACAGATTAGAGACACAGAGTACCTTTTTATAACTGAGATAGAGATGTCACTCCAACATTTCACACACAGCGACATCTGGTGCTGTGTGACGGCAAAATATGCGATGACGTCATTGACGTCTAGTTTCCTAAATGTAAAAATAATTTACTTTGAGCAATTGCTATTACACCATGTTCTATTATATACATTAGAACATGGTGTAATAGAAATTGCCCATTTCCCGTTTTGAAGAATTTGATAATTATTCAGTGCTTTATTTTTTACACATTTTCTTTTTATCAGGCATTCCAACTCCAACTTGACACCCAGTGAATGTGAAAAACCACAGATTAGAGAGATAATCGCGGCCATTATTCATTCGTTCCGTTCCACTTATACCTTCACTGTACGTTGTTTTTAGTAAATAAAAAAATCTATATAAATATCAGAACCTCCTGAATTACTAAAAATCTAAGTTTTCGCCCCATTTTATTAGGGTTTACTTGCAGATATGATACGTTAACTCAACCAGTGTTCATAGAATATTCCATATAATATTTTAGAGTAAGAAAAACTGATGCGTGTAATGATATTTTAGATAAGACATTACTATAATTAAAAAAGGTCGATGTTACCAGTGCTCACAAAATAATTAATTAGCATAAACGCATTTTTAAACAAGGAAAGATAAATGAAAGCATTCATTAAGCGAAAATAAAATATTTATTCCAAAATTTAAAACTCCAATATAAACTATATTGATATTAGCACCACCTATCGATGTGTGACAACAACTTCATGTCTATAACCCAACCAAATAGAATATTACTTAAGTATATACTATACAATGTAACTTGAGTGACTACTGAAATTAGCTGGACAACGAAGTGTACATTTTGTTCTAAGTTATACCACCGTGATTAGAGAGACTAACTTATCACGACTTCACTTAAATCTTATATATTTTTTTTTATTATTATTATTCATCCCATAAGGGATAGGCAAAGGAACTGAGTCCATACAGCCACGTCTGATATGTTTTGTAAATTTCTGTATATTAAAGTCCTGTCACCGTCAGAGTTGTCAGTCTGTCCTAGTCACGTCCTGTCAGCTGCTCATGCCTTCCGTAAAGCGATAGTGTACTTTACTTTACGGCGAGCAGCAGCCCGCGGATACTTGGGGGTCACAAACAGAGGGAATACGCGTTTTCACTTGAATTCTTCATTTGCTGGGCACTTTCACGTTATTTTGTTGTATAATACACTATCTTTATTATCCACCAAACAATATTAAGCACAGAAACTAAAATTCAATTAACGACACGATCCACTCACATCGGTTTCCCGCCAAAAATCCATTATAATTTGACAGTGACATTGATTGACTTGACATTTGATTTGACAGTTTACGGATGTATTTTCTTAAGAAAATATAAAGCTGCTATTAAATGATGGTAAATAAGTAATTTATTTATTATTTAAAAAAACACTGTATTGTAAAATAAACAGGATAAAACACAAGTCGCAACAATCAATTTTGAGTACAAAGGCAGACTTTTTAAGGGATCTCTACCAGCCAACCTTTGAATGGCGAGTTGAGTGGGGTGGGGAGTTGGTCTGACGTTCCGAGATTCTAGGTGGATTGGAGGCGGCTTCTTTATTAGTTAAGCTGGCACTCTTGGAGTAATATTTAAATGGACTAAAATTCTAAAAGGGCATACATTTACAGTATTAATTAGTGTGTGAGGAATTTGGCGGGAAACCGATGAGAGTGGATCGCGTCGTTAATTGAATTTTAGTTTCTGTGCTCAATGTTGTTTGGTGGATAATAAAGATAGTGTATTATACAACAAATTGACGTGAAAGTGCCCAGCAAATGAAGAATTCAAGTGAAAACGCGTATTCCCTCTGTTTGTGACCCCGAAATATCCGCCGGCTGCTGCTCGCCGTAGCTCGCCGTAAAGTACACTATCGCTTTACGGAATGCATGAGCAGTTGACAGGACGTGACTAGGACAGACTGACAACTCTGACGATGACAGGACTTTAATATACAGAAATTTACAAAACACATCAGACGTGGCTGTATGGACTCAGTTCCTTTGCCTATCCCTTATGGGATGAATTAAAAAAAAAATAGTGTGTGACATATGTCAATGTCAAATAATATAATAATAGACGAACATCGTGCATGACGTACCTTTTTCATAAAAATTAATAATAATAGGTTAGGATAAAAATGTAAATATTTATTTAAAATGTTATCTTATGACAATAAATTGATTCTTGCGCCCATGGTTCGTATAGGGACATTACCTATGAGACTGTTGGCACTTCGTTATGGCGCTGATATAGTGTATACAGAAGAATTAATTGATTGGAAGTTTCTACGTTCTAAGCGGAGAATTAATGGCAAGTGCATGTCTTTACTAAAAATAATGATAAGGGCACGCATCATACCGTTATTAGCCGTTTAACTGTGTGCTGTGTAAGCTGTGATTATTATTGTTGTAATGGGGAGAGAAACTAAAAACCTACTGTTTTTTTCAGATATACTAAACACAACAGATTATGTTGATCAAACTGACGGTACTATAGTGTTTAGGACATGTGCTGGAGAAAAAGGGAAGGTGGTTCTCCAAATGGGCACATGTGATGCTGGTAGAGCATTAAAAGTTGCCAAAATGGTGTAAGTTATAATTGTCATTTTTATAGAAAAGTCAAGAATTGCATTATTTTTTTTAACAAAAATAACTTTATCTGATGCTGAGATTACGGTTCCAATTTTAGTATTTGGTATATTTCAGGGAAAATGATGTAGCTGCAATTGACATTAACATGGGCTGTCCAAAGGAATTTTCTATTAAGGGTGGCATGGGTGTAGCTTTGATGGGTCAGCCAGATAAAGCATGGAAAATTTTAAACACCTTAGTCACTAACCTCTCTATACCTGTTAGTTGCAAAATAAGAATATTGAATACACCTGAAGAAACATTAGAGCTTGTGAATAAACTAGTAAGTTCTGGTATCAAAGCCATTGGCATCCATGGAAGGACGAAAGATGAAAGACCACAACATGCTGTACATACAGATATAATTCGCTATGTAGCTGAGAGGATATCTATACCAGTGATTGCCAAGTAAGTACCTTGAAACGACCACTTCCATTGAGAGCATTAAAACTGAATATCTGCTAGTTACAAATTTGTTTTGATCTTTAATATTTTTTGTAAGGTGCTTCTAAACAGGCAACATTTTTCTGCAATATGTGGCCAACAATTATTACTGTCTGACTCATCATGAAAACCAGACAAAGACTCCTATAGTTGCCGGCCACATATTTCTGCAAAAATATAGCCTGTTTGGAAGCCCCTGTAGGGAAACATTCCTCAATCACTTTTTTGTTCTTGTTTTGATCCATTACTTGTGAACTTTTCAGTAAATTTTGTATTTTCACTAGGTACCTAGTTTAAAAAAAATCTTTGATTGCAGTGGTGGCTCAAAAGAAATAGAAAAATATAGTGATATTTACAAATTCAAAGAAATGACTGGTTGCACCAGTGTGATGCTAGCCAGGGCTGCCGAGTGGAACTGCTCAATCTTCAGGAAAGAGGGGCTTCTCCCCATGGACACCATTATTAAAGAGTACCTTCAACTTGCAGTTGATTATGATAACTCACCATCAAATACCAAGTATTGTGTCCAAAATATTCTTAGAGAGTTACAGGAAACATCAAGAGGAAGACAGTTTTTGGAATGCCAAACATTGGAACAAATATGGTTTGTATTTTTAAGTATTTGTTACTAAAAGATCTTTTGAATTTGAGATAAGTATATATTTGTTTCATATGGCTATTTAATGCAGCAGTTTTTGCTTCACTGTAGCATTTACTCATAGCATTAAATTTTGGGAAAAATTACAAATTTGACAGCACAATTTGGGATCTCCAAGAATATTGCCAGAAGAAACAGTCAGAGTACCAAAAAATGGGTATAAAAGGGAGGTGGCAGGTGACTCCAGATGAATTGGAACCACCTCATAAGAAAATGAAAGTTACTGACACCAACCTTGAAGGAATAAACCACTTAAAAGTATGTAATAATCATCATAATGTATTTAGTGTTCATTACAAGTTAACTATTTTTACTTTGCATACAGCTTCAAGTAAATTCTTATCAAATATGTTAACACATTCACTGCCAATCCTTTTTCCTATAAATTCGCCAGGTGTCACACTTTTCTATGCCCCAAATGCACATGTGAGTATAACAAACCCGTGCCTCAAACACACAGACAAGTTCATACTAATTTGATGTTGATATGTTTCCAATGGAACCAATTAAGTACCTACTTATTCTAACAAGAGAAATGTCATACCACTTTTTAATTAAACATGCTACCTAGGTAATTTATGTTTTATTATCCTTTAATCACATTTGGTTAACAAAACCTATCTATAACATAAAACCCACAATTTGGCTGACTATTTATGTATTAATATAGTATCATTATCATTATCTAAATAACATATTATACTATATTTTTAACTTTCAGGCCTGTTTTATCCGAGGAAATTTTAATGATTTAAATTTGCCAAAAGCCAGACTTCATGCATGGTGTGGGAAGAATGGCCATGATTTACCTATTTATGACACCAGACAAGTCTCAAAACTGTTTCAAACAATACTTACTTTTAATGGGAAAAAGTACACATCATCATTTTGGGAAAAGAATAAAAAGTTCGCAGAACAGGGTGCAGCTTTAGTCTGCTTATTTTTTCTGGGTTTAGTGACAGAAGATGAATTGCTACAACTTGGTAGTATAATAAAATAACCAGAAACTTTCACATTTTTTATTTATCCCTTATAATAATTTAAACACAGGTCGTTCACGTTTTTATATGCTGTATGTTCTCGACCAACTCTTTGTCAAGATTTTCTAATTTTGTTTGAAGTTCACAACACTTTGATAAGTCGTCCTGCAAAGTTTCAAAATTGTGGAAACAAATATAAGCACTGCTTAGTATTTCATTATTTGGAGACGATTTTATCGAGTCGTGAGCTATGTCATCGATTTTAGCAATGTCCTCCAGTATGTTAAGAGTTGTAGGTAATTTAGGCTTTGCATACTTTTTGATATCCATTTTTGTACTTATTGAAATGGAATGCCTGGGTTTATTTTATTATTCGATCCAAACTTACTGTACTGGTAGTCGTAAGCCATAAGGGCTTAAAATAAACCAATGCTAACCACTCACGTCACGTACCACCTGCACAGAGAGAATGACAGAGTTACACAGAGTACATTATATATACTGAAATAGAGTTGTCACTGTCCGTTTATGAATAGCGCCATCTGTATCGGTGTGTACGAACTATGACTAAAATATATACTATACTACTACTATCGCTACTATCGCTACCTTGATTTTAATAGTAACCAAATACGGTATTAGATTCACACGATTATCAATTCTGTCAATAGATTGAACACCAAACTAATGACAGAATTAATAAGCGTGTAAACCCAAATAATACGTTATTAGGTAGGGTAATAAAAAAATAGACACTTTTTTTCCTTTCACTGTTAAACTTAAAAGCTGAAACTTGCATTACATCTTCCGTCTCGTAAATTTTTGAGGAGCCACTTAATATTTATTTATACATCACTGCACAAATTGCACAGAAAAACATTACAATACGTGTTTAACATTTTTGCTTTATGCCTCTCGCATTCCAGAAAAATCACTTCGATTCTTGGCGAGGTTTCATCTAGAAACAATTCACAATGGTTACCAAGTACTTCACACAAACAAATACCTACCTATTACCTACTTAACTGTTATCATGAACCTTCTAAATTAATGTACAAAAGCAACGAATTATCTTCTGAAGTCGGCTGTCAGCAGGGTGATCCCCTCGGACCAGCCATTTTCAGTTTAGCCATTAACCCCATCATTCAAAATTTAAAGTCCAAATTTAACGTATGGTATCTTGATTATGGTTCCCTAGGAGGTGATGCAGTTACGGTACTTTCAGATCTCTCAGAAATTATAAATAAATTTAAGGCCATTGGTTTAGATCTAAACTTTAATAAATGCGAACTGTTCATAAACAACGCGATCCGATCCGATCTCTTCCAACATTTTAATTTACTTTGTCCAAATATCAAAATTGTCGATAAGCAAAACTTAAGCCTCCTAGGGTCACCAATCTTCGACGATGCCATTCCAGATTTAATCGCAAAAACTGTTTCAAAATTTCAAAATTCTGCAGACCGGCTGCTGGAAATCAGTGCTCACACTGCTATCACTATTCTAAAATTTTGCCTTTTTGTGCCAAAATTTACTTATTTGCTTCGTTGTTGTCCCTTTTGGAAACATCAAAATTCTCTGACCTTAATTGATTCCCTTATGAAAACTTCTTTGGAATCTATACTTAACTTACAATTCAATGGGCAATCTTGGACCCAGGCTTCCCTTCCTATCAGATATGGTGGGCTAGGTATCCGCAACATTTCTAGTGTTGCTTTACCAGCGTTCCTATCATCTGTCCACAGCACGTCCACCCTCGTAGGTAAAATCCTAAAGGATTGTCCTTCAAACTACGAGACGACGGGTTTGGTCGATGCTAGGAATGCTTGGCTTATGGCTTGTCCGGGTGAAAATCCTCCCGCTTATCCAAATTTCCAACGGAGCTGGGATGACACACTATCCAAATTAACTTATTCTAATATTCTCAGTTCCAGTTCAGGCCCAGACCGCGCAAGGCTTTTGGCTGTGGCAAGAAAGGAATCCGGTGACTAGCTTCATGCTTATCCTTCCGTTAACACCGGAACCTTTCTTGAGCCTGAAACACTGAGAATTGCAGTCGGGCTAAGACTGGGTGTTGCGCTGTGTTCACCACACCGTTGCCTCTGTGGCACCAATGTGGACGAAACGGGACACCATGGTCTTTCCTGTCAAAAGAGCGCCGGCCGTTTCTCCCGTCATGCCGCGCTCAATGACATAATCCGCCGGGCTCTTGCCTCTGCAAACGTGCCGGCCATTTTGGAGCCAAGCGGCATTGCCCGCGACGATGGCAAAAGGCCGGACGGTATGTCTCTGATTCCCTGGAGAATGGGTAGTGTTCTGGTTTGGGATGCGACCTGTGTCGATACAGTAGCACCCTCACATCTCCAGGGAACCACACAAAAAGCTGGTGCGGCGGCAGAAACGGCCGAAAATAGAAAAAAATCTAAGTATCAATCTCTCGGTCCGAATTATAATTTTGTTCCTGTCGGGTTTGAAACTTTGGGTCCATGGGGTCCCAGCGCTTACAAGCTTATTTCTGAGTTACAAAAGCGCTTAGTTGATGCAACTTGTGACCAAAGGGCTGGCAGTTTTCTCTCTCAAAGAATCAGCATCGCTATTCAGCGAGGCAACGCTGCCAGCCTTTTGGGCACTATGCCACGGGGGCCTTATTTAGATTTAATTTAGTTTTAAGTTGTAGTTTATTTAGTTTAAGCTTAGATTTAATGTCATTGTAAATTGCTTTTATTATGTAAATAAAGTAAATATTCTCTTGTAACTAAATATAATATTCCATTGCCTTACTTTTTCTACTTTTCAAAAAAAAAACAATTATGCACAAATTAAATATTACACAGATGGTGCTCACCGAAAAAGTAATAATTACGATTTAAAATCACTAGAAACTTAGTACGAAATATCCGCAACAAAGCAAAGCTGTCAACAGGAGTGTTACCAAGTGAATAGGAAAATACTGGAGACATTGTTTTATTAAGTCGCGAAATATTCATATGCTGCAACAGCGAACACAAGCTTAACAAAATCGGCTAAAAGTAACATGTACTTAATTTGTTTTTATAAATTTAATGTACTAGCGATTGATACTCAGGAACAAAAAGTTACGTATTTTAGTACAAAATCAAAGGGTATAATTAAATAAACCAATTATAGTTCTCGTTTAAAAATGCATGAGGGCAAGGTGTTCATTATATTTAAATAATTTAATAAAAGCTTAAAATTATTTAAAATAGAACTCTCATATAAATTACTAAATTTTGCTAAAAGTTTCTAATTTGGCAACACTGAAAGGAAATACTGCCCCTAAACTACGAAATTCTAAAACCGAAATTCGTATCGTGTCGTCCCGCTCACTCTCGTGTTAAATAATATTAGCTTGAGAGGGACGGCACGATACGAAGTTCGAATTCTGCACTTCGTAGTTGGGGGGGCTGAAAATGTGTTTCGTTCAAAAACACACAGATTGTTGAATTTATGTCCAAAACTTAATTTCAGAACGTAATGTAACTACGAAACCGCCATCTATATTCGAATGTAGTAACTAATTTCCGTGAGTACTTTAGTATCTATAGAGAGTAGAAATGTTCTAAGTGAAGTGGCTCTGTGCATCTTTGTAGTCTGTGGGTGGAGCCGGAGTGGAGGTGACAATGACATTGACATTACTATTTTTTGATGTTGCTATGTAATACAACACCTACCATAAAAAACTTAAACATGATGAATTTGTTTATTTTACAAAATATTACATGCAAGACACTAACCTTAATGTAATTTATTATCACTTACAATATTTTCGAAAAATTTCTATCTTCGTATCAAATCTATTAAAGCGTACCAACCATGCCAACTTTCAGTAGCCAGACTCTAGGACACGCTTAGTGATTAAGTTTATCAAAGACATGATTATAATTCTCTTTGGGACAGACTGACGACACTGACCGTGACGAGACTTTTACAGAAAAAAAAAAACGGGTAAGGACTTAGTTTCCTTTGATTATCCCTTGGGATGAATTTTATAAAAAAACTTCACAGATTTTATGTTGGCGGAATTGATTTAAGCTGGTACAATGTAGCTGACAAGTTTACAGAAAATCAACAGACATTGCGACAGATGGCGCTGCTAGCGCGAATTAAGGTAGGGGCAAGTGTTGTAACTGTGGACGTGTTTACCTGTGGACACCATAGGAAATAAAAAAACTACAAATCATAGACTGCTATCATGAACACAGCCGAATAGCATTTTTCTCATATGGCAACATTAATTTGCCGCCATTTTCTTATCTGTCGGAACAAGTGTCGTTTGTGGCTGCGGAAAGTTTTCATCAATAAAATGATTTTTTATTCGTACTTTGAGTGTTTTTCTCAAATTTTATGCATGCTGTGAATATCTTTGTGATCATTTCATCGCTTTCATGATGTGGTTGTTATTTGATCAAGTTTTTGCAGTTCTCCGCCAACTATTAACGGACTGACATCATATTGAATTTTGAAGTGTTGTACCTACCTGTGGACTACTTCATTTCTGTACCTGTGGACTGTCCATAGGTACAATATCACTGGTTTTACCTGTGGACAGCTAAATTATGTTTATTGTTGTATTTGATTTTAGTGCCTCATAGTAAAACCGGCCAAAAGCAAAAAAAAAAAATGCATCGAAACTCTAACTGTGGCCGTTAAGAAAGTCAATAACGAATCTTTAGTAGCAAAAGCTGCAGAGAAATTCAACATACCTTAAGTCAACTATTGTTAAGTACTTATCAGAAATTACATCAAAACGAAAATCTCGAATAACTGCTTAGAACTTTAAAAAAAAGTGACATTAAGAGGGTATTTGATGAAATAGAAGGACAACACATAAGTTCAACGTGGATTCCGATGATGAATTCATCTAGTTTTATTTTTAACGGTATGTGTTAAGTAAGTGATGACTCAGATGGTTCTAGTGAACACGAACAAGCTTATACTTAACACCGATGATTTTGCTGAAAATTTGTATCGAGAATACTGCAATGCTTAAAACAAAAAAATATTTTAGAAGATGCTGCCTGTATACCTACCAAAAATTTCGACATTATTCTTTAGTACGTTTATTAAGATTTTCATTTTGGAATATTTTTTTAATTTGTATCATTTATTTTTGTCCAGAGGTACGTCGCCGTCCACAGGTACATTTTGCCGTCCACAGGTACAAACTGTAGTTATACCTATGGACAAAACGAGCATTTTTTTAAATATGCCTATATCTTTAATTTTAACGTAGCTAACTGAAAAGAAAGCAATGATTATGAATGACTGTTTATTATACGTTTTATAAAAATAAACAGTTTAAATGTATTACTGACAGTTTTTTTTTAAATATTTAAATTAGTCGAAAAATTGGAAAGTGTCCACAGGTTGAGCACTTGCCCCTAATGGTACCTAATTCCTTTCTAACCTACTTCAACAAAAGGAAGAGGGTTTTATGCCGCCGTCCTTAGAATAAGTGCAATAAGTAACTCGATTTTTACAAGCTTTTCACCCGACTGCCGAAGGAAGGTTATGTTTTACGAGCGTACGTATGAATGTACTTATATATGGGTATGTTTATATGTGTGTATGTATCTAACAGCTTCCAGTTGTCGGAGCTTTTATTAAAACATATTTTTCTAACAGGAAACTTATTGACACACCGACAATAACATAGGCAAGTAGGTATCTGCAATAAGCAAAAACCTCAGAAAAAAAACATAAAATAATCCTCTACAGCCATGAGTTTTATGGCCTAGCACAAATATGAATATTCTTTGAATTAAGCACCGAAGAGGCTTTAGGCTTTCATGTTTTCTTTCTGAGGTTTTTTTTTTGAAGACGGTTTTAATTAGTTTTTGTTAAAAGATTTTTTATTTCACAATTTTAAATTACGTTAATGTTTAAAATATTATCCTCCAACTTCTAACCATTAAGGAGTTGTACCTTCCATCATCACCTCATCAACACGAGATGATGACAACCAGACGCAAGTAAGTAGTTAAACAGCTTTCGAAAATATATTATGAAACACATGATACGTGCCTATAAAATTTGAGGGTTGCCCTCGATTTCCCTGGGATCCCATCATCAGATCCTGACTTGGTGACAATGGGACCATTAAGAAAGCTGTGATAGCCTAGTGGTTTGACCTATGGCCTCTCAATCAGAGGGTCGTGGGTTTGAACCCCGGCTTCGTACCTCTTGAGTTTTTCGGAATTTATGTGCGAAATTACATTTGTAATTTATCATGAGCTTTTCGGTGAAGGAAAACATCGTGAGGAAACCTGCACACTCCTGCGAAGCAATTCAATGGTGTGTGTGAAGTTTCCAATCCACACTGGGCCCGCGTGGAAACTGTTATAGCCCAAGCCCTCTTATTCTGAGAGGAGGCTTGTACCCAGCAGTGGGACATAAATAGGCTGATGATGATGATGATGAATGTTCTCCGCAATTAGGTAAGTAGGTAGCTACGTGAAAAGTATTCAAGAAGTTTATAATACTGTCAAACTTTTACACTTTAATGCCTCATGCACTTATATAGTACGTCTACCTATTCTAATTTGTTACAAAAAAAGATTATCAAAATTGTTAGCTAGGTAAAGGTAAGTAGGTATAAACTCGCTGGAGATCTGACACGCTGTGTACCTAGTTATTGACATGGATAGTTTGCGGTTTCCTGCAGCAACCGCGCGCGGCTGCATCGACCTCCATTCCTGAGCTTGAATAACAGACTTATGTCTTTTATGTAGGTATGACTCAGTGTGTACATATAATGTACAAAAGCGGACGGTAGCGGTTGTACCTATGAAAGATAATGCATTATAATTATTTGCCTACAGCGCGTTAAAGTAATAATTAATAATTATCCATAATATAAGTACCTACGTATTATTAATTAATATTTTCCCCCACCGCAGTTTTGTTTTGGCACCTTTACACGCCTCAAATAATAATTAAGTGTTAGGTAGTTTTGTCTGTCGATGAGCACTGTTGTGTGCTGCCTAACGGATAGCCGAGTTAGGTTTCAACATGAAACTAACGTGAGACTCAATAATAGTGAAATAAAACGGATCACTCGCATATATAAGTCGAGTTTAGCTGGACAGTTTCGGACTTATTCGTAGTCCTTCCTCTGGGAGCGCACGACCCAGCGACAGCGAGATGCACACTCGGCACACATAACAAATCGGGCTAAACTCGACTTATATACGTGAGTAATTTGTTTTATTTCATTATGATTTAGGTTTCATTGAGTTCTAGAATCTATATTAGATGTCTTATAGTAGGTACCTAAATCCAAAACGGTAATTGTTTAAGCTTCAAGTGCTCTCCGTTTACATTCAAACGGCGTCGAATAGCGGCCCAGTAAGTAAATAAAAACTAATTTTAATAACTAAGTATAGGTATGTTATACGAGTAAATAAACACATTACCCTCCTTTGCGTTTCCCACGGGTAAAAAGACCAAAATTGTTGAAATACGTTCCTAGAGTTCCTGGCCAAGAAATTGGGCGAAAAACTCTTACGGCGTGTCTTTAAGCTATATTGGTTACGGTGACCCCGTGCCATCGACTGGACCCGATGACAGCGAAGCGGAAGTCGGCACATGTGTGGTCCATCACGCGTCCATCCGTGTCATGCCTCGAGACATCTCGACTGACCGGGAGCCGCGTCGCATTACACTGTTCAGTTCAGTGTCGCTGTTGTCATTATAGCTAAATAAGATGCGACACATTGTTTTTAAATTTGAAATTGATGAAGAGGGTGTAATGAACAATGAATTGCAGGAATTGCTGTACTGATTAGATACGCTTTTACAAAAGGTCGACCACGCACACCACAGCACAGCATCGTGTAGGTAGGCATATAGGTGCCTAGAATACTTACTACATCTAAAATGTTGTCGCGTTCACTTAAGCCACTTTCAGCTCCTTTAGTTTCTCTAACCTTTTTATTTCTCATCATTGAGGTCAAGATTCTAATGAGTTTTTTGATTTACAGCCACATCGGCGAAGGAAGTATGCGCGTGTTCGAGTCAAACCGCGAAATTACGAGCGATCGCCGATGACGGCTACAAACCACAAACTTTTCTCCGCTGCGGTCCCGCATAATAAGAAAACTTAATGGAGTTTAGGTACCTACGCTGCGTAATTTTTTTTCGGTCATGGTTGTTGTGGTGCAAGACTCCCAAGCTCCCAACATACCTACCTACTTTAGTGCAAGAAAGTTAAAAAATACAACTGAAATGAATTTCGAATCACAGATGAAATGAAACATTTTCATTAAGCTGTAGTTATAAACGGGGCTTGGGCTTGAAGTCGGAGGGAGCTAAATTGTATTGACATCGACAATGTCCCGTCACAATGTGTCACCCGCTTTGTATTATTTAAATGACGAGCAACGCGACACTCACACGTGAAAGGCATATTTTCGACAATTCAATGAGCGCCTCTTCAAATCTCGACATGAAGCATCTCATTACTGCTGGGGTCGCAAAAATTGAATTAAAAAGTTTCCAAACGCATGTGTTTACACTTATATTGAGTCTAGGGGGCGACCTGCTAAATATGATATGGCTCAAGGATTAACTTATAACCATCAATCAATTATTACGAAGAAATTAGATTTCACCGTCACGACCGCATGCCTATAACTAGACTACAACTTTAACTTTTTTTTGAAGTTTCACTGAAACACTAAAACACCAAAAATACCTTGTAAATATTTTATTTGCCTACCTATAAGTTAGCATATTTAGCGATACCTAAATAGGCATACCTACAATATTAAAAGGATGATGGAATTTTGAGACGTTAAAGTTCATAATACCTACCTACGAATATAACTTAGGCATTGTCTGATTAGGTAGAGGTATCTCATAAAAGTCTCATAAACAAACAATGAAATATTCAATTGATGTAAGTATCTGCTGCATCTCCACCGTTCAAGTTGAGCGCTCAGCTAGCCGGGACGCGTGCCGAGGCATAATCAGGAGATCTCATAAATAAATAGTGAGCTTTATGTAGAAAAACAAAAGAGGGTTAAGTTATTAGGACGGAGGGCGCACGCGCGGGTGGCGGCCCCGACGCTTAATAAATTGCTCTCCGAGACAGATGATGCTTCGAAAGAATGTTGTTTTAAAATCCTCACATGTCGCTGCTAAAGTGACTCGGAGTTTGGAGCTAATCGTTTCTTTGAACAATAATAAAGTTGTTAATGCCAGCAGTTTCGATTTAAAATAACCGTTCGTAACCGTCCGCACGTTTTTAATACACAGGGTTTTTGGCGACTGCACTTTTTGTTGAGTGTACTTGTATAGTCATTCAACTTACATTATCCATAGAACTACCAAATTTCAACTCGATGCCATTAACCGTTCAAGAGATCCCATCTTGCGGAGACGATCCTTAGCACCTAGTGTAATCGCCGACTAAGCCAAGAAATACGTCTCGATCGCGTTCGCGTTTAACATTTGTCATACTATTTGACACTTTAACGCAAACGCGATCGAGACGTATTTTGTGCTTTTTGATTACACTAAGGGCGCTGGCCGGAAACTGTAATAATCATAGCCAAAAATACGTCTCGATTGCGTTTGCGTTACGTGTGTCAGTGAGTGAGAATTGTTTGTTGTCGATATGTGCCACTAGTGGCGCTGCTAATGTGTCCGCGAACGCGATCGAGACATTTTTTTAGCCGACTTCAAACAAGGAGGAGGTTCTACGTTCGTATTGAGATTTGTTTGAGTGTTCGAAAAACATGTTGCAATGTTCAGAAACATCGAAAACATGGTGCAGAGGACGCGGCTTTAATATTTTTAAACTGTTTTAACTAACATAAGTAACATAACTAACATAATAATAATGTCGACATACGTGAGTGATCCGTTTATTTCACTATGATTGAGTCTCACGGTAGTTTCATGTTAAAGGTAGATTTTGGGTAAGAAAGAACGACTCTAATGTTGTGCGCTGGTTATAAAAAACCGTGTAATAGGACAAAGATTTTGGACTTATGTTAGTTAAAACAGTTTAAAAATATTAAAGAGGTAGATATTGCTACCTCTATCTTTCTCGTCAAGAATGTGCTCCCACGCCGTCAGTAGCACTAATTCCTATTAAAAATAAGACTGCTATAAGTGGCTATTTAAAGCTGGATGATATATCACTATAGTGACGACAAGAGCCAACTGCTCCAGTTGTGTTGGAATTTACGACCGCCTGAACACGGCAAATACATTCGTTAATAGACACATTAGCCGGGAACTGCGCCGGCGCCTTAATTGCTGACATTATTGTCGCTCGCTTGTTTGTTGCCTGGTGCATAGGCGATTGTTCGGGAATGGGGCCCGAAACAGATTGCGCTGTTACTGTTCGATGGTCCATCTGTTCTGTAAGTTTACGTGCTCGACGGAAGATTGGAGAGGGTATTGAGGGAAGGACAAAGTCGAAGCAAGGCTCTTTCTTTAGACGTCACTAACATGAGCGTTTGGAATACCTAAGGTAAGTAAGTACTGTAAGGTTATTCACGGCTGTTTCGGCATCGATTTTTAGGGTTCCTTACCTCAAAAGGAAAAATACGGAACCCTTATAGGATCACTTCGTTTTCCGTCTGTCTATCAAAACCTTTTTTCTCTGGAACGCGTGGAGGTAGCATGCTGAAATTAATATCAAATACTCAATAGCCTGCAGTCCCTTGACGCAGTGAAAAAATCAACCTTCTAAGTCAACGCAATCAAAAGATACAGTCATTAAAAAGGCTAATTCCATACAAATTGCCGAAATCCGAAAACCTAAAGGGTACATCCAGTTGTCCTAGAAACTTGAAATTTGGTATGAAAGTAGCTCTTATAGCACAACCATTCAAAAAATTCTCAAAATCTAAAATGTTTATGTCTGTCTGTAGATTTCGCAGACCAATATAAGTTGACCCCACATTGCGTACATTTTGCTTAGGAGCAGGGCTCTGCTAACACTGAACTTCTTAAAACACTGGGGAAAAGCGTTAAAATCTTTCTACAGAACCCTCGTGCGCGAGTCCGACGCGCACTTGTCCGGTTTTTTTTTTTTATTTCGACGCTCCCTTGCTGAGCAGTTCGCTCTCACTCCGGTAGCAAATGTTCGCGTCTTAAAGAAGCTTAAAGAATAACACCCTTGAAAGGAAGTATGCCAAAAGCACCTACAAAGATAAAGTTGAGTTAAAACATAATACTTAGGTAGTTACAAATACGCATATAACTAACCAAATAAAAAATCCCGTGGATAATCTTATTAAGAATAAATGAAAATGCCTCCATGACGGGCTTCCTTGAAACAAAGGGCATTATTTTTAATTCTTGACAATAACACCCTGTCATATTTCCTTTTAGGTAAGTATAATTATTTCGTATATTAGCATACAATCGGCTTGATGAGTAAGGTGGGTCATTAAACGGTAAAACCATGTCCTTGTATCCTGGAACAATGCGCGTGAGTGTCAACAGGCACAGTCATGTCTCGATTAATTTGCTAACTTTCTATTGGCAATGTTTTCAAAGGACTAAATGGAATGAAAGGACAACAAACAATGGTCGTGTGCAATTACCATAATGGCAACGTAGGCTGGTATTGTTTTAGCGCAGCGCGGCGCGGCGCTAACGAGCCTCAAGTGGCGCGTGCGCAGGCGCCCTTTGTTTCCGGATCCGGGCCGTGTCACCATTATTAACTTATTTATTTATTTATTCGCATTTTTCAAATTTAGTATTTCGGTTCATTATATGGATAACTCTACTCTACACGCCCTAATTCTACAAGCCCTAACTCCACAAACTCTACAACTTAGTCAAAATTATTATGGCTTGGCCGTTTCGCTACCGTCAAATATTATAGGCGTAAGGAGCAACATTATTTGTTCACTGATTATTATTTTTCTGTTATACTACAATAGTTCTTGTAGTAACGAAACGGCTAAGTCACATTATTTGACCAAGGTGTAGCGTTTGTGAAGCTAGATCTTCTAGAGTTAGAGCGTGTGGAGTTAGAAGCTTGGCTCTACATGAGATCTGATAACTTTTAGATAGTGCGAGCCATAATGGTCTCGTCTTGGCAACATTTTACATGAAAATGTTTAGGTGCACTAAGCGTTTCAAGTACTTAACTCAATAAAACTGATCAAGCATGCAACAGGCTATGGCATTATGCTTCCAAGTTGCGATTGTGCAGCGACGTCGCAATGTCTGCCAGCTCAAAAGTGAAGCCACGGTAGATTGCACTCGATTGAGAGCGAGATAACAATGTTGCAATGAGTTTCCATTCAATCTGCAGTTTTATAAAAAAAACAAATGGATGAGAATGGTACCGGAGTAGGTACAGTACTTAGCTAGCAACTGGACCACCGGCGGAGGCGGCGCTTTGCCGCGCGGCGGAGCGTTGTGGAGTGGAGACGGCGTTCGGCTTCGCTTTTGCCGTCTATCGCCTTCTATTACAGTTTACCAACTTCAGGCTTTTCCGTAGTGTGGATGCGATAATAATGGCTTGCTGATATTAAATGCTAGTGGTCGTCGTCACACTGTCACAAACGTGTCGTGCGTGCAAGTGCAACGTTAGCTTGGTATGATGATCGCGTCTATTTGTTTGCATGGAACACCATCAACGCGCGTTGTGCACCACGGACGTTACGGTAGTGTAGCAAAGCACTTATTTAACATGTAACTACAGTGAGACTCAATTCTAGTCAAACAAACCGATCACTCACGTAGGTATAAGTTCATGCGCTCGTAGTGAATGGACTACGAATTAGCCTGAAACATGTCGGGCTAAACTCGACTTATATAAGTAATACGTGAGTGATTCGTTTATTTCACTATGAGCGAAAGAGACTCGAGATGTTTTGATATTGTCTAAAGAAGGAGCCTCAAGCGATTTTTATCTGTTTAAATTAGGTTGTATTGTATAGGTAGGTTACACCAATTGATAATTAAATTTATTTTAAGTTGATTTAGATATAGAAGTCACGAGTCAAAAGTCAAGTAAAGTAATAAGTAGTTTCACTCACGATACTACCAGTTCGACTGGCATATTAAGACGTTACAATGATCATAATATATGCGAGCTAAGGTAGCGAAGCCGTATTGTCAAGCGGCCATTCATGCCAAGCTATTGAATACCAATCAATACTCGTCTAAGGATCTCTTATTCACGCATACTTTAACATACAACAAACAACGTTGCTACTCGCGCATCGCACCTATTGGACCGGTACCTAACGTTTTAACTACGATATGAACCTTTGGTGTCCTGTCCATAAGACTCACATTAAATAAGCAATGCCGTCAGAACAGAGGCGGCATATCATAACACAACTTATCTAATGTTATTCTTACTTAATCTTTTGTACACGTTCAAGTTTTTATAATAGCTTTTATTGTAATGTTTGGCTCTATGTTTAGTAATTCGATAAAAGAAAATCCATACCCGAATACGTAGCACTCACAAAGAGCTCTTTCAGAATGTAATCGAGATTCTGACGGAAAAAGGTTCTTTTATTTGTGTTAATCTTGTTTCGTTGCTATTTTGTTAAATTCGTTCTTTTCTGGATTCATTCAAATTGTTTTAGTGTGACATTGACATATTTGACTTTAATTGCATAATAATTAAGATATCGAAGGCACCTTGTTAATATTTGTTTTTAGATCCAATGAAAGGTCATTGGATCTAAAAAGGTACAAGGGTACCTTCACGAACAATTCCTGGACCTGAAATAGTAGTTTATGCAACTGTTACATAATGAGGGTCCTTAAAACACGAGTGTGTTTTTATAAAACGAGGCGAAACTGAGTTTAATAATAGGATCATACGAGTGTTTTAAGGCCTAATTATGTGGAGTTGCATACATTACTTTATCTACACACATATTATAAGTACTTACTCTAAGATGGGTTCAGAAGCCGAAGGCATATATCATACCCATACCTGTCACGAATTTGACTGTTTTTTTTTAATCATAGACAAACATACCGAGCGGACGTTTCGTAAACTGTTTTTTTTTTAATTTAAAAAAAAAACACTTTATTATTTATACATGTCGGACTGAACTCGACTTACATACGTGAGTGATCCGTTTTATTTCACTATGATTGTAAATTACGTTGGTTTTCAAATTTGAAACATCGAATTTGACATCGAAAACTCATTACGATATCGAATTCGATGTCGTAATGACTATTACTTTACTGGAGGTGGTTGGTGGTGGTGGTGCTGGGGCTGGCGCTGTCGGCGAGAAGGCGACGGCGTACTGAAATGCAGGTCATTTTCTACGGTTTCTGAACGCATTATAGAGGACTTATGATATGAGTAGTTTATGCAACTGTTACATAATGAGGTTCCTTAAAACAAGAGTATGGAGTTGCATACGTTATTTTATCTACACACATAATATTATAAGAACGCTAAGATGATTTCAGTAGCCGAAAGCATAATAAATTTTAATTTATTATTAAATTTTGCTAGTTTTTTTTTAAATCATAAACAAACATACTGAGCTTTTCGTATAGATATTATTTTTTAATTGACGCCATATTTTTACACGACTGCCCAAAGAAAATGAGTGTACTGTTTTCAGGGCTCATGTAAGTATGTATTATTAATTGTACTTATTGGTTTTTGAAGATGAAAACTGACTGTCATAATGATTGTCATTACCTACGGCTTTTAAACGCATAATAGAGGACTTTATGATATGTGTGTAGATAAAATAGTTCATAATTTATTATAGGATCATTTATTATAGGGTATATTGGGAGAGATTTAAACTAAAAATCTTTACAAATTATTTTCACAGCTCTACCTAAATTATGACAATGATAACAATAAAAAACATATTTCGATAACGAATCATAACATAACATACCTAATTTTATTTACACACATATCATATAAGTCCTCTATAATGCGTTCAGAAACCGTAGAAAATGACGAGCTTTTCATTAAGTACTGTGCCCTAAGCACGACTTGTCGAATCCTGCGTTACGTTACGGTTATCGTATCGAGATCGAGAAATCTCATACTAAATTTTAGTTCCAAATACGCTCACGGGCGGGCGCTGTTCCAAACGTCATACAAACTCGTTATAGTTTACTATTCAATTTTACGTGACGCAGGATTCGACAAGTCGTGCTTAGGGCACTGTTGTCGCATTCGATGTCGTATTGACTTTTCGATATCGAATTCGATATCGGTCGTTAAGAGTTTTCTAATTTGAAACATCTCTTTAAAGACCAACATTAAAAAAAAACATTAGATACGTAGCTCGGTATGTTTGTCTATGATTTAAAAAACCGACCAAGTGCAAGTCTGTTTGTCTGTCTGTATGTCTGTCAAGACCCTTTTTCTCTGGAACACGTGGAGGTAACATGCTGAAATTAATATCAAATACTCAAGCCTGCGGTCCCTTGAAGCTGTGAAAAAATCAACCTTCTAAGTCAACGCAATCAAAAGATACAGTCATTAAAAAGGCTAATTCCATACAAATTGCCGAAATCCGAAAACCTAAAGGGTACTTTCAGTTGTTCTAGAAACTTGAAATTTGGTACGAAGGTAGCTCTTATAGCACAACCATTTAAAAAATTCTCAAAATCTAAAATGTTTATGTCTGTCTGTAGATTTCACAGACCAATATAAGTTGACCCCACACTGCGTACATTTTGGTTAGGAGCAGGGCTCCGCTAACACTGGACTTCTTAAAACACTGCGGAAAAGCGTTAAAATCTTTCTACGGAACCCTCGTGCTCGGGTCCGACTCGCACTTGGCCGGTTCTTTTTTGATAATATAATATTTTAAGGTGGCTTTACTTTTTTAACACGCGACGAACCGACGGGGTGTTAAAAATTTTAGCTGTGTATCTGTGTGTCTATGTATCTGTGTATCTGTCTATGTCATCATAGCTCCCAAACGGATGGACCGATTTCGATGCAGTTATTTTAATCGAAATCTAGTTTAATCGAGATGGGTCTTAGCTCAGTTTCATTAAAATCGGTTCACCCATTTTTGAAATATTGAACTTTGAAATGACAATGTCGGGGGATTTCAACTCTTAAAAGATTTGTTTTGTTTCTTCTTTCACCGCTCGCGCTCGCAATACTTATTTGATTTGGCAAGGTGACCTCTTTTCGATTTTCTCTGGAACGTAATTTACTGAATTTACTCGATAGTTAATTATTATTTCTCTTGCGCCACATACGCATGATACTTATATACTTAATTCTTGTAAATATTTTCGGTTTCGACTAACTTGTTATTTTCTTGTATTGGTATAATTTTGTAAAATTCCAAAATGGCATGGCGTACCTACCTTATAGTTTCGTCATTTCCGTCTTGTCTGTTTGTCTGTCCGCGGCTTAGCTCAGAGACTATTGGTACTAGAAAGCTTACGTGTATGTACCTATATACATATTAATTAGGCCAAAAATGTTTGTGATTAACTAAATTGAGTAGATGGTTTACATATGTCAGTAGTAGTAGTAAATGGTGGCATGTTGAACGGTTGTTCTGGTGCTTTGATAATGATCTCGTAGAGAGTGCCGAAACGCGTCAGTGCTTAGTGTAGTGGTGGTGGTGGTGATGATTTGGGTATGTGTGGCATGTGTTGATTCGTGTAGCAGTGGAGGCGGAGGTGTTGCGTGGAAACATACATGTGCTGCATAGATGTAACTATTTTTTCACTTGTGGTTGCGGGAAAGCAAAGTAATGTATGTATGTATGTATGTATATTTGTATATCTCTTTATTGCACATAAAACATAAAATAACAGATAACAGAACAAAAGCAAATTTACAAAGGAGAACCTATCCCTTAAAAGTATCTCTTCCAGTTAACCTTCGGGCGATGGACAGGAAATCAGAAAAAAGAGTAGATATACAAATAAAAGTAAAAGGATCCGGAACCCGAAATGAACCTAAATAAACAAAGCATTTAAAATACACATACCTACATAGAAATACAGATACCTCTAGTACATACCAATTGATAGCATAACGATAAATTAATACATAAAAATATATACTATGTAAAAATACAGTAATTGTTTTTAGTTTACAAGTAAAGATAGCTTCGGTAACTAAATAAATAATAATATGCACATGTGGGTTCACATGCACGTATTAAGTTATTTTATCTATTCATGTAAATAAATGGTAACTACGTACTTCTACCTACTTAACTATTTATTATGTGTAAATTAACATCATCATAATATCGTATTTATTTATTTATTGCTTACCCTTATTCAAGTACATGACATGACGATTGTACGTACTGGGTATATAGAATTGGTACGTATAATTGAATAACTTTTAAATAATTGAGTAATTAGCTATCAATCGTTAGTAGTAGTACCATTGCTAGATTGTTTATAGGAACTTATAAAGTAAAAGGACTGATAGATATTGCTGCTAGATTTATTGATTTACGCATCACCAACCATGCTGAGATGTACATACTTAGGTTAGGATAGTTCTTCTTATAAATTGTACCAAAATATACTGAATTACGAAGTGGTAATAAGTAAGTGGTAATAATAAAATGAGACAGGAGTATGAAAGGTAAATAGGTGAATAAATATTTTATTTTTCAACCAATATTATTCAAAATGCTCCGTGAGAAGAATTATCACTTTTATTATACACTTATACCAATGTACTATCTTAAATCTTAAAGCATCTAAGTATAAAAATAATAAAAAGCTCAAACTAGGTACTTAACTTTGTCAGAGATAGGTCCGCACTGTTCGACTCTCAGCCCGAGAATGGAAATATGTACTGAGCGTCGAACAGCTTTTATAGACTGTTAGTGACAAACAAGTTTAAATTCAAACGAACATTCTTTTGATATGCTGATGAAATACAACAATAATAATTTATGAATTATCATTTAAAATACACATTTAATATTTATAGCAATATATCATTTAAAAGTGTTGCTTAGAATCATAACTTCGATGTTTAATAAAGATGTACTTCCGGCCGTATCTCAACTTGATGAAATTAAATACAAGTGAGGTACCATATATCAAATTAGACTACATTTAATACTTAAAAGCATACTAATTAAGCACGTTGCTGTAGGAAATCATAATATATAACACACGCAAACATTTATATCTGTCAGTTTTAAGTCCGTTTAACAAATTGAGCTACGATAATAGCTCGAGAAAATGTGTACAGAAACCTTACCTCTCCTAAATCATTGGTCACAAAAATCCCTCAATTTCGTAGAAGGAATATTATTTACCTTTGTGAGCAATATAAAACGTGACCGTCTGCCGCGGGCTTCTTGGCTGCGCCTACGCCTCCTCACGTCCGGAGCCGCTGCAGCTTCTGTTATTTTCCGGCGGACCCCTAGCATTATCATTAGGTATAATAACATCCACTGTAAATTGCATCGTTTTCTACTTCTCTTGTTCAATTCTTGTTATAAAAAATGTTACTTAGGTACAAGGTAGGTCTTGAGCATTTATGTAGAAATAGTATATTTTAGATATGGCGCGTAAGTTTTTCGCAAGTCCAATTAGGTATGCCTTAAGTCTATCACTTTTTGGTACACTTACTGAAGAGTTGAATTATTACCAAAAGCATTTATAAATATAGAATTAAACAATATGAGTAATCTCATGCTTAGATTATGTTAATTAATTTTAAATGAATTATTTTGACTATTGATAATTATGATAATATTGATGTGCTCTATCAGGACAGGGTTTATGTTATGGACATGTATGTACGTACAGTCAAGGTCACCAGTATGTATACACCACTGAGTCCCAAAAATGCGTCGGTAAGGTTGATGTATACATATTTTTGCACTTTTGTGCGGATCCAGTCTTTGACTTTGAGTAGTTGATCTAGTGTAACAACATAATGTGCAATTAATTATTTTAATTTGAATTTAAATAGTCAAACAGTCACCGTGGTACCGGAAATGGGATTTTAACCGTATGGTGCTCTTTAATTAGAAGCATATGACGTAAACGACTTGATGGGATAATTAAAGATAGCTTTACCCGACGCGGGCGCAGCATGTTGTGTCGGAGCGCCGCAGTTTTGGGGGCTTCGCTGTCCGAGAGCATTATAAAATATGAAAATTTAAAGGATTAGATTATTATCAAAATTGTATAATATGAAAATAAGAATTTAAATTGTAAGTGAAATAAAAAAAAATTACGTCATGTTTTCGGAAATGTAAACCTTGTTAATTTCGTTACCGGTCATTCTACGACGTTAAATTTTTTCACATTTCCGGGGCTTAAAATATTCCAGTATTAACCAATGCAGGAAAAAAAATCGAATAAATGGCTTATGATCTCTTCTATGTATTGCCATAAACAATTTAATGATTTTGTTTATACCATATTAATAAAAAAATATTAAGTAGTGCAATTTTCATTACCGGACCCTGTTCCAATGTGTTAATTTAGATATTAATTGACGTGTACAAAAATTGCGTCTGTAGAACGCCAATAAGAATACATTCCACAATAGCTACATTCATAAGCAATCGATTACGGTTAAATATGAAAACTAAATAATCCTATAATGCACAGAAAAAACACACGTAAAGTTTGTCACCGTAAAAAAATCATTTCCGTGTTCGAAACTAAACGCTTTGAGAATAGCATCAAAATTCTTTGATCTGGCCACCAAACGCTGGCAGACGCGCACCCAGGATACTGAAGTCTTTAATGCGATGCCAAGACGAACAGACATGCGCCCCGTTTTCCGTGATACTTATCCCGAAGTCGCTAAACGGGAGATTGTGACAATTTTGAAATAATCGCCGGGTAGCCCTTTTCTTGGTATGTATTGTCTAATGTACTTTATTTACATATTGATGCATTTTGAGAGATTAAATACTATGCAAATCTGTTAATTGTAAATAAAAATGCACTCAAAATGGTTGGCTATTCGGCATCATGTACGAAATATTCATTACCAGAACCCTCAAAACCGTAGTTTACCGTAGCTCTTTACAGGTCACGGCAATGATGTTAAAATCACGGTAATGAATTTTTTCAAATGTATTATGACTTTTCCTTATATTTCATAGAAGTTACTTCAAAAAAAAATTGTGTTTATGTATTGTGTTCCCAGGGTTGCATAATTTATAATAACTATTTCAGTTAAACATGGAGCATCCTAAAAGTCCATGCTACGTTTCTATTTGATCTCCGGTCGGGGCAGATGTTTGTATGACGAATATGAATGTTAGTTCTCGGGTCTTGGATGCTTGATATGTCTTGTATATAAGTATGTACTTATCCATATAAGTAGGTATATCTATCCGTTGTCTAGTACCCATAATACAGGCTTTGCCTAGTTTGGGACTAGGTCAATTGGTTTCAATTGTCCCATGATATTTATTTATTTATATTATTAGTGAATACATTATTAAAGAAAATTAAGGATTGTATGCAATATAGTATAGAACAGGAACTCCAAAATACTTGCGAAAAAAGAAGAAACTGAAATTGTAGGAATCAATCAATGACAGATAATTACCAAAACTCGACGTTAATTAGTGAGCACAGCAAAAATTGTATTAAAATTTTAGCTTTTTATTGCGAGTTTCAATAAAAAAACACCAATAGAGGAAGAAAACCAAATAGAGCATTACTCTAATATTACAAAAAGAAGAAGTAAACAATAATAAGACAGCATAAGGTAAAGGTAGGAAGAAATAATCAAATAATTAGAATTTGGTAGAAAGGTCAAACAAAATTGATTGCAAGAGGAAGTACTGTAGATTAATCAAGATGAGTACGTACATATTGTAATAATCGTTTGTTAATCCTTACTTCTGTTTTTGTATTTGTGACTGATGAAGATAATTTTTTGTTTATTTAAAGATTGTCAGAAAAATTGTAACCAACTTGGAAGTTCTATGTTTTACTGTATAAATTTTTGTAATGTATGTTCCCTGATTACTCGAAGACGGCTGGACCGAAGTGAAAAATATTCTTTTCTTTGAAAGGGTATACTTCATAAGTGGTCCCATTGTCACCAAGTCAGGATCTGATGATGGGATGGGATCCCAGGGAAATCGAGAACCACCCTCAAATTTTACAGGCACACATTATAATGTGCCATATATTTTCTAAAGCAATTCAATTATTTGTGTCTGGTAGTCATCATCTCATGTTACTGAGGTGATGATGGAAGGTGCAACTCCTTATAACGGTTGCGAGTTGGAGGATAATTCTTTAAATATCAAATAAACATAAAATTATGAAACAATAATAATAATAAGCGCTTCATGAAAAAAACATTTAACAAAAATAAAAACCGCATTAAAAAAACAAATAATCCTCTAAAGCCAATACTTTTATAGCCTAGCACAAGTATGAAGTTGGTATTCAATTAATATTCCGCTAGCATCGCACCTATTTGTGCTAGGCTACAAAAATAATCACTTTAGAAAATTAATTTATGTTTTTTTTAAAGACGTTTTTACTTTTTAAGACTTTTAATACATACGTCGTCAATAATAAAGTCTTTTAATCGCTATATTGTAGCATTATTTTACTTTTATGCTTGTCTGTGAAAAAAATTATGAAAAAATTATCATCGCCGTGGCCTTATTAAGCCTTATATTTCATTACCGTGAAGTGCTTTCATTACCGTAAACTTGACAGACTTGAAAACTTTAACATAAAAGGCAAACAATGCGTGCCTTTGCTTGTTTCTTGGGTAACTATTTGGCCGTAATAGATTTTCGTTCTCATTTTGGCAAAAAGACGAGATTTAAAAAAAAGTGAAAAATAAATTCAAATATTGCAAAGTCGTAGATACGTTGATTATAGGGTAGGTACCGAATTCAAAATAAATCTTTGAAATACTGCAAATTAGCCGGTTCCTTTCAATAACACTTGAAAGTTATAAAACCCTTAGGTACCTTCTTACTTCCCTTCAATCAATATCGTAAAAAATCCTAAGTTCAACGACTTGTGTTTACATTCGCGCGGCTGTACAAGTCTTAGATTTACAAAACTACATGCATTATATCTGTACTTATTTCTGGATCTTGTGTAAGGCAAAAAAAGAAAGTTTCCTGTGAAATAAAATCCGGAGAGGCCAATGGGGCGTTCTACCTTGCCGCTGACCTCCTGCCTCGCGCCTCGCGCCTCGCGCCTCTCTGGGACACTTGCCCCGCACTATATCATCGCATCGGTCACGCGCGCCTCGCTCCAATTTTATCCCTCCATAAATGGCGCAACAGGAAGGGTTGGATTTTAATTACGATATTTTTCTATTATTTCCTACGCTGTCTTAGTTTCGAAGCAAGGGTCGTGAGATGTAATAAATTCCGTTTTTTATGAGGTCATGGTTAACCCTCTCGATAACGTTTATCGCACATCTGGTGGAAATGAGACCTTTGTTGTTTAGGTTTTAATGGATATCTTTTCATTGATTTGATCGATTACGTAATCGAATTAGAGACACGCTCAGGGCTTGAGACTAGGGCAGTGATTTAGATAAAGTAAGTTTTTTTTTAATACCTGAAATCATAAAACAATGCGGACCTATACTCATTTTTATATTTTATTTACATTATCTGGCTATATGCAGTAGAAATTCATAGGAAATTAATGTAGCTGAAGTACAGGAAATATTAAAGCTGTAATTATTGGCGTTTCTTACATTCATATACAAGACTCTAAGCAGCTCTTTTCCTGCTTATCGATTAGCCTACTAAATAAGGGAATATCGACAAGATAGGTAATTTCTCGTCACGCTACTCTTAGTGCAGTGATATGATGGATGTGAACACGTCACGGTGCCGCGCTCCGCCGCGCGCGAAATGTAGAGATGATATTACATGCGCGCTTGGATGCGCCTGCGCACCGGCACGAATAATGTTATTGATCACCTCTAACCAACACCATGTCAATATTACTTACGTTATACCTAATGTCGTCGATGTAGAGTCCGTTTTTGATGAAGTAAGGCCACTTTTATACGTGATTTTAAGATATGACAATAAAGTGAGACCATAAAAAACAAATGATAGGGTTAAATTGTATGTAACTGTCACATTGTTTTGTTATTTTAATTGAAGCTGTTATACAAGTCAACTAGAGAGGAAAAAGGTGTGATCGATTCGACTCGCTGATTCTGCTTTGCGAAGTGGAATCTTTGACGATTTATTGTTTAGTTGATAACTTCGTCATGTGATCTAACATTTATATTTTAACATTACAGTTTAGAAAGTTTAATGCCATATATAAAAAAAGCTACATACTTTCTTTTTAAAAGTGTTTAGGTACCTATTTATTATTATTTAGTCTATTGCCCCTGGCCACAGCCGATAGCCGTAGACAACAATTTTACGTAATTAACTCCTGTTTTATTTAATTATCATTAACAATGTTCATAGATCTCACGAAAAAAGCATTAAATTGTAAAAAAAAAAACTTTATATACAATATTGTAAGCCCTCTATCATGCGTTCAGAAAACGTACGTAATGGTAATGATCATCATTAGGACAGTAAATTGTCGTCTCCAAAAACCAATACAATTTAAAAACAGGCCTCAATAAAAAAATAGTAGATACGAAATGTCAGCTTGATATGTTTTATCTATGATTTAAAAAAACCGGACAAATGCGAGTCGGACTCGCGCACGAGGGTTCCGTACAAAGATTTTGACGCTTTTCCCCAGTTTTTTAAGTTGTCCAGTGTTAGCAGAGCCCTGCTCCTAAGCAAAATGTACACAGATTTTGAGAATTTTCTGAGTAGTTGTGCTATAAGAGCTACCTTCTTACCAAATTTCAAGTTTCTAGGGCAATTGGAAGTACCCTTTAGGTTTTCAGGGTACGGCAATTTGTATGGAAATAACCTTTTTAATTAATGACTGTATCTTTTGATTGCGTTGACTTAAAAGTTTGATTTTTTCACAGCTTCAAGGGACTGCATGTTTAAATATTTGATATTAATTCTGCCTGCTACCTCCATGCGTTCCAGAGAAAAAGGGTCTTGACAGACAGACAGACAGACGGACAACAAAGTGATTCCATAAGGGTTCCGTCTTTTTCATTTGAGGTCCTGAACCCTAAAAAACAACCAATTTCGTGACAGGTTTATTATGCCTTAGGCTTCTGAACCCATCTTAGAATAGGTAGTGTAGATAAAGTAATGTATCTATATATTATCAACTCTTCATATTTAGTTCTCTTCCTCATTATGTAACAGTTGCATAAACTGCTATATCGAATTTAAAACACATGGTTTTATGTTGGTTTTGGATACAAATCAAATGGCCGCGCATTATGCAAACACTGCGCGATGGATCGAAAGGATTGCCGAGTATGAATAATTATAATCGTTTGTCGCGAGAACGGATTTGTGTACTTAAGCGATTAAATTTATTTGAATACAGCTTTACGCGTATTCCTACTATGAGTGGGAGCGCAATACGCAAATACAGATGTTCACACTTAGGGCTCACGCGCAATGTGCATATTGATCGCCGGCTTAGAATAAAACGTACCTACGTACAGTGATTATGAATATTTATGGACGTACATATTTAGGAAGCAAAACTTTCCAAAAAAAATATGTTCAATGGCATAATACACGCATAGACACCGAGTTAAACCCAACTAAGTATTATTATATTTGTGTATACATCAAACCTGGCTAAAGATTGTCTGAGTTTTTTGAGACTTGATTTTCAAAACTGGATAAGTAGTTTTTTTACAGATTCGATGGTTTTACCCTCTTTTAGCCTGATTATGATATCGATATCGCTTTAACGAACGCCCACCATCAATCACGCGCCACGTGGCCACGTGTTTGCAAATCGGTCGCTTTTTTTAGATAAAAAAACAACTTTTTGCACGAAAAATATTTTCTAAATTTCGACAAAAGCCCATCGCGATAAAATTACGTACATAGAGGATAAACAAATATTTGAGCAGGGGCGTAGCGGGGCATGAAACTCGAGGACAAAGGCGTTAAGGATTAGGATGGGCATTAATGTTATTTGATTACTTAGACACATATTCCGAGATGGGAACATTGCAGGGATCTCTTCGCACAAAGAAGATCCTTTTCAGTTAAGAGGATTTAAGTGTGCCAAAGAGCGGTATAAACAAACTTTATAAAACCTACGATTACATTTTTTACTAGCCTAATAAAAATAAGAAAGCGGCTATATCCACTCCGTAGTATACGGATATAGTTAGATACTAAACTTTTAGTAAGCAGGTATTAAGACATAAGTACGTTTTTTTTATTTTAGATTGGCTTTTTAATTTTAGTTTTATTTATTTTAATTTATCACATTTTAATCATTTGTACGAATTCTAATAATTGTGAAATTTATTATTTATGGGCTCTGGTGTCTGAAAATACATATACATTTTTTTTTTAAATTAGATGTTTCGCGGGACTCGCATTGTGTCAGTATATCAAATGCCGCGCCGGTATAGGTACCGAAGCGCGTAATAACCGTAACTGATAAATACCTACTCGTATTTTTTGGATATACTTACATATTGTACACATTGTGTAGGTTCTTGTGAACATAAAAACTATGTATATACATAGAAGTCTTCGCTACTACACCATGTCCATTGAAAGCTACGAGGGTACGTGGCGTAGGCAGGCTACGCCACGCATGCGCACTGCGCTTGACAAGGCCAACGATCGATACGGCTGTCTACGTTACGCGCTTGAAATTTTAGGTAGGTAGGTATTTAAATTGAGTATGCTGCTAACTAACAAATTTTTGATATCTTTGCATTGCTTAATTTTGACCATTTGGTTGGGCACGCGGTTAAAGCACACGATATTTACACAATAGGTACTGTAGGTATGACAATAAGACCAGCTACAACCTGCCCTTATTATTATTATCTTCTGGTAGACTTGGCAAATCGACGCTTAAGTATTAAGCAGTAGGATGACGTGTATTTTATTACCCTGTCAACGGAATAATTCACGGAGAATATTAAATATATCTACATAAAAACAAAAACCTAAGTTACCTTGCCATTCCGATTGTATGCTTAAATCATCGCCGTTATTTGTCCTTAAATATTAATATTCATAACTTAACTTAAATCGTAATACTTAATGAGAGCATAACCGAGATGCAAATGTTCGATAGCGTCTATGGATTCGTAAATGGTATCTCACTTAAGGCCACGTGGCGCTGGTTAATTAGCAACAAAGGACCATGTTATGATCATTATCACCGTGTCAATGCATAATATGTAAACGGAGTGCAAGTATTAATTGATTCTCTTTTCAAAGTTGTTAATAAATTAGGTACAGTCAAGGAATTTAATTCCTGACCCACCATAGAACATTTTCATAGTAAACGTCATAACGATTTTCCTTGTCAAGCAATGCTGTGTCTCTATGACGTTTACTGTGAAAAGGTTCCATGGTGGGTCGGAAATTAATTTCCTCGACTGTACCATTTCACGATTACCTACCTCCTGTTAAACCTCCTGTCCTAATGTTAAAAACCTGGCAAGAGCATATCGATCCGCACCTAGTGTAGGGTCCCGTTACCGTTACTACAAAGAAATGCAGTACCGATGAAAATGACGTACCTATCTTCATGGCACTTACGTCCTTTTGTTGAGAAGCGCAGGTTTTCGACAATAACTCAAATCAACGGTAAGTATTTTGAAAACATTTTTTTCTACTCCTATATTATAATCTGTCAATTAAATGGTAAAAAAGTATACAATAATAACTAATGTTATAAGTCTGTTTGAAGTTCTATGCTCTATGGTCAAAATTCAGTAACATAATAACCTATACTAATTACATTAAGTTACTCTTATTGAGTAAAAAAATTACATTTGAAAAAAGAATAAAAGTACTAAGTTCGATTCTGATATCGAGTTATTTTTAACATGCATGTGCCTCGTGATTGGTTGCTTAAACATGAGTAAGAACAGCTGTAAACCAATCATAATTAAGGAGTATTTTTTTAGCAAAATTCCGTAACTGAGAACACGCCAATATCCTAGCTCTCTGTGGTCTGTGGTAAATTAAAAAAAAAAACTAGTCAGCTGGCGAGTTTTACTGTTAATGCAAAAATTGTAATTAGTTATCGGATTTTTTTCGTTTAAATAGGTAAAAGAAATTCTAAATGTGAAATTATAATACCTTAATGGGACGGAGTGACGGAAAATATGCTGCCGGAAAACTTCATGAAATGGTGAATTGAAAAAAGCGTTACGTCTTTTTCGGAAAGTAGGTACTTTAAAATATTCCTTATTTCTACAATGAAGTCGTAGAAAAAGTAACGTATGCAACGGTACATAACTGGTCATTGTACACTCGTGTGATTTATTATAAAAACTCGCCCTTCGGGCTCGTTTTATAAACATACACACTCATGCCACTGGACATGTCGAAACTATAAGGGTTCCGTTTTTGCCATTTTGGCTGCGGAACCCTTTTTTTTTTTAATCGTATGGCTTAATTTACAGTCGCTTACGTACATAAAAATAATCTATAAAACTATGTCTAAACTCTTCGCCCATAGGGCGGCGTTTACGTTAGCAGAGAGCAAATCCAGAGGATGTCCGTTGTACTTCCGTAGAGGGCAGTCGTGGATGATGTGTCGGATGGACTGCTCCGGCGCGCCAGTCAAGAGCGAGTCGGACTCGGGCACTGAGGGTTTAAAGCCATCATCTAAAAATATTTGTCCTACTGTACGTACAGTCCGTTCAATACAGGATAGTCGGACAGTCGCCATCTTTTGTCATATAGTTAGTGAAATAAATGTAATTTTTGACGATTTCTAAAAAACTGTTCGTTTTATTTTTCCGTAAAGTTCGTACCTAATCTTTACATAAACGTCTATTTTGTATTGGTACCTACGTGATATGTACACTTGTACAGACAGACATAAAAATATAAGATTTTCAGATTTTTCTGAGTGGGTAAGTGATTGTGCGAGCCATAAGAGTTACCTTCATTTATATCATCATCTTCATTTTAATAGTTAGTTATCTTTGTCAATTAATAGTGTGCCTGTTTGATTATTGTTTTCTTGTTTAATTGTATGTGTATGTGTCGAATTTAGTATCTAATAAATATATTTTTCTTTCTTTATTTCATGCCAAATTTCAAGTTTTTATGACAACTGGCCTCTGTTACACCATCTTTACAATTGTCAGTTTTGTATGCCCATTCGAACTACATTGCTTTGCCAATATGAAGCGCCCTAAAACAAAAGCTCTTCAGGTCAGCAGTTGATACTGAATTGTCATTGAAACTGGTAATTGTAAAGTTGTTGAAATAGGGGCCTGGGAGTACCCTTTCAATTTTCACAGTAGGTACGGCAATTAAGTAGCTTGGAAATGCTTTTTAATGACTGTATCTTTTGATTGCGTTGACTTAGAAGTTAGATTTTTTTCACAGCTTCAAGGGACTGCAGGCTTGAGACCTACATATACAGGATGCTCGGGAGGACTCCAAAAGATTTTAACCACGCATTTCTGAAGTCATAAGGAGTCTAAAATGTAGTATTAACTTTGCTCAATTCGACTTAGTTCGGAATATATTTAACTTTTTGTAAAAAACATATCTTGAAGTTCGAGATTATTAACTTTTTTTTGTTTGAAAAAAAAAGAAAGTTAAAAACGCCGATTAGACCCTATGTTTTTTGCTCCTTATGACCTCAGAAATGCCTATTTAAAATCTTTTGGATTCCTCCCGAGCATGCTGTATAAGGCCCTTGACTGGAGGTTGAAACTTAAAAGGTCCCCTTTCAGGTACTAGTGCAATAAAAACTATTTGCTAAATACTTGCTGAAGCATTATCTAAATCTTCGCAATTTCAAGTCAACTAGCATTAATATTTCCTGAGATAAGTAATAGTGACTGTAGGCTTGTAGACAGACGGACCGAGTTATACAATATTTAAGTGTTTCTAACATTTTTATAGGTATGGAACCCTAAAAACAAAATACTGCAAGTTACCATTACAACGTGACCCATTTGCTCGTTTGCCTTCCTTGTCGTATAAAAAAAATGTCTCGCATAGGACCAGTGAGTTAAGTAGGTAGGCACAGGCAACCACAGTTTACATTCCGGATTAAGTTGTATTCACACGTCGTAATATACAACAGTAAAAAAAGGATATTTAACTAAATCGGTAAAATATGGAGCGATAAGACTCTGACATTAATCATCAGACGAGCGTGAAATCAAATTACCGTTTACTAGTCCCGGACAGGGAAAGGGTTGCTTCTGTGCTGTGCGACCATACAACCCCTCGAATATAACTAGCATCGTCCCTTTCCGACTTTTAGTACTCTTGCTGTGTTAGAAAAGGGCAGCATGGTTCGATTTCACGTTTGTTCACCGCAAATCAAGAATTGTGCAAATCGAAAATGCAAACAAATTGGGTCACGGAATTGGTTTTGTGTAGGCGATAAAACAAGTTATTATTTGTAATGAAAATGTCACGCCACTGTTCCCTTGCTTTCGGAAATCAGTAACACACAAATGTTCCCAAGGGCTTAGGAAATACTTAAGTATACCTATATGATACAGATTATATAGGTACAAGGTAGGTACCTTTATGCGTTTATCGATAACGTCTGAAACTTTTCTGTTAACTTAATTTTATTTTATATCAGCAGTTGCAAAGTGTGAGCAGCTAGATTATGATTATTAGGTAATGCTTCATTTTTATTCAGAAATTCAGAAATTAGATGTCATGTTAAAACTTCTCGATCCCATACAATTTTTTCAATCTCTTACGGATTGACGGCGTAATAGCAGGCCTGTTGGGTACACAAAAGTTGTCTAAAATCGTGCGTTCACGTCAAACATTAATCCCGAGATTGACTTTTGTAAACGAGGGCTCGGTTTTTAATTAGGGCGAATGGCCCGGCTGACGGACGAGGCCGGCACAATGCACGTGATTGACACAAATTACCTCTAATCGAGAACTACACACACACATACACCTACAACTATAAATGGTAATCTATTGTAACGCTTTTGTCCGATTTATTACGCAAAACAAACCTAACTCGCATGAGTTCTTGTACTTAATCGTCTAAGAAGTCGGAATGCACTTTGAACACCTCGTTGTGTCGCTGCGAAGTCGAGGCGTGAAAGGGTTAGCAGTTGAAATGTTTTTGCTCGATTTAAAATTAAATTTAATTGTATTTTAATCCGAGCGATAAACGTCAATCAAGGCTCTCCGTCTGCGATACATGTATCAGTGGAGCTCAACGCTCGTCGCGCCCCCGACGCCATTCAAAACGGATTTCGAGCAAGGGGTGAAATTAAAATGTCAAAATAGTAGCGCGAGGTATTTGTCTCCGGCTTTATCAGAGGCTATTGTACTTCGCTGCCTCTATTCTATTACGAAAAACGATACCGTTTAAGCTTGTTCTTTGGAACATTTTAAAAAACGGCTACTTACCTGCGTGTTTGTATGTTGTTTGATTTTGAACAACGGATATTCGCCTTTTTATAAAGTACTTTATCTGAAACTTCCTGACAAATATCAAAATGATTTAGGGTTCTAATGTCCGAAATAACACATAATTTAATTTAGGATAGCTAACTATAATGGTCGAACCTGTCCTCTTTCACAAATTGTTTTTTTTTTGGCAGTTGCACAAAAACTAGAGTCGTGCATTGCACATTCCTTGGATTTCGTTCTACTATTGTATTCCTTGCATTCATTTATTTGTATGGCTATTGAAAGGTCGGAGTTGCGCAGCGAGGGTCGTGAGGGCAAATAAATAATTACACGCATTCTGCAGATACTTGCCCCGGGGCGGGAGGGCGCGAGTGCGTCCGGCTTGCATACTGCTAACTAATATTGCTTGGTTGCCTACTACCTACTACTTAATTTTCCATTAACAAATATTTTTTACGTACAAACTTATGGGGTTGGTGAAAAGAATACTGACAGAAAATGTTTTTTTAACGTCTAATAAAAACGGCGAAAGGTGTGTCAGCCACCGTAAGAAGACATTTAAGTCTTGTTTCCAAAGTCAATTTTTTAAAGGGTATACATGAGATAGATTCTACATCGTGAGAGGAGGTCTATGTGCAGCGGTGGGACATAAAATGAGGCTGGTAATGTCGATGATACATGAAATTATAAAAACTTTAGAAATACAGTAGCGCGCTTACTAACCTTAGTTTACAGAATACTGTTTTCTCATATAGTTAGTAAAAGAATTTTAAAATAAAAAATTAACCCATCTAAGTTACCCAAATTATTTAGCAACCTAAGTCCCGAGAACAAATGCTGTCATTAGGACTACGCTTTAGCAAAATCGAGGAACAAAATGTCAGCGAAACAAAATGATTTCTGCGAAAATGTAGAGCGGGGTATAATAAATGCTTTTATGCTTCGTGACGTTTTTTAGTGTGTCAATTAGAGTTCTGTATGCCGACGGCGCAGCATGAGGTGACGGCGCGCCGCGGGGCGCAGCGATGTTTGCCGAGCCCGGCCCGTTGCCTACTCTAGCGAAATCGCATTTTTATAACAAAAATAAATGCTAATAAATATTTGTCGATCCCTATGCAGCAGCTTCTGTTTGAACATTAGTAATAGGTAACACTGAATAATATTGAATACCTATATATAGTAAATAATAACTATTAGCATTTTCAAATAGTCTTATGCTAATTGCATATTTTTATCATTTATAAACGGACGACTATAAAAACATAAAATAAGTAGATAAAAATATCGAAGCTTAATATTTACTTCCACCTAACAACATAGAAACTTCGGATTTTAGATTTCTATTATCAAACACTACATGACTCTACATGATTTCTAAGAACTATGTTCATATGTGTGAGTATTTTGTTTCTATAAAAATCTTATAATTATTAAGCCACCCAAGTAATTATTTATTTATTTTAAAATTCTTGCGACAAAAGGTGCATAGAATACAGTTTTTATCGTCTACAAGCTTTTATTAACGAAAAAGCAATTATGATTTGTTCGCAGTCGCTACTTTTGGATCGAAGCGACCTGCTGGGCTGCCCTATAATTACACCGTGAGCGACATTTCCAAACCCATTGAAAACGATAACACGGAAGCTGCGTTGAAAACTTAAAAAAGTAAGTTAGCATTGTTGCAGTAATGCATTTGGGAGTAAATATTGAGTATGCACAAAGCGAGCTCCGACAACCCTTGAAATAAGGCCCGCGGGGTGCCATTAGAGCGGCCCAAAGAGTTGGGTGTCGCTCACTGCGAGCGCGGACTTTGTAAATCTAATTAAAATATCAATATGGTCACCGTAGTTCGCGTCGACAATTTGATTTCACGCCTCACGCCCTTGAAATATTGTAACGCGCATTTTGTTTCGTGATAATCAAATGTTAATGCACGTTGTGTTTTTATCTTCGTAGGTAATAGAGTACGAAGTAACGTAGTAAGTATCTTGGCATGAATGTATACACTTGACTTGTTTGAATTAACAGAAAGTCGTTAGGATTTTAATGGGTACTAGCATAGGTACGTTTACTTGTGGAAATCGGAAAATCGTTCTACGTCAATTTTAGTTGTTAGGGTTCCGCACCTCAAAACGAAAAATTTAACTCTTCTGTCTGTCTGTCTGTCAAGACCCTTTTTCTGTGGAACGCGTGGAGATAGAAAGCTGAAATTAATATCAAATACTCAAGCCTGCAGTCCCTTGAAGCTGTGAAAAAATCAAACTTTTAATTCAACGCAGTCAAAAGATACAGTCAATAAAAAGGCTATTTCCATACAAATTGCCGAAATCCGAAAACCTAAAGGGTACTTTCAGTTGTTCTAGAAACTTGAAATTTGGTACGAAGGTAGCTCTTATAACACAACCGCTCAGAAAAGTTTCAAAATCTTAATTTATGTCTGTCTGTAGATTTCGCAGACTAATATAAGATCTAGTTATTTAAAGACGGAAATGTCACTTAAGATGACCCCATACTGGGTACATTTTGCTTAGGAGCTGGGCTCTGCTAACACTGGACAACTTAAAAGACTGAGAAAGAGCGGCAAAAATGTTTGGAGAAATATGTTTAAATTAATTCATGTTTAAGGAAATTGGCACAGACGAGGGGTACGTGGCGTAGTGCCTTAACCCGTTAGTTGAAAAATTAAAAAGGACTTCAATAGGTTATGCACTTTCTTTTCAATATTATTAAATGATTAGGTAAGTATAGCGAAGAAAGTAAGTGCTCGCAAATCTCTCAAGTGTCTGAAGAGAGTTTCTCAATGCCCAAAACAGCCAGCTGATGTCGACGACAGGCTGCAAGACGTATAAGGTTAGTTGGTTTGGTCGCATCAATGAAAAGTGAAGTTCTCCGAAAGAGCATCGATTACTCGCCTTTCACGATACGTCGTCCTGGAGCACAATGCAGTCAATGACTCGTCTATGGATCTGTCATATTCCCGGCGAGTGGCGTGAAAGACTCGATCTGTTGACGTGCTATGCAATCCTAGACCCTTATTTTTCTCACTTCGCATAAAGGATCCAGGTAGCAATGCAAACAGTAATAAAAACGTGACATGTCAATCGATTTTTTATATGTCGCAAATTCGCACAAATCAAACATTGAAGTGTTATAAATGCAGGACAACAATGAGTGTTCCGCGTCGCGCAGCGGGGAGCGGCGCGGGCGCATTGTGACGCGGGATCATTAGTTAGCGAATGTCAGACTGATTCCATCGATCCTCTTCGACGTTTCTCCTAACCTATTCGTTACAAGAAGGTAAACTCGTAAACATCTTATGCCGTGATTTATAGTTCCTTTTAACACTCGTCGTTTATTTGTATTTCACCTGATTGTTTGCTTTGCCTTACTTAAAAGGTGACTTGGCTCGAATGTATTTATTCACAAAATTAGAGCTATTAACGTGAAATATGTAAACAAGATTGTCAATGCTCCATTATTCGTTGCGACTTCTTTTGTAAGAATATTATTAATAACAACTATTTATCATATGTGCTAAAGAACAACTGTTGCTTGCACGGCTGGAGCAATATTTCATCGCGGCGTTCTCGCAAAAAAAGGAACCCTTTTTTGTTTTCTATGACAATTGTCACCCTTTCACTTCCATTTCAATTAAATAATGTCTGGTCATTTGGGGCGGGCGGGACGGGATCAGGTTAGGGCTGGGCTGCGGGCACAGCCGTTACACGTCGCTAATCTCGCCCGTAGGAGTTGTATGATGTGTCCTGGTAACAAAATGGTAGACCGTTACGATAATTCATTCGTCTATCTGTAAAAAAACTGATATGAATAATTAAGGATACTGAAATACTCTTTTAATTATTTAAGAGAATTAGCTAATTAAAAGTCCTTATTGGCTTTTGTAACTAAAATAGGTACCTATCTACACGGAACGGGCCTATTTCACGAAACTACAACTTATCACTCCACAAGCTTAAAATCGCAAAGTTCACGTTTTACCTATATTGCTGTTGTCCACCACTGCTATTTTACCCTTAGATATTTCGCAGTTGGTTTGGTAGAATAGGCCCCTGTTGTGTTCGCGCCTCCCTTAGCCCTCGGAGCGAAGTGCGCGTCATCCTGCAGGCACATTAATCATGGCCATTATTAAACTTGTTAATGTGTTTATTTGAAGATAACGCTTTATAAACGGTGCCGTCCGCTCCCGACAAAATAAGCTTTCTGTAATGACGTGTAAGCGATGCAGTAGCCGAGTGCATTGTAAAAAGAGTTGATTAATGGTAGTTTTTCGAATCGATTGAATCAGATTAGGTTTTTGAAACAGCAGTTTGAACTAAATCTTTTTTAATTAAAATAGGTAATTGTACACTTTTAAAATAAATGACAAACTATTAGTTTCTATCTCTACGATGCAAAATTGATTGACAGAGAAATAACGGGAGAGGGGAGAGCACACATATTGCAGTGATTTTACACATTTCCTTGATTTTTTTTTTATTTTAATCAAATCGGATTTTAAAGGCATTTCTCCTAAACTTCTAAGTTATCTGTTTTCCGGTTACCAGTTAATATAATCCGTGACGAGATGTTATGATTATGACGCAGCCTCAACGACCACCCGCCGGCGTAGCCTTGGGAATAAACGATGACTGTGACCAGCGAGGTATTTCCGATGTATCGCAATCATGACCAACACAGCCTACGCGGTATGTTACGGCTCTACAAATGTTGCCAGTTGACTACCTCGCATTTCCGCTTAAACCTTTCTCCAAAATTTCGGGTCCTTTGCCGTAAAATCGCTTCACTTTATTATAAGTCCTAAGATGACAACATTTGGTTCATTTAGATTATCGAAGTGTGTGATTATCAAGGTCATTTTGGATTGAACTACAGTAACAAGTTGCAATATTTTCTTGACAGATCCATGTAAGATAGGTACATAACATACATACCACAATAAAACAATACAATAAAATAATCGATCGTCAACCACGCGGGTACATGTCCTATTTTGAAAAACATTTGATAATATCCATCTGGGATTCCCTCAGTTGAAATATATAAGTACTTCAAAAATATACTGTTTCATTGGATCTCTCACAATCTGTCAACAGTATAGCTGTACGGCTCTAAACCATTGTGAGAGTGGCACGGCGCCGTACACGCGACCTACCTACCTACTTCTCGGAACCGCGTAAAAACCACGGCGCCGATTAATCGACGTTTTCCTTATTTGATTATGTTTAAAAGTAGTATACATTAGTATAGGTCAATGTTAGTGTTTTGTAACCTCTTACGAAATAAAATTAGCATTCCGCAATCTACTGTCAAAACGACTGGGGCACGTTATAATAGCATAGGCGAGTGCGCTGTGCGTGCGGTGCGGTTGAATCATTTTCCTGTTACTTATCACGGGAGGTCAACACAAATTTGGTAACGATATCCTAGAAGTGGTCTACTATGTTCTCTAGATCCTAATATAAAAAAAAAAAACATTTTTTGACAATCATTCTAATATAACACAAAATCTACGCTACGTTATTATTGCTGAGAAGGTAGTAAAAATATACATGTAAGTACGCATAAATTGCACTTTTTTAAGTATGAATTTTTCTGTTATTGTCAGTTAAAAGAAGCTGATTGTTCTAAAGCGATAAAGCTTAAAATCACGCCAGTATCGGTATGTGAATCAGTACTGCCCAGTAGCATCACAAAAAAAATAACATACGTTTTTTAAGGGAGAGAGAAAAATTTAAACGGTAATAATATTCAGTCCTATTCGTATGTTGAAGTCTACAATCAACCCAGAAATACTTACCTAATACCTACCTATCGCCTAACTACACGAATAATAATAGTTTTTAAACGAGGAACTACGAAATCGTCTAATGAAGCTAGACGCTAGACAATCCTAAACCCAAAATTGAGTGGTATGGTAAGGTAGATAAGTATACTTAAGTAGGTATTACCTATATCCCCGATTTTTTGTGAGTCTATAGAAAACAAGTTTTCCTCTACTCTACTCTAAGCAGACTTTTTCCGCTTGGTAACAATAATGTACACGGATACGAGAAGCAATTATATTTTATACATAGGTACATATTATATTGTTGCGATATTTTTTTGCTCGCCATATAGTAAACAGTCGGAACACACAACTGATCAATCGTACAAACTATCATTGTTGTTTTGGGGATATCATACTTCTTTCTGAGGTTGAAGAAACCTATTTAAGCTATTACATCCCGCTATTTAAAGATACAAGCATTCCATATACTTACTTTTACCAATTACGTATAGGTATCACGGGAATCTCTCCCGGAACCATAAGCACCGCAGTCAAGGGAACTAAACAGTAGGTAGGTAGTTGGTCGTCAATGGCATGTTATTATTAGATTCATGTTAATAAGATTCCGTTAATGCAAAATAGTACATTATTGCCCAGACCCGGAAAGCAGGGAATTGCCTGACAAGGTGGTTTACATTTTTTTTTGTATATATGCATTTATTTTTCTACGTAGTCACCTATACTCAAGCTTCAATAAACCATCCAAAAAGTATGATTTTGGAAAGTCATTAAAATAGGCCTCTGTGGCGGCAATGACTTCGTCATTTGATCCAAATCGCTTGCCACCGAGCCATTTTTTTAGGTTGGGAAACAAAAAGAAATCGCATCGGGCCAAATCTGGAGAATACGGGGTTTGAGACAATAATTCGTAGCGTAACTGTGCTAATTTAGCCGTCACAACTCTGGGCGAATGAGCCGGGGCGTTGTCGTGATGAAACAGTACTTTTTTCTTTTTTAAATGGGGTCGTTTGTCCTTCAACACGGCGTCTAATTCATCCAATAAATTGGCATAGTACTGCCCTGTTATTGTTTTTCCCTTTTCTAAATAGTCGATATGTATAATACCCTGCGAATCCCAAAAAACGGTCGCCATGACCTTTCCAGCCGATGGGACGGTTATTGCTTTCTTTGGAGCAGGTTCACCCAGTAAAATCCACTGCTTCGACTGCTCTTTCATTTCCGGGGTGTAGTGGTGGACCCACGTTTCGTCCATGGTCACGAAACGACGCAGAAACTCCTTCAGGTTACGTTTGAACACGGCCAAACACTGCTCCGAAGTAGTCAGTCGGTTCCGTTTTTGCTCCTCAGTGAGTAAACGCGGCACCCACCTCGCCGATACTTTCTTCATACCCAATTTTTCTTCTAATATGTGTTGTACCCTCTCGATTGAAACGTTTACAGCATCAACGATTTCTCAAAGTTTAATTCGGCGGTCGGCTAAAACGATATTTTAAATTTTCTTAACCATATCGTCTGTACTCAACTGGCCGGCCTGGGCGATCCTCATCAAAGGCGGTTGTTCTCCCCCGCTTAAACTCGTTATACCAATATCTGACGGTTGTCATAGAAGGAGCACATTCATGGTAAACCGCTTGCATTCTTACTTTTATTTCATCACATGTTTTTCCTTCCAAAAATAAGAATCTAATTACAGACCGATAGTGTTCTTTCTCCATTTTAACAATTTTAAGTTCACGCCTTCACTGAATCGTTGTCAAATGAGAAAAAAAAACAAAAGAATGCCATTTTTTTTTAATTTTCCCGTCTCTGAAAAATGGCTTAAAAAGGTGGTATACTTATTTGCGACCAGTGATATTAATATATTTAGAAAACGGGTACTTATCAAACAGCCCTCGTATGTATAGTGCTTTTCTCAAATAATGTGAGGAAATTAAAAAACCAGATTTAAAAAAAAAAGTAATTTAATAGATAAATCGAGAAATACATTAACAAAAACCAAAGTGTTCAATTACTTGATGTTAAATGTGATTAAAAATTATGTCAAATTCGAGCTTACCGCTGCAAAATTACACGAAATCAACACCCATGACTATTTTTAGTGACAAAAATGACAAACCGTTATCCGCCATCTTGGATTCCAAAAATAATGTCAAATTTTAGCTCACCGCACCAAAATTACTGGAAATCGATACCCATGACGATTTTTAGTGAAAAAAATGACAACCTGTCATCCGCCATCTTTGATTCAAAAAATAATGTCAAATTCGAACTCACCGCTGCCAAATTACTCAAAATCGATACCCATAACGATATTTGGTGAAAAAAATGACAAACTGTCATCCGCCATCTTGGATTCCAAAATGATGTCAAATTCGAACTCACTGCTGATAAATTACTCGAAATCGCCCATGGCGATTTTTAGTGAAAAAATGACAAACTGTCATCCGCCATCTTGGATTCAAAAAATAATGTCAACTCACCGCTGCCAAATTACGTTACCCATGACGATTTTTAGTGAAAAAAATGTCAAACTGTCATCCGCCATCTTGGATCCAAAAAATAACATCAAATTTAAGCTCACCGCTGCCAAATTATCGAAATCGGTACCCATGGCGATTTTAGTGAAAAAAATGTCAAACTGTCATCCGGCATCTTGGATCCAAAAAATAACATCAAATTTGAGCTCACTGCAGCCAAATTATACGAAATCGACACCCACGACGATTTTAGTGAAAAAAACATCAAACTGTCATCCAACATCTTGGATTAAAAAAATAATGTCAATTTCAAACTCATTGCTGCCAAATTACTCGAAATCGATACCCATGACGATTTTTAGTGAAAAAAATGACAACCTGTCATCCGCCATCTTGGATTCAAAAATGATGTCAAATTCGAACTCACTGCTGATAAATTACTCGAAATCGCAAATGACGATTTTTAGTGAAAAAATGTCAAACTGTCATCCGCCATCTTGGATTCAAAAAATAATGTCAACTCACCGCTGCCAAATTACGTTACCCATGACGATTTTTAGTGAAAAAAATGTCAAACTGTCATCCGCCATCTTGGATCCAAAAAATAACATCAAATTTAAGCTCACCGCTGCCAAATTACTCGAAATCGGTACCCATGACGATTTTAGTGAAAAAAATGTCAAACTGTCATCCGGCATCTTGGATCCAAAAAATAACATCAAATTTGAGCTCACTGCAGCCAAATTATACGAAATCGACACCCACGACCATTTTTAGTGAAAACAAATGTCAAACTGTCATCCGCCATCTTGAATCCAAAAAATAATGTCAAATTCTAGCTCACCGTAGCAAAATTACACGAAATCAACACCCCTGTTATAATTTTATTTACAAAAAATACAAACTGTCATTAGAAATAGATATTTAGGTAGGTACCCACATAATAAAATAAAAATAGTTAATTTAAATTTTTATGGAACATGCTTCTCGTGTCGAAGAGGTAATATTATTTTTCTCAAACATGCTCGGAAATTCTCGCTTTCCATTTGAAAATAGAACCCGGGAAGCACCTAATTTTTTCATTCAAAATTTTAAACGAAGAATCCGTCGAAGAAGGTGAATGGAATGGAATTCCATTTTTTCCCGCTTTATTAACTTTTTAAAAGTTGTAACATGTAAAATTGGCCTAAAGAAGCCAAGCCAGCCCGTTTTTCCGCAGTGCGTGTGTTAAGTTTTTTTTTCAATCATAAATTACGAATGATAGTTTGTATTTTTTGTAAATAAAATGATCACAGGGGTGTCGATTTCGTGTAATTTTGCCATGGTGAGCTCGAATTTGATATTATTCTGTGGATTCGAGATGGCGAACGACAGTTTGACATTAGTTTTCACTGAAAACGGTCGTGGGTGTCGATTTCATGCAATTTGGCTGCGGTGAGCTCAAATTTAATGGTTTTTTTTTGGATCCAAGATGGCGGATGACAATTTGTCATTTTTTTCACTAAAAATCGTCATGGGTATCGATTTCGAGTAATTTGGCAGCAATGAGTTTGAAATTGACATTATTTTTTTAATCCAAGATGTTGGATGACAGTTTGATGTTTTTTTCACTAAAATCGTCATGGGTATCGATATCGAGTAATTTGAGGTGAGTTCGAATTTGACATTATTTTTTGAATCCAAGATGGTGGATGACAATTTGTCATTTTTTTCACTAAAAATCGTCATGGGTGTCAATTTCATGTAACTTGGCAGCGGTGAGATCGAATTTGACATATTTGTTGAACCCAAGATGGCGGATAACAGTTTGACATTTTTGCCACTAAAAATAGTCATGGGTGTTGATTTCGTGTAATTTTGCAGCGGTATTGCAGCTCGAATTTGACATAATTTTTAATCACGTTTAACATCAAGTCATTGAACACTTTGGTTTTTGTTAACGTATTTCGTGATTTATCTATTAAATTACTTTTTTTGCAACTCAGGATTTTTAATTTCCTCACATTATTTGAGAAAAGCACTATATATTCCTCGACGGAAACTGGAACTGGACTACTTTCCGCGCCTCGACAATAATGTACTATTTCAAATGTCTAGCGACTAGAATCAAGTTACATTATGATTGATTCAGTATAACAGTTCACACCCATTCCTCCTCGTCACGTATGAAACCCAACAAGGATGGAATAATCTTAGTTTTCTACTAACATGTACTAGCTACAGCATAATTGTATGTCGGTTTTTACCACAGTTTTTACAATCTGTATCCGTCGTCATTGATATCCTGTGGTTTCCTTCACGTCATGCGTGTATTATTATCCTTGTACTACAAAAACACGTTCATTGTCAAACTAAACCATATTGCATGGCTATAAAAGCGTTTAACATGCGAGTTGGTAAGATACATTGAACGTATGTATAGGTAACAAATTTGATGACGTTGCTACAGACTTTATAAGGCATAATCGAAACCAGTCTGACTACGCTGGTCACGTAGAGTCATTGCCGAGATGATATGACGTCACGCATCTAGTTAAGCCATAAGTGAATGGTGTATGCCTACCTAGTTACTTAATACGAAAATTTCCAATGACAGTAAATTAACAATCCTATCTATTAACTATATATAATATTATAATAAAATATACATATATTAATATTAATATTAATTAATAATATTATAAATGTGAAAGTAACTCTTGTCTCTCTGTCTGTTTGTTACCTCTTCACGCATAAACCGCCGTTCCGATCTTCATGAAATTCGACAAGAAGATAGCTTGAACATCGAGGAATAACATGGGCTACTTTTTTTCCCGGAAAACAGCAAAAATCCCGCGGGAAAACGATAATTTGAGAAAATGAAATCGCGTACCCCCGAAGAACCTTTTCACAACAAAATTTACAATGATTTCTTTGGCAGATGTATGGTACGTCAATATGACATTTGCAGTGATACGGTTCCACAGTCATACGATCAACAACGATTCAGTTCGTGCAATTCTGTGGAACCTTCTCTCAATACATTTCATATTGAATTCTTTGTCGGATGTATGGTATGTCAATATGACATTTGTAGTGAAACGGTTCTGTAGCGAAAACGATTTACTGAATCTGTTTTTAATGGATATTTAGCTATTTTTAGTGACTTAAGAAAGAAAGGATATAGTAGAACAGTATAATATATATTTATTCATTTAAAATTCACTGTTATACAATTAAAAACATTGATCTTCTTCCAACACACAATACGAGCATTATTGATGCCACTGTTTAGTCTTGATGCTGTCATCCGCAATCGCGTAACCGATATTGTAAGTCCGATCCAGTGTGCAATTATCGGCATCGCACAAGTAAAATCACAGTAGGTAGTTGTCTAGGTTCTTAAAGAAATAACTACCGAAAGAGAGCAAAAAATACGATTATTCCAATAAATAACAACAAACGTGATATGAAGTAAACGCTTCTACCACTATCACATTTGTTTTAACCATAGATCTACAGTTTTTACCTTACTCCAGAACAGTGCATATGCATAAACTCTTTGGTGTTTACTAATAGTAGGTACCTCATTAATGTGTGTAGTAGGAACAAAGATAGCGGTAGATTTTATATGATACAGAAAAAAGTGCCTTTATTCAAGTAAAGGATCATTTCTATTTTCGTAACCGTTTGATTTCAAGAAGAAGTGTACAAAACAAGAAGTTTACAAAGGTACTGCCTCCAGCATATTCATTAGTAGCGGACCACTCACCTGCAAGTAAAAAACAGCAGCAGCAGCAGGCGCAGCCCCCAGCCATAAAAAGAACACAAATACTACTCTTTCCTCTAAGCCATTTATAATTAGCGAGCCACTACGCCGCCGAAAGGAAAGTGGGGGGGCTCGGGGGGCGCAGCCCCCCGCCATAAAAAGAACACAGCTACTCTTTCCTCCAAGCCATTGATAAGTAGGAAACCACTACGCCGCCGGAAGGAATGAGGGGGGGCTCGGGGGGCCCAGCCCCCCGCCATAAAAAGAACACAAACACTGCTTATTCTTCCAAGCCATTGATGAGTAGCGAACCACTACGCCGCCGGAAGGAAGAAGGGGGGCTCGGAGGGGGGGGGGGCACCCTTGCAGCAAAAAGTAAACGCTTCCTTTAAGACAGAACATTGATAAGTACATTGATAGTAAGGAGGAGGGAGCGAAACTTTGGGTTCATAACCCCCTCCCCCCCCCCCCGTAACAAGAAGCGTACAAATACTTCTTCCCAAGACCATTTCCTTCTGGATATTGATAAGTAGTGAAAATAATGAAATTATTTACTCCACAATAAATTCCATACGATAAGTAAGTAAGAAAAAGTAAATCATTACGCTGCAGTAAGCAGATTTATCAGTGGGCGTAGCCCCCCTGCAATGAAAAGAATATAAAAATAACATCTAGGCTCCTAGGCCATCATTCTTCTTGAGAATGGCTTCCCAAATTAAATAGACCTAATTATATCCGCGGTATAGCAATAAACATATTCTACGCGAACGAAGTCGCGGGCAACAGCTAGTTATTGTATATGAGTAAACTTATAGTACATAAGTATATTTACAAGTGACTTTTTAAAGTTTGATTGATATAACAACCTTTTTTAAATTTTATTGCAATTCCTATTAACTCTTTAATTTCTAAGCAAATTTGTTTTCACAAAACTGCACAACATTCGATTCGAATTTATTTTAACACAACATGTTGTATAACGACGTTTTAAGTACTTTAGTCAAGTAAATTACTCAAACCTCATACTTACCGATTGGCTTCAAATTTTCCTCCTACAACGTGCATGAACCGTTTTTTGTTAACTCTACTCTGTAAGTTATTATTACTGATTAGTGTGATTGTGACAATTTGAAAAAACAAACACTCTCTCTGTATTTTTGTGACATTAATTATGCCCCGTAGAGTTCTTCGAAATTAAGGAGATAAGTAAATAAGCATCTGTGCCCTAAGCACGACTTGTCGAATCCTGCGTTATGTTACAGTTATCGTATCGAGATCGAGAAATCTCATACTAAATTTTAGTTCCAAATATGCTCACGGGCGGGCGCTGTTCCAAACGTCATACAAACTCGTTATAGTTTACTATTCGATTTTACGTGACGCAGGATTCGACAAGTCGTGCTTAGGGCACAGTAACGGCGTATTTCCAAGCTAAGCACGGCTCTGATTGATACACAATAAGAAAGTGTGTAGATCATTGTTACCGCTTCGGTTGCTTAGCTACTTCTGCTGCTGACTGTACATGAAAATGGCATGAAAAAAATTAAATTAAAAAGTTTGTTTGGGTATTTTTAACAGGGTTTAAAAAGACGAGGTTCCAACCTAGCCTCCTATTAAGCAAAAGTATGCTTGTGTCAGGGGACAACGCTAATCTGTAACAATCGTCGTCGTCATCATCAGCCATGTTTACGAGGGGCGGCTGATAAGTAATCTCCTTGGTCAGAAATATATACAAAAATAATGCTGGCTGGTATGGATTTATATTCGTTTGTTATTCTATTTTCAAATTGTATTACATTCATTTGTTTATTGCATCACGTTTATTTGTCTCCTACAATTGTTTCAAACATGTCGGTAGAAAAAGTGAAAATGGATAAAATCGAGCAGCGTGCGGTGATTAAGTTTTTGACTAAAGAAGAGAAAACGCCTTCGGAGATCAGACAGCGTATGTTACGCGTGTTTGGCAGTTCGTGTTCTTCCGAATTTGTTATAAAGTTTTGGTCAAAGCAGTTTAAGTTAGGTCGTGAGAGCCTGGAAGATGATCCTCCTAGCGGAAGACCAGTTTCGGCCGTCACCGATGAAAATGTAACCAGGGTGAAAAAAATTATATTAGAGGACCGACGAGTGAAGCAGTGGGAGATAGCTATAGATGTGGGCGTCAGTAAAGAGCGAGTCAATGAAATAATTCATGAGCATTTGAACATGTCCAAGGTTAGTGCACGTTGGGTCCCCAGAATGTTGAGAGGCGTGTCAAATGTTGCGAAGAGTTTTTGGACATGAGTCGAGGGAAAGTGGAAGAAATAATTTCTAGAATTGTAACATGTGATGAGACTTGGATTCGACAATGGGACCCGGAAAGTAAGCAAGAGCCGTTAAAGTGGAAATTTAAGGATGAGAAGCCGCCTCGGAAATTCAAGGTCTGTCCATCGGCAGGTAAACTTATGGCTACAATCTTTTGGGACACAGAAGGGATTTTGCTCATAGATTATTTACCGAAGAAAACTACACAATGAATGCTGATTATTACTCAAACTTACTATATCAACTAAGAGAGACAATAAAAGAAAAACGGCGAGGTAAACTAAGCAAAGGAAATCTGATTTTGCACGATAACGCACCAGTGCATACCGCCCGCACAACGAAGCTAGCATTTAAAGACAATGGCTTCGAAACCATTGACCACCCCCCTTATAGTCCAGATTTAGCCCCCTGTGACTATTTTCTGTTTAGACTTCTCATGAAAGACCTCAGGGGACGAAGGTTTATGACTGATGACGAAATGAAGGCTGCGGTTACTGACTTTTTTGACGACAAACCGAAAGATTTTTTTTATGGTTTAAATTCAATATTTGAAAAATTTAATAAGTGCATTTACTAGCAAGGGACTATAAAGAAAAATTAAAAAAAATTAGCCACGACAGTCTTTTGTTTCATTGTTAGGTAGATTACTTTTCAGCCGCCCCTCGTACGTCCCTCTGCTGATCACAGGCCTGATGACCATGAGGGTACTTAAACCAGTTCTTATTGTTATGGTCTTAAAGTTCAATTTCGTTTAAGATCGAACTTCTTTGAAAATCGAGTTGGCCACGGGCTAATAAAACAAAAGCAAGACGCCGCTGCCCCACTACCACTACGCGGTCTTCGACTATCCAAGTACGCAGTAAATAAAATTGCAAAGACTAATTAATTCTATTTTAATAAAATGTCTAGTGATGGAGTGATTTGACGTCGTCGGAGTTCATTAAATTAGATGCCTTAGGCATTGTTTGTAATATCTACTCCCAGAGGAGTCAAAAGAGAAAAATCGGATGGTCATTGTACAAAGAAGTCAAATGTAAGTATTTACGTGCAAAATGTGGAATTTTGAATAAATTTTAAATATCTGTTGTGAATGAAGCAGTGAGTAGAGAACCTACTACCTCCTTTATTGAATGTATTTCTTGTAGCTATTGCAGCTAAGTATACACAATAATAAACAAAAGGCTCATTTTAACGCATACATTAAAAATATTAGTAGGAGGTACCTATCACAATATTTCGCCGCAAGCTTTTGTTATTAATACCAACAACTAAAAATATAGCTGAGATTGTTGTTATACCTAGTTATATGTAGCAATTGTTATTTTATTGTCTCGCAGTAGGTGAGAAAAGTAGAGTATACTCCTCAGGGATAAATATGTTTTGTCTTGGGCGCGATTAAATCCTTCGCTGCACTCAGGACTCAATCGCTCAGGAATTAACTCATAACACCCTCGCTACGCTTGGGGGTTAATTTCAGTCCTTCGTTACGCTCAGTATTCAATATCACCCCCGTGACATAAAACAGTGCTTTATCCCCTTGGTGTACAATCTACTATTACGTAACACCTGCAGGTATGGTTCATAATAATTTGCCATGTTTTAATTTTTTTAAAGTTTATGGAAAAAAAGTTGCAATTAGTAGGTATATAAGGTAGGATGACGACCGGATAGGCTAGTGGACAGAGACCCTGACTATGAAGCTTGAGGTCCCGGTACGATTCCCGGTCGGGGCAGATTTGGCAGATGTTTGCATGATGAATACGAATGTTTGTTCTCGGGTCTTGGATGTTTAATAAGTAAGTAAACACTTCATTGTACGAAAAAAAACAGGATGAAAACAATTTACAAAAAATAAAATAAGTATGTATTTATCTGTATAAGTATGCTTATCAGTTGTCTAGTACCCATAGTACAGGCTTTGTCTAGTTTGGGACTGGGTCAATTGGTGTCAAAATTGTTCCACGATTTTTATGTATTTATTATTTTATTAGTGCTCATAAAATAATTACAGACTGCTATAAATTGCCGATCGCCGTATCATCTGTCGTACAATATTTAAGTAATTTTAAAAGCTCCCTGTTCTAAGAAAATGTCTGTGATAGTAGTCGCTTTTATCATTAACTATACAACTATACAATAGCTGTAGGTCGGGGCATAAAAAAACAATTGTTTAATGACGGTAGGGCTGAACTAAAGGTCCGTTACTGCTGTTAGAATGTTTACAGTTCCTACAAAATTTAACAAAGCTAATTTTGTTGCGTTTTATTGCTTCGGAATGGGATCAGCGACCATTAGTGAAGTTTTTGCTAGATTTTTATTGGGGTGTCGTTGGCAGGCGCGGACGCGGCGAAGACAAAGCGCGCCGGAATCACTCGCATAAACAACGTTTGACGGCTTCTTTGCCGGTTTATGATTATGACCGGCGGATCTCTTTGGCGTCCGGGGCCGGGCCGCATTGGAAGTCACCTTACCAACCTTAATATGCTGTCCTGCCACTATGGCATCGCTGCAGCCTTCATGCGTATCGGCTGCGTTATATTTTATGTGGTCCCAAACTTGCTCATTAAGCTTCAGCTATCTAAAAAAAAACCTTGTTTTATTTAATTATACCTATATTTAATAAAATAATTTAGCTGCTAGCTTCAGAATAACAAACGAATAACAATTATAACACACGAACCCGAAGTTGTAAAAGGTAATTTGTTCAAAGGGTGACAGGAAATAAAAGAACTTAACAAATGACTGGACTACCCAAAATGCGCCTCACATTAAAATACACGTTAGTATTAACACGTTGTAACCCTTTCTCTGTGAATAGAATTCATTGTTTTTATGTTTAGGGGTCAATGCGTAGTTTTTGCCATACAACTAGCAACTGTGAAAAGGTTTATTAATCAATTAATTAAATGTGCCTCGGTCATTGTCACTGAGCAAATATGGAAATGAACCGGCACGTTACAAAATGTAACAATGTTTTGATTTATTTCCGCCGACAGGAAAGGGTTTGCTCAAGGAGAGAATTTGGACTACATTTGCTCGGTTGCTATTTTACTTTCTAAACAATGCAATTGACATTCTTCATATTCATAAAGCGACAATGGGCTTTACTTCAATGGGTGATATAAATTACTGCAGGTAGGTATACTTCGACAGCTAAATACAATGTTGCTTTTCTATCCTTTGATTTTTTCAGTCTCCTTTTCTTGCTGCATTTTTTTAAGTATGAACGTTTTGTGAATACATTTCCGAACTAAAACAAAGATAATTATTTTAGCCAGCTTTTATTGCTTTTATTGCTTCGCAAGGGCAATACCATAGACACCATAGTACCTAATACCATAGGCGTTTGATCTTTAACTTATTTCATAATAAAATTTAGTACTGTTTTTTATGTTATTATTTTCGTCGACATTACACCTAACATTACTCTAATAATTTATAATAGGCACCTACCCCACACCGCCGTTATTATCATGCCGGCCGCGCGTAGGAAGCGGTCGGCAACGTTTATCAGTTGTTTTGATTCTGCGTGAGAATTTGGAATATTATGACTTCTGCCCATTTTTTTGTATCAGTTACAGCTGAGTCTAAAATCCTTATCATTTAGGTACATTTCAGTATTAAGTAAGTAGTGAAAATACCTACTGTCAAGAGCAATAAAAACTGGCCGGATTAATTCGGTTTATAGAATCTTTATTTCTCATTAAAAACAATTTGTCACTTACATGAGAACTTAATATCTAATGTAGTATATGTAGTTTACAATAGGGCAGGGAAAGAAGCAAGTAAGTTACGTATATAATATAAAGTTAAAGTCAGTTTTATTTTTCTTTTTTTTTTGTGATAATATGCACTTCATACAAGAAATATACCAATATTCATAAACATCACTCAAAACCCCCATTAGTCAAAATAGGTTTTGTCTTTCTCTCTCTGACTGAAATGTTAATGTGACAAAAAGGACAAAAAACCTTAACGACACTTCAGCTAAAATAGGTTCATGAACAAGAGGGTTAGTATATGCTACTTAGGACTTAAGAAAGAAGGGTAGTGTCTTCCGTGATGTACTTTGTTAATTTTGATTTGAATTCGGTAAAGGTTTTCGCATCTTTAATATTTTCTGGCAACTCATTATACAATTTAGCACCTGCATACGTAAACATCCTTTTACCATATTTGGTTCTTGTTTTGGGTAATACAAGATGATTTGGTCGTCTGCTACAGTATTTGTGTGCGGTCTTTTTGAATGTAATGTTTGTGAGTATATTTTTAATCAGAATTTTATGAACCAGTAAACAGGTCGTATACACGTATAATTGCTTTATGTTCATGAGCTTAGTCTCCTTATAAATTTGTACCGTGGGTGTTAGGTATGGGTAATGGAACAGCATTTTTACAATTTTATTTTGCATTATTTGTATATCAGCTAGTTTAGTCTTATAGGCACTACCCCAGATTTCAATAAGGTACAGCAAATTAATTAAAGAGTTATGTATGTGTAAGTAGAGCACTTGATATTTAATTAGTTGCTGTAACGTAATTCATTAGGTACTGCCTGAAAATGTGTTTAGTAACTTATGAATTTCCAACACAACGACTGCTCATTATGAGCGACTACACCTTATGATAAAAGTGAACCAAGTTGGTCATTGTAGGTACTCGAGGCGGGTTGTAATGGAGCCGTGAAGGGGAAGTATACCTAATGACCCACGCGTTTTATACGACGTTTTTCAACACACTTGCATGGAAATGTAATTTTAATAGTAAAAAATGGCCAAGTGCAACTCGGACTCGCACACGAGGGTTCCGTAGAAAGATTTTAACGCTTTTCCCCAGTGTTTTAAGTTGACCAGTGTTAGCAGAGCCCTGCTCCTAAGCAAAATGTACGCAGTGTGAGGTCATCTTATATTGGTCTCTGAAATCTACAGACAGACATAGAAATTTAAGATTTTGAGAATTTTCTGAGTGGTTGTGCTATAAGAGCTACCTACCTTCATACCAAATTCCAAGTTTCTAGGACAACTGGAAGTACCCTTTAGGTTTTCAGTATGTAATGTAATTTGTATGGAAAGGAAACAGCCTGGACAATGCGCTTAGAAGTTTGATTTTTTCACAGCTTCAAGTGACTGCAGGTTTGAGTTTTTGATATTAATTTCAGCATGCTACCTCCACGCGTTCCAGAGAAAAAGTGTCTTGACAGACAGAAAAACAGACGGACAACAAAGTGATCCTACAAGGGTTCCGATTTTTCCTTTTAAGGTACGGAACCCTAAAAATTCAACTGAATGGTAATTACTTTTTTATCATAAGTCATAGGTACTCGTTTTCGTGCGTGATTTAGAAACAATTGTAGCACTTAGCAATCACTTGCCCCACGAAGAGGCGCGCGCGCGGCAGCCGTCGCCGCCGCTCGCGCATGGATTGCAAGATCAAACAGCATGAGCTGGGACACGTGCGTACTCGGAAAATATAAACGCAACCAAAATTGATAATTTGAAAACTTACTTACCTACTTGAATCATGATAAGAGTAAGTTTATTTCTCGAAGAGATTTTCATACTTACTATGGGTTTGCGGTTTGAGTGGAAAGAAATTAACATTAAATAAAGTCATAGTTTTCTATGTTCAGTGTTTGGGGATGGGAAATATATCTATTAGGATTAAGGGCATAGAATAGAAAGAGGCTAAGAAAATAAAAACATAGGTAAGTACTTACCTATTTTTAGTCATGTTCCTAGTTTTAGTCAGTTTCGTCATGTCCGAGTGTTTGTCTGTTTGTTTGTCTGTCTATCCGCGGCTTGGCGCAGAGACAATTGGAACTAGAAAGCTGTAATTTTTGGGGTACCTCCCCTACACGTAAAGTGGGGATGTTTTTTTTCTCTCGTCTACCCCATAGTCTGGGGTATCGTTGGATACTTTGGATAGGTCTTTTAAAAATATTCAAGGTGTTTGTAGGTAATTATTTGATTGATGAATAAGTTTGAGAAATATTTAGCTTTGAAGTGTTAATTTTTGTTAGGTAGAGTCAAGTATTCCCCTCTCTACCAGACAAAATATGGTATATGAAAAAATCAGAGCAGTATTGCATATAGTGAATTTAAAAGCAAAAATATTACAAATAAATAGGCTTTACAGGTTTACGAGTTATAGTTGACCGACTTATTTATGTTTATCTAAGTCAGTAGCCGATATAAAATGACCCCACACTGCGTACAGTTTACTTAGGAGTAAGGGCTCTACTTACACTGAACTTTTTAAAACACTCGGGAAAAGCGGGAAAAATTATCAAGACTCGATTCCTGTGTGATAGACGAACTATTCAAATACCTACCTGTCTTCAAATTTGTACGGAACCATTTGTGCTGCGAGTCCGACAAAAAATAACCGGCGAAAAGTCTATTCATTATTTGTCGCTAAATGTTCGGGTTTTGCTATAAAACAATGATATGCATGTTAGTACTGTTTCTCTTAATTATTTATTTCCTTTAGGTACAGTACACCTAAGTAAAATACCTTTATCCGAAGTAGCTTCTTCTTCGAGATATTTAACATTGTTCTGATTATCAATTGGAATCAGTCACTGCGAGGCACCCTTCTTTTCATCGCTAACGTTAAGCATTTAGTAGCTTCCATAAGTCTAAAATGTAACAACAATGCCAACACTTTAAGTTAACGTTATCTTGATCTCGCATGATACTTTAGCAACACTTGATACATTTAAGAGCCGGCTTTTGTGAACGGAGATGAACGACGCGTCGGGCCCTGTGATTATCCAAACGTACAGTTTCTGTCTAAATGTTTAAAGAGACTTTATCTGATTTTTGAAGCTGTCTTTGGATTAGGAATGTAAAAGTTGAAACTTAAAGTAAAACTAAAATAAATGTATTTAGGTAGGTAGGTAACTAAAGAGTTCCCCCGCGTCATGTTCCCAAAGATGCTGATAGCATTTTCTCCGTGTTAGTTTAGTGTTATATACGCAAAGACTTAATACTTACTATGTTGTGTCTTTAAATGAAAATAGTGCGTCTCTACTTTTATCTTTGCATTCAAAAGTACTTTTAAAAATTAATAAATACCTAGTATTTTTATACTTACCCAGGTTATAAGATAAGCAATCAGAATAAAATAAAATTGACCATTCGGACCAAATAAAAATCTGATACAGTCAGAAATAAAAATGGAAATTGAAAGACACAAGTTCTCATCGTAAAGTGTAGAGAATGTATGGTCAGGTGATTTTTTTTTAACTTCTTTCATCTTCTCTCTCTGTACTTAAATAAGGCTAAGTGATAATTGGGTATGAAATTAAATGGCTATTAGGATAAACTAAAATAGTATCAATACTTTACTTTTTAACTTCTTTTTGTTTTCTTTAGTTGGTTGTGTCTGTTAACAAAACAAAAATACTGGCACAGGTAGGTAGGTATATTAATATTTTTTTTTATAAAAATAATAAAATAATGAATTTAGTTTTTCTTTTTAGCAATAAGTAGGTATGTACATCGTTAATATCATTTTGAATAAGTAGAAATACATTATCAATGAGAGTTAAATTAATGGGAAATGTGTTTTCTTACCATTATTATTATCACTGCAATCACCATAATTTTGTCTGGCCAAAATTTGATACAACAATTATTAATTAAGGGCAGCGCTCGACTGGCGATACGGACGAAGCCCTTTATGCAACACAGTAGGTATCATACCTACCATTAGACATTCAACAAACACAACTGCCATGCCTGGCGAACGACATATCACATTTCATACGTTTTATCGGATCCTGGGATCCTGCTCCCCTTTCACAAAACTCGTACTTACATAACATTCATCTCGACACAAAGGAACAAAAGCTTTGATACAAATACATAAAACACTCGAAACGTCCAGAGAGGATAATACCATCATTATACATTCATGTGTTTCATTTACAGTATTTATTTTGAAACGAGGGGGGAAACCCTCTTTTCGCTTGAAAGCTCCCGAAAGCGCGGCGAAGGCGTCGGGCGGCGCCGTTCGGGTTGCTCATTGGGCCCCGGCCTCCCCTCCTAGTGGAGACTCCGCCTCGGTGGACCCGGAGCCCGAGCAATGCGCGCGCGACTGTCCGTCAGTCTGTTCTCCAGTCGATTAACTGCCACGGTGTTGGACACACGTACGATTCGTAGTAAAACTTGATTCATCGACGACGTTGAGTCAGCACGTGTACGAAAGTGATGGTAGACTGTGTCGCCCTGTGATACTGTGTTATGCACGCCATGGGTGACCCATCCGGCTTGGCTGGCATGCTGCCCTTCGACTCCATTGGCCTGTACGAACAGCCGAAGCCGAGGTTCATCTTCAAGATGCCCCGAGTGGTTCCCGACCAGAAGGCTAAGTTCGAATCTGATGATCTCTTCAAAAGACTGAGCCGAGAAAGCGAGGTAGGTTAACAAATCATTTTAAGCTTTCAAGATTAATAAGGCTATATCTACTCGACTTGGCCATGACTACGTTCGGTAAATAAAACATGATTAAGTATAGCATTTATAGTACAGTAAAGCCCCGTTTCAATATTTATATATAGGTATACTTTAACGTAGTGTGAATTAATTAGGTACGAAATAAACAAATAATTAATTAAGTAGTCAAGTATTTGTTAAACAGGAAAACAAATTGTTAAATTAAACGTGGTTTTAGATTTAGACCATTATTCATGTGGCATTAATCATGCAACTTAAGTAGATGTAAGTACCTACCTACAGTGGAGCCATTTGAATCGTGTTCCACTGTAAAATGTATGTAACTGTATTTTTTTCAGGCGTTTTCCTTTTGATGTCTGATGTCGTTTTGATATTTACTGTGAAAAAGTTTCACAGTCGTGCCACGATTCAATTGGTTCAGACCGTATTTTCTACCAGCATTTTTAAAGATGTTTAAGTAATAAAATAGGCAAAACTGTGAACCAAACAATTATACTTAGTTACAAGATTTTTTTAGAATCTGGTCGGGACCCGTAAAAACCTAATCATGACAAGCAGGGCTATTAATATACAATTAATACTCAATGTGTTCATTAACAGCAAATTATTTATAAATTAAAAACGCAATTTAATCACAATACCTGCCTAACTAAGCGTTTTATGTACATACACTTATATGTGTCCAATCCATCTCTAGCCCCTGCGTTACTGCTATAGATATTTATTTTATACTTACCCACATATACCTACGTATTGGGGCTTGGTCTAATAGGTACCAAGTAGGTGGATTGATAGAACACAGTTATAAAGATCTAGCGGGACATATTAAAGATACTCAACAGCAAATAGGTAGGTACGTGAATTGAGTACCCATTGAGATAGATCCTAAATTCCCACTCGCACATTCATTAATACACAAAACACTCTCCTAGGACAATGAAATTAATGTTTTTTTTAAGAAGAATTTAGAAATTAACATTATCAACTAGCGACACGCCCTGGCATTGCATCGCGCGGAGCACCTATATTTATTTAGGTAGGTACCTATATTGAATTTAATTTGTCGCGCGATAGTTTTGATTTTGTGATAACTAATGTAAAATGAAGGGTAATTATGATTTGCATGAAATGCTTAAGATTACTAACGCGTTTAATTTGATAAGGATTAAATATCGTATCATCGTATTCATCTGAATTGCTTTACAATTACCACATTATAAGATTAAAATGGGTAACTATACCCATGTAACTACTAAGTTATATTAATATAACTACTAAGTTATATTAATATAACTACTAAGTTATATTAATTATTAGTTATATTAAAATTAGGCATTATGCCATCGCGGGCTTTTCTGTAAACCTACAAATCTATAAAACAGGGAATAATTTCACAGTACATGTTTTTGTTATACCTACTTATTTAAAAGGGATTAGGTACACAGCGTTTTCGACGAAAGCTCGTAGGTTGATGTTTTACGAAATCTTTAAAACTAGTGTTTGGTAGAGACAATAAGGCTAAGTTTGCCGTGCCGTGATCCACGGGCGGGATTTACCAGCGAGCACATAAAACCGCGGCAAAGCTCGCCCGTCGATCACACCCTTTAAAAAAACAGCTTACTTGTAAATTAATTAAATTAATATTTAAATGTTGTCCAGGTCCGTTACACGGGCTACCGCGACCGGCCGCCAGAGGAGCGGCAAATGCGTTTCACCACCGGCTGCCGGGAGGGCCACACCGAAATCGCCTTCACCGCCACCGGCACCAACCTGCAACTAGTGTTCGACCACTCGCCCTACAACAACCGCGGCTGCGACTTTCAGAAGGAGAATGGCAAGGTGAGAACTGGTTACTTTTACTTGTAGTGTTTAAGTAACCAGGTAAAAAGTTAAGCTTTAGCACAAAGATACCATACTAGTACATATGGACTGTTACAATTAGATTAGACCTTATTTATTCCTCATATGCATTAAAAATCAGGCGACGTTCAGTTCGTCGTTCGTCAGTCAGTTTTTTGTAATCAAAGTAAAGTACATGAGAGAGAGAGAGATTTATTCTCACATAAATGCCCCTATGCCCGACACTATGTCTCAATGAAGTAGGTTTACTTAATCTATATCATGAATAATTTATTTAATAAATAATAAACAACTCTTTGCGCTTAGCAGGAAAATAATATTCCTGAAGCTAATATGTAGGTATAATTACGGATGACAAATTAAATGTATACTCGCATCAAAATAAGAGGCTATCATGAACTGTGGGTATATTATAAAAGGCGACGAACCTTTGATTGACTGATTGATTCCGAAACTTACTTATGATAAGTAAGTTATAGGTCAATACAAATCCAATAAATAATAAATAAATAAATAAATATCATGGGACAAATTGACACCAATTGACCTAGTCCCAAACTAGGCAAAGCCTGTACTATGGGTACTAGACAACGGATAAACATACTTATATAGATAAATACATACTTATATACATATTAAACATCCAAGACCCGAGAACAAACATTCGTATTCATCATACAAACATCTGCCCCGACCGGGATTCGAACCCGGGACCTCAAGCTTCATAGTCAGGGTTGCTAACCACTAGGCCATCCGGTCGTTAATAATAATAATAATAATAAAATAATAATATTAATAATAATAGTTTCAATCCATCTAAGAAGTTTTTTTTAATCTTTATTTATTTAGGGGCTTTGATCACTAACGAACATGCCAGCCCTATAAAAGTTGTAGAGCCACGCTGTAGCTATTCACTTGTTTGCACTATAACTGCACTGGCTGGATTCCCTTTCCCTCCTTCGTACTCCACCTAGACCTACCAATGCCAATGTTTCGTTCCGTTTGGAACTATCGGATCTTCCACTCTCTCCTAGGGTTGGCAAAGTGGCAAGACTTATCGTTCATTTTATACTTACTCCTCTAATACACTCGAAGCCGAAATTAAAGGAGCGTTTAATATTTAAGGGTTAAGAGAAGACATATTTAGTCCGCGCGCGAGCTCCGAGGATTCGGGGGCTGGGTTTGTTTTATTTTATCAAGCACATAACATCCTTATGGAATAATTTCTCTAAATAATAACAACGCTAGCTCATATACATAATTATGAAATTATTCTATTATAATAAGAAAGTATGTGTTTGTTTCAAATTAAACTAAACCCAGCTCTGATTGCTCGGAGCTCGCGCGCGGCCTGTAGAAAACGTTTCTCTATTTTTGGTCTTGAGTATAGTAGTTATATTTTTTTAAGTAATCCTTCTTCACGTCAGGTTATGTTTTTGGTTGAAGTAATCAAGTAGAGGCACACTTTATAGTGAATCATCCCAGAGCGCGCTAATGGCATCATTCGTCACCGGTCCGGCCTCTCTTCCGGCACACATTTTCATAACCGAAATTAAGACATAAATTCCTTTCAAACCTCTAATGAAAGAAATATAAAGCCGTAACACCGCAGATAACGTGTTGGTCACGCTTCGGGTGGAAGTAACCATCATAGTTAAGGAACGAAGACGCCCGTCAAAGTCTCTATTATTTGCACAATACGTGTCATTCTGCTTTGAACGAGAGACCTTTCTTTCGATTATCAAATATACCTTTACCCAGCAAGTAACTCATCTACGGCCGGTCAGTCACTGAATGCGGTAGGATAGGAAACATGTTAACGCATAGGTACATTTAAATGAATCAACCTGAGTATTTGTCCTTGTATTTTGAATAATGAATACTGTTACTGTTGCGACATACATTATACAAAAACCGGGCAAGAGCGTGTCGGACACGCCCGGGATAGGGTTCCTAAGCCATTACGAAAAATCCCTGGCATAGATACCTAATTTAAAGATATTTACATCACACCTATTCAAAACCAGTGTTAGCAGAGTCCTGCTCCTAAGCAAACTATAAGCAGTGTAGGGTCAATTTATATTGGTTACCGACACAGACAAACATAATAAGTTAATCAACTATTATTCCCAAACCTGTAAAGCCTACTTATCTCTGATAGTTTTCCTTTTAAATTCACTATATGCACTACTGCTCTGATTTTTTTCACATTTCCAAATACTAGTTTCTCTGGTAGAGGGCGGGGGATACTTGGCTTCAACAAAAATTTGCACTTCAAAGCTAAATATTTCGCGCACGAATAACTCTATCGAAAAATGATTTTTAAGCACCTCTAATATTTTTGAAAGACCTATCCAACGATACCCCACACTATGGGGTGGGCGAGAAATAAAAAAATCATCCCCACTACGTGTAGGGGAGGTACCCCAAAGAATTTTTTATCAAGATTTTATCCTAGCGCTTTTTCGGCTTAATTACATCTTTCTAGTACAAATAGTCTCTGAGCTATGCCGCTGACAGACAGACAGACCTGACGAAATTATAAGGCTTCCTTTTTGCCATTTTGGCTTCGGAACCCTAAAAAGATTGTACTTAAATTGTTTTTTGTATGTGTACGTGCTGTGTTTGTAAAATATTTTCCGAAATTAGTTTCTTGTCGTAGTATAGTGAAATAAACGGATCACTCACTCGCGTATATAAGTCGAACTTAGCCCGTCATGCTTCGGACTACGATTTAGTCAGAATCTGTGGGTGATCACTTGGTCACATGGTCACTTTGATGGAGTCTCGTTTCCTATCGCTTAAAGGAGTTCTAGCGACAAAAGTACAGAAACGAATGACACTAATACTCTGTGCTGACTGTATCTACTTAAATGCTAGCTAGTGAAATATCGTAAAAACATTATTTGACACCTTTATATTTACGCAAAATCTTCTTGATTTCAAAACCTATAGTAGTTTATGCAACTGCTACATAATGAGGGTCCTTAAAACACGAGTGTGTTTTTATGTAACGAGGCGAAGCTGAGTTTCATAATAGGATCACACGAGTGTTTTAAAGCCTAATTATGTGGAGTTGCATACATTACTTTATCTACACACATATTATAAGTAGATAAAGTAGATAAAGTAAATTTGTCGCATACTTGTACTATAACTTATATTATTATGTATCTACTTTTTGTCGTATTGAACTCGAACACATATGGTGCTAGTGTTATTGAATTTAGCCCCTTCGAGCACCCGCTGCGCTTCTGTATGAACCCAACTAACGTATATTTATTTACATTCGGTTCATTTAACTACGCGCTTCAATGCCCGCTTGAGCCCGTATTATTATACTACTATAACATTACTAATGGGATATAGACCTAGCAGCTCTCTTTCTCAGTCACTGAGCTAAATAAAGAAAGGGGCTGTCGTTCGTAGAACGCATTTGTTTTTACACCTCCATCTTGTGTCACATTTCATTCAAATCTAGATTAATGCCAATAAATTAAAATCGACCCATGGCTGGTATTGTCGTCCCACGATAACTCTGCAACGAACTGACAACAGTAGAAATCTAAAGTTTGTTTATGGCAACACTGATTTATAGTCAAACAACACGTTTTGAACTTATGATTAGATTAAACATTAGACAGGTCATCGTTCATTCACCATCCACCATTGAAATACCTCTCATATTTCGTTTTCTAGATTTTTTTTACCGTACAACGGCAAAACCTGTTAAACACTGGCAAAATTATCTTCCAATGGACAGAGCCATATTAAAAAAAAAACAGCAATTTTCGATTGCTACTATCATTATTATTTTTAATGAAAGAAATGTCTGAGTGACATGAAAAAAGTATTACCATAGCGTGATTTTTCAGGGTTGCCAATTAATATCTTATGCAAAGTTATCGTGGGATGATTATATATATCTACCAAACCAACGATAAACCAGAAATTTTTTTTTTTAACAAAAAAGTAAACTAAGTAAGTATCTTAAAAAGGTATTTTTATGACCTAGCACAAACATGAAGTCGGTGCTGTATGAGTGAAATATTTTTTTAATGAAGCACCGACTTCAGATTTGTGCTAGGCCATAAAACGGCTTTAAAGGATTATTTTATGTTTTTTTTAAGTCGGTTAAAAAAAGGAAAAAAAATCCTTGCTTTGATTATAAATTTATATAGGTATTAACATCGAAAAATATATAAACTCATGTCAGCCATTGCTTATTTGACTTCTAGAACGTTCCACGCGGCGCAGGGAAAACATTTCCCCCAAAATCGATAGCAGAAAAGCATCAGTTGCCATTGGAGAGCGCAGCGGCGCGCGCCGCCCGCCCTCTAACATGGCCGCCGATCCCGTTCTACCCTCCTGACGCGTAATTTAATTTGGGAGGCTAAGCTACGAATAATTCTCCTTATGAAATTGTTAAAAAACATCATAAATGTAGTTAATCGGTGAGCTTAAGACCCGATCCTGTGAAAACAGCAATAGAAGCATTTTTTCCAATTTTAAAATGATGCGTAAATATACTGAAAACCCAGCTAGCGCTAGCGGGTCAGTACTCGTGAAGCAAATAAAAACTGATTGAAGTTTTCCGAGCTAGCCACCAATTGCTCGAATAGCGTAATTGGATTTAGTGCGTTACCACGGTTTGGTAAAGGTTTGGGTTCGAACCCCAATTCGAGAATGTTTTTTTTCTGGTTTTACTGATTTTATGCATCAGTTTGAATTAGGTAAAATAATTTCGAACGGGATGTCCGTAAAAAATAAAAAGTGCAAAAAGTTAGTTTAACACCAATAGAAGCTTTACCTAAACAAAATGTAAGCAAAAACTACTCCTAGAGTTCCTACGGGAACTGTCATTACGCAGCATTTTCTCAATAAATGCTTCGGTTAGGCTAATGCGTGAAGTAGAAGTATTTATTAGGTAGTTATTAGGGTTCCATTTTCTACAAATAATTCTTTATAGTTTCACCTGTCTCTCTGTATGTCAGTGGCACAGCTCAGAGACTCTTGGTACCTACTAGAAAGCTGTAATTTGGCATGCATGTACATTTCTAGGGTACCTCCCCTATACGTTAAATGGTGGGAGGGGGTTCTTATCCGGTTGTACGAAGACCATTTTTCTATTTAGAGATCCGTTAGCGAAATATTTAGCCTTAAAATTACCCACCTACTCATTTTGTTGAACACAAGTGTCGTCGTCGTCGTCGTCGTCGTCCCCCCCCCCCATTTTCAGCGAAACTGTTGTACTTGAAAATGTAAAGTAACAGAGCAGAAGTGCATTTATAGCGAATTTAAAAGGAAAATTCTCACAGCTAGATAGTCTACAGCTAGGTTAGCGAGTTGACTGTTTGACCAACTTATAAAAACTGTGCAAGAGCATGCCGGGCCATGCCTTGTATAGGGTTCCGTAACCGTTACTACAAAGAAATGCAGTACCGATGAAAAGAGCGTATCTTCATGGCACTTACATCCTTTTGTTGAGAAGCGCAGTTTTTCGGCAATAACTCAAAAACGGTAAATCCGTCGGTCCGTCGGGCCCCTTGGCACCGGATCCGTTCCAGCAACTCTGGAGCCTACAGGCCGATCTGCCGCGGATGGGAAGACACCCGACGGATGTACATTGGTGCCGTGGCATCTGGGGCAGCGGTTGGCGTGGGGCGTCACATGCGTCGACACGTTGGCTCCGTCCCACGTCCAACGCTCTGCGCGGAGGCCTGGAACAGCTGCTGACGACGCTCAAACCGTCAAGTGCCGCAAATATGCTTTTTTTTTTAAACAATTACATATGCACTTGCTGTCGAAACTTTTGGGCCGTGGCGGGACGTCCGACACAAAAAAAAATGTAAAAGAAGTGTAGGACAAACTAGTCGGTGTCTCATCAGAGCAGCGTGTTAGGTACTTCGCCCAAAGGCTTAGCTTCGCAGTGTAGCGGGGAAACGCAGCCAGTGTCTTGTCCAGCTATTTTGGAAGAGGAAGCCCCTTTTTAAGTCTGTTTGTGTTTTTTGTACATTTACATTAAAGATCAATAAAAAAAATTCACTTATAAAAATTACTTACATTGTAAAAAACACCTGAATATTAAGATAAGATTATGCAAGGACTTATTCACAGCGGTTACGGAACCCTATCCTGGGCGTGCCTGACACGCACTTGACCTCTTTTTAGGGTTCCGTACCTCAAAAGGAAAAAACGGAACCCTTATAGGATCACTTTGTTGTCCGTCTGTGTGTCTGTCTGTATGTCAAAACCCCTTTTCTCTGGAACGCGTGGAGGAAGCATGCTGAAATTAATATCAAATACTCAAGCCTGCGGTCTCTTAAAGCTGTGAAAAAATCAACGTTCTAAGTCAACACAATCAAAAGATACAGTCATTAAAAAGGCTATTTCCATACAAATTGCTGAAATCAGAAAACCTAAAGGGTACTTCCAGTGTTGTCTTAGAAACTTGAAATTTGGTATGAAGGTAGCTCTTATAGCACAACCACTCAGAAAAGTCTCAAAATCTTTAATTTTTATGTCTGTCTGTAGATTTCACTGACCAATATAAGTTGACCCCACACTACGTACATTTTGCTTAGGAGCAGGGCTCTGCTAACACTGGACTTCTTAAAACACTGGGGAAAAGCGTTAAAATCTTTCTACGGAACCCTCATGCGCGAGTTCGACTCGCACTTTAGGCCAGGAAACGAAGCAAGGGACCCCAACTGTAAATCCTCAGGCAAAGAAAACTTTATAGTATGATAGAGTATCATGGTTTAAAGGTACATTATAAAAATCCAAAAAAAAAATACCACAAGTTAGGTATTTTGGCCAAAATTCCTATTTCGTTGTTAACTTTGTTCGGAAAAATGCTCAGATAAAGTTTTCTTCACTACAAACATTCACTACAAATACGAAAACTGTATGTGAAATATCCAAAAAAATCTCCTTACAAAAACCTCTGTTCTTCAATAAAAAAATTTTTATCATAACTTGCACCGCAAAATTGCTCAGTCACTTTTTTTTCAGCGCAATACGAATTTATTTCCGTTTTATACTTACGACATAAAAATCCAAAATATTTACCATTAAACTGTATTTTTTTTTCAAAAAATACCTTTTCAGTCGCAGCATATTAATTTATTTTCTTTCAACTACAAAAATATCTTAATAAATTTGCAGAAGTATTAAAATCGTGTTCAACGGAGAATGATTGTTATTTTGGATATTTTGGTTTTAAGTGGTAATGAGACCATTTGGTATTATTAAAGAAAAACATCGGACTGAGAAATTTTCCATGCTGAGTTTTTGGTACTTTTAAATTGAAGTGAGATAGCTTGATTTTGGTAAGCACTTTTTTTTGGATTTTCTTACCGGTTACGCCAAATGTCAATCTAAAGATCTAAAACAAGAAAAATTTGACTGAGAAATTTTGCCACCGAAATTACGGACTAAAAAGTTATTTTCTTTAAAAAGTGACAGTTTTTTTTGGGCAAATTTTTTGATTTTTATAAAATTACACCTAACAATGAAAATGATTCATTTAGTAAAATAATTTTGAACTGAGGAATTACTCAATTCAATATATCAAGCTATTTGTACTTTTAGGTATAAATACCTATCTTCGGCATGTTTTTTTTTGGATATTTTTATTTTAGTTTTATCTCACGTTATATTACATCCCTGCCAAGTTTCATCGACTGAGGATTTTATGCGGGGGTCTTCATACAACGAACCGCCAGATTTACTCGGCCTACTTGGCCGGATTTTTTTAGTGGTTCTACGCCTAAGTGGGCCAGATATACTTTATCTTCCTTAGGCTCGTGAACAAGGAAAAATAGAAATGTATAAAATACGAGTATGTAAGGATCGCTGTATTACTATGAGGTAGGTACTTACACCGCAATAATCCATATAACTGTGATATGAAAAGGGGTACCCTTATGTTATTTCTATTTGCTTATGGTTTATAAGTAGGTACAGAATTAGAGACTTATGTTATAATTAGGCAAATTTTAAATAAGGACACATTTGACAAATACACAGTTTAATGTAGATATTTTACGTTGGCTTATATCAAAAGTCAATATTTTACAATACTTACCATAAGGCAAGCGAGAGAATAATTTGCTACTTCAAACGCGTATGGCTTAAAAGTTAAAAGACTTGAATAGGCGTAATTATCGTAATTGCATCCTTGGCGAGTGTTGCCACAATAAGTTTTAAATTAAAGGTTTGTTTGAGGCGGATACCGGAACAAAGTCCGCACGCGATCGGGAGTTCGGGACTCCGGCTCGCTTGCCTTCTGCTGCCGAGCTCAAATGATGCTCGCGTATTGCGAAATAATAAAATGGCCTCAAGCTTACAGTATAGTATACAGGATGTCAAATCATCATCATCATCAAACTTCAGAGTTACACTCTTGTCGGTGGAGTTTCGTCCAATCATCTCTCCTATAAGCCAGTTCCTTGATCTCCTGATAATAATAAACCGTTAATATTTCAGCAATTGTTTGAACGAGTGTAGCTGAACACACCACATAAAAGTTAAGTTTATTAACACAATACAATGAAACATTCTGCTGGTTGACAATACTAAAAAACCACTTAGTTGTGTGTTGAAGGGTCTTCATCTAGACTTGCTTATATCTGCATATGCAATGATCTGGCCTATGTATTGAATTAAATAAATATACCTACTAGAAAGACCCTACTCATGATAATATATCACCTATATTGAATTTCCTATAGAAATGACTGTACATTTTGAACTTGTTTTACAGCTTAGGTATTCCTTAGCTTTTATGGCTTGTAGGTATGCTGCCAGAAGAATATAATATCGGGATGTAAAACAAAGCAAAATTTCTAAGTAATTTATTTTCTTTCATCACCATTTCGAATCTTTTACTAAGCTAAGTAGGTACCTACTTTGACGAAGGTGTAAAAAAATCAACCGATCAAATCTTTCAAATTCATAGCAGGTCTATTAATTATTCTTCTGACGAACGCATTTTGGGATCTGTGATATGATTTAGCCCGAGTTTGATTATAATAATATGTTGTCCTTATTAGCTGTGACTTAAACCAACTCCATCTAAGGTTTATAATATTAATTCGGACGCAGTCTTAGCGCAACATGTGACTGATAAACGTTTCCTTCCTTGCCAGAGTCCGCCACCAACGATGCCATTTTTTGCGCCCCTTTTTTCGGGCAGCAGCTAATAATTCATATTTTTTGTCGTTAGGCCCACATAGTGTCCAGGTTCATAATGAACGGCGTCTGCGTGCGGTGGCGCGGCTGGATCGACCTGGAGCGCCTGGACGGCGCTGGGTGTCTGGAGCTGGACGAAGAAAGAGCTGGCATTGAGGACGCCGCCCTGCGCGATCAGATCGAAAGGTAATATAATACAACTTAAGGACCGTTAGGAGTCAGGTGTATAAACACATTTTTCCTTGTTGGGGCTTGCAAAGAAAATTAAATTTGCATGAGCATAATTAGGAGTACCTAATTCAATTCGCGTTGTTTTAATTTCATTTAATTACTATTATGTGCTCTTAGTCTTCAAACGGACACAAAATTAACTAACTGAATTGAACTACATTATATAATATAGGTGTACCAACAACGTCGTTTAATTTCGCGATTAGAAATTATACTGTTTAGACAACCTTGGCTTACATTTCCGGTTGACTGTACATGACCTGTACCTACCTATAGTCTGCAATACTTTCATGATCTCAATTGGTAAATCTTTTTGTATTTTTTTTTTCCATTTTTAGGGCTCCGTAACTACCTCAAAAGGAAAAAACGGAACCCTTATAGGATCACTTTGTTGTCCGTCTGTCTGTCTGTCAAGACCCTTTTTCTCTAGAACGCGTAGAGGTAGCATGCTGAAATTAATACTGAATACTCAAGCTTGCGGTCCCTTGAAGCTGTGAAAAAATCAACCTTCTAAGTCAACGCAATAAAAAGATACAGTCATTACAAAGGCTATTTCCATACAAATTTCCGAAATCCAAAAACCTAAAGGGTATTTCCAGTTGTCCTAGAAACTTGAAATTTGGTATGTAGGTAGCTCTTATAGCACAACTACTCCGAAAAGTCTCAAAATCTTAAATTTTTATGTCTGTCTGTAGATTTCGCAGACCAGTATAAGTTGACCCCACACTGCGTATGTTTTGCTTAGGAGCAAGGCTCTGCTAACACTGGACTTCTTAAAACACTGGGGAAAAGCGTTAAAATCTTTCTACGGAACCCTCGTGCGCGAGTCAGACTCGCACTTGGCCAGTTTTTTTTTTTAATTTTTACGGTTTTCCCGTGAATATCAATTATATTTTTAATAAACTCACCAAAACATGAATACACAGAAAAATGCCAACCCCGGGAATCGAACCCGGAACCTCGACACTCTGGGTCGCGTGCCTACCTTACCAATACCAATTCTGGTGTAAAGGTAAACAACAACGTGTATTCATGTTTCGGTGAGTTTATTAAAAACATAATTGCAATACTTACGTATTTATTTGGTACAGGTATAACCAGCGGCTGCGTGACTTTGAGGACAAGCAGCGCGCGTACCGCGAGCACGGCGACGAGCTGCGCGCGCACTCGCACGCGCACGCCCAGCGCTGCCACCAGCGCGCGCCGCAGCACCCCACGCACCCCGCGCATCCCCACCCCCACCCCTCACACCCTGTGCACATGAAGTCACAGGGGGCTCTTATCTCATAAAGTTCGTCAAGCTATGGGGAACATACATCTCAACAACAATGCTAAATCTGTATTGCAAATGCGACCGACACGCAGCGATTCTGGTGTATAATTAAATTACAATAATATTATACCCACCGTTGTTCCTCTCGTGTTTATACACTCTCACCCTGTCCGACGTCCGCATTGTAGTAGTAGGCTTTTATTTTAAAAAATACTTAACGTGAATAGGTGTATGTCAACCCATCACAGGGACCACACCACTAATTTCAACAACAATGCCACGTAGGTAGTGTAAGTACTGTATGGCAAATAACACTAAGCTCTTCGTACATCTACAGTCCGCGGGTGAGCTCCGAGGAATCGGGGCTGAGCTTATTTTAATTTTTAACAAACACATACCTATTACACCTACCTACCTATAGAATAATTTCGTAATTATTTATATAAGCTACTTGCTGTTGTTATTATTTAAATGAGCTAGTGAAATTGTTCTCTAAGGATGTATGTGTTTGATAAAATAAAATAATAATAATAATATTTATTTGCTTAAAAACACATTAAAATGAGATGTCTGGCGGACCCCAAACTAGGCTGAGCCTGTATCTTGAGGTCCTGGAGTGCATCTGTGAAACTAAACAAAGAAACGGAGCCCCCGATTCCACGGAGTTCGCGCACGGCGCATACGTTACTTACACGCCTCGCCTGCACCCCACGCACATCATCGTTCACATAAAGTTGCCTGTTCGGTGGTGGTATACTGCCCCCTACTACGAAGTGCAAAATTCGAACTTCGTATCGTGCCGTCCCTCTCGAGCTAATATTATTTAACACGAGAGTGAGCTGGACGATACGATACGAACTTCGATTTTCGAATTTTGTAGTTTGGGGGCTGAGCCTATGAAGTTATTATAAACCCATTAACTTCTGACTATGCCAATACCAATGAAATAATATAGTACACATCTCGTCTCATTATATTACACCTGAAATGCGGCACCTGCCCCCCGACTACGAAGTGCAAAATTCGAACTTCGTATCGTGCCGTCCCTCTCAAGCTAATATTATTTAACACGAGAGTGAGCGGGTCGATACGATACGAACATCGATTTTCGAATTTCGTAGTATGGGGGCTGACCTTGTTCACAAGAAAACAAGCGAGCCCAAAGGCAACTTGTCATCAAACTTTGAACGTGTTACGTTATTCCAAATGTATCGTTAGTCTACCATTTTATCACCAAATATCTGAATTGATGGTACCATTGATACCTACTATAAAGCATGTAATTTTATTGTACTTTCTGACTTGAACGCAATAAAATAGGTTGATAAAGTCAAATAACTACCTACATAATATAAGTAATATCAAATTATTTCATTTTTAAAATCATAGTTACTAACAATCGTAGGTACCTAATTAATACTTTTTTCATAATTAATACTAGGTATAAAGCAATCTCGTAACAATGGATTTTACAGTCCTTCTATGTTTGGTATTATTATTTTCGACAAGCTAAGTACATTACGAGTAATAAATGACTAGATACATTGTCAACAGTATGTTGTTCTAAAATTTTGCTAGATGTTTGTGCTTCAAATGATGGAGATAAAATATGCGTTCTTGTTTACTTCGTGTTATATTATGTTATTTATTTTTAAGTACATACTTAATTGTATACATACCTACATAATAAAAATAATGAAATGTTTGTGATAGTAATGTAAATAAACTTTAGTGATATTTTCAAAAAGTGTAGTTTTACTTTTTTGAAGCATAAATGGCATGTCACCACCTTTTAGGTCGTTTCCCTTTTTAACTGGCACATTCCCACAAGCGCGTTTGCCTTCCTCGTCGTACTTATCTGTACTTATACAAAAAAACTGGCACAATTTTTTTAAACAAATTCCCTACTGTATCCACAGCAACTGCAAAAGCAAGCGAAACGTCTCCGTTTCAGCTTGGGCAAAAATGCTTTCGTTTGCTCGCCCGTCCTCAACCAGTTCTCGTCAAATTTTGTGATCAAGTCCGATACCTAATTGTTTTTAGGGTTCCGTACCTCTAAAGGAAAAAACTGCACCCTTATAGGATCATTTTGTTATCCATCTGTCTGTCTGTCTGTCAATACCCTTTTTCTCTGGAACGCGTGGAAGTACAATGCTGAAATTAATATCAAATACTAAAGCTTACGGTCCCTTGAAGCTGTCAAAAAATCAACCTTCTAAGTCAACGCAATCAAAAGATACAGTCATTACAAAATCTATTTCCATACAAATTGCCGAAATCCAAAAACCTAAAGGGTACTTCCAGAGTTGTCCTAGAGACTTGAATATGTAGGTAGCTCTTATACCACAACCACTCCGAAAAGTCTCAAAATCTTAAATTTTTATGTCTGTCTGTAGATTTCGCAGACCAATATAAGCTGACCCCACACTGCGTACACATTTTGCTTAGGAGCAGCTCTGCTAACACTGGACTTCTTAAAACACTGGGGAAAAGCGTTAAAATCTTGTCCCCTCACTACCTCGGAAAGCTGTCTTTTATCCTTTAATACAAGCGGGTAAAATCGCATTTTATCCACTAGTGGGGAAAGTAATTTGACCTTGGAGTGGAGCGTGTTTAAGTAGCTATTGACAGATAACAAAACGTAAAACGCTCATAATAATAGTTTGTTTGATATTAATTATCATTAAATAAATGATAAATGGTTTGAGAATTTAATAAAAAATACCAAATTTAGCTTTATTTAATGATCCTTAAAATTCTATGGGAGACATTGGTTTTTTTATAATGATGTTGAATATAATTCTGAACGCACAAGTTGAGTCTATGCAATGTCAACATTGTCAACAAAAATTGTCTCACCGACTCCGACTCAAGTAAAAATACACAATTTCCAGAGTTTTCTGTTATAATAATCGTAAAAAAATAGCGATTCCAGTGATGAAGATTTATTTTTAGAGCTGTTTTTTGCATGTTGCGCTTTCCTCGCTATAGTGCGGTGAAAAGTTTTGTGTTACACACGGGTGCAACTGTATTTTACTTCTCGTCTGTTGAAACACTCGCGGGTAAAATACAACTTTGCACCCTTGTATAACAAATAACTATTCTAGGGAACACTCGTGCGCGAGTCCGACTCGCACTTGGCCGGTTTTTTTTGTAGATTCGGTTTTTGGAACCTTTAAAAATAACAGGCCAAGAGCGAGTCAGACTCGCGCACAGAGGGTTCCGTACAAATTTGTATTTATGTTAATAGTTCATCTATCTCAGTAATCGAGTTTCGAAGATTTTTCCCGCTTTCAAATTGTGCAGTGTTGGCAAAGCATTACTCCTAAGCAAACTGTACCTACGCAGAGCATCTTTATCATAGAGCACTGGTAAAAACCTACATACGAGTATAGGTATATAGGTAGTAGAGTTCATAGTTGTTAATACGGACTTTAAGATTGTAAAACTTTTCATCAATAAAGTTAAATAGTGTGGGGTCATGTTATATCGGTTACTGACATAGACAAACATAAATAATTTAGTAAACATGTAAAGTATATTTATTAAGTATCTGTGATAGTTTTCCTTTTAAATTCACTAAGTATACTTGTTTATGCACTACCTAACTGCTCGGATTTTTCGAACAATCTCAATATTTTTAAAAGACCTATCCTCGATACCCCCCTTTTTACGTCTCGCCACCGGCGTGGCGTGTGCTCCCAGAGGAAGGACTACGGATTAGTCCGAAACATGTCCAGTTATACTCGACTGACATACGTGAGTGATCCGTTTATTTCACTATGATACCCCACAATATGAATTAAACAATGAAAAAAAACCTCTTCCCCACTTATACGGGTAAGGGAGGTACTTACCCAAAAAAAAAAATTTTTTTTCAAGATTTAATTCTAGGTACCTCTAACCTCTACCACTTGGTTGGCCTAATTAATATGTATTAGGTATATCCATGCAAAATAACGTATTTCTAGTACCTACCAATAGTCTCTGAGCTAAGCCACAGACAGACGGACATGATGAACATGATGAAGCCCTTACAGGGCTTCGTTTTTGCCATTTTGGCTACTAAACCCTAAAACGACAAATTTTCAAAAATGAGCTCGCTAAGTCTACATGCAGCTCACAGAGCAACTAGTATTTTTTAGTATTTAATTAATTGAAACCATTATAATTATTCGATAATTACACTAAAAATACAGGAAACATGTATTTTTAGTGCGTCAATTTACCTACAGTTAGTACCTTATGAAGTTTAAAAATAAAACCCGGAACGCCAACAATAATGACCGTACACTAACGATGAATTACATCAAATCAATATACCTACCTCTTATTAAGTACGAGTATTCCAAGTTCAAAATGTTACAACAAAACAGAACGATCAAATTACCATTAGTTTTAGTTGATTCCGACAGGTATCCATGCTTAACGAGGCTTTGTGCAGTCGAGCAAAAAAGCTAGGGGTAGGACTGATCCCTTTCGTGCTCCTCGCGCCAGACAAATTAAATGCAATTAGGCATCGCATGTCCTGACGTCGCGATCGGCGCTTGCGCAGGGGGCGCGCCGGGCCCCATTTCACAAAGGTGCAACTAGCAAAAGCAACCGTCGAAGTGCTACATTAGTTCCAACCGTTTGACTTATTAAGGCACAGTTTAGACTCGTAAAAAATGGTAGTTTTGTGAACCGGGTCCGTGGCCGCACGCGCGGCGCACCTGTGCCGACGCCCCTCCCCGCCCTCACTCATTATACGCAATTTAGTCGTCGCGGAAATGTTCATATTCATGCTCGCTGAATAACTCACAGTTGATTGCCTGCACTAAATGCTGTAAAATTAACTGCCTAAGTTAAACGCCTGCAATATAAATTTCCATTATAAAGAGCGTAAATGACAAAAGCACATTTTTAAGGATAGCCTTTGAATTGTCGTAGATATAAGACCCATACCAGAAACATTTAAGTAAGTTCCACCTGTTGCTTTACAAGAACTTACTAGGTAAAACATTGTCGAATCAAATTTCTTCTGCTCATCGGATTGGTATGCAAGTTTGACCATAGTCGATTATGATGTCATTGTCGAGTAATTGAAAAGAAATTTCTTAAGAGATCTTATTCGGCGGATATAGTAGGTACTTAGCTAGGTCTGTATGTAACCTATTTTCTTATATATATACATATATTATAATATCATTAAGTACATAATACACACTGCATTAATCTAAACACACACTTTTACCTCTACGTACCTATTAATTAAGTATCGGTTCATCTGGCTGTCTCGCTAGCTATTTATATTACACTTTTATGCGGAAGTACGTATAAGTCGTCACCAAAAGATATTATCGGAGGTTTATTGTGACCGACGACGGCACCTTGACCGTCAAGATTGAGCAGGTAGCCTCGACACGATCTTTGACGATCGGCCGGTGAACGCAAAAAAAGGTTGTACAAGATAAATCAAAAACGAACGCTATCCAGATCCCGTGCACAATGAACCCGTGATTTATCAGGGCATTCTTTTTGCGCAAAAAGCGTAGGTCAGTGCCGCAGCGAAGCACCAAAAGGGCAATTCGTGTAATCCGCGTACCTACTCCTACCTACCTGCAAAGCGTGGGAACGACGCGCCATGCCCGCGCGTTCACCAACACTTTACTTAGGCACTGATGCTTTACAGCTTACATGATGTGTCCATGAGCATGACCTATGAGATGTGTTGATTTTTATTAATAATTTGATACCTAGTAGGTATTATTATTATCATCAACAGATAAACTATGTTAGTTAGGTATGCCTAGGTATACCTACCTACTCAAATAATTTTGTTTGGACTCACAAAAGCTAAGCACAAAAGATTCAACGTAGCTAAATCAATTCCCGGTTCATAAAGTCATAAAGTACGCACTTGTGTTAGTCGAATCCTTTTTCTAATATGAAGAAAATAACAATCCTTATTTAATATTTTTGTATCTCTTAATGTCTTTGTTTTATTTCTACGTGTTATTTATTATCAAAAAGAGCTATTTTTCCTGATTAATTGTAGGTATAAGATATGTTTTTCTGTCAATTAAATGGTAAAAAAGTATAAAATAATGACTAATGTTATAAGCTGTTTCAAGTTCTATGCTCTGTGGTAAAAAAAACAGTAACATAATAACCCATACAAATTTCATTAAGTTACTCTTATTCAGTAAAATAATAGCATTTGAAAAAATAATACTAAGTTCGATTCTGATATCGAGTTTTTTTAAACATGCATGTGCCTCGGATTGGTTGCTTAAATATGAGTAAGAACAGCTGTAAGCCAATCATAATTAAGGAGTATTTTTTAAGCAAAATCTCGTAACTGAGAACACGCTAATATCCTAGCTCTGCTGTGGTCTGTGGTACGCATGTAAATGCAAAACGTAGTGATTATATTCTCTTTGATGCAAAAATTGCACTTAATTAGTTATCGGATTGGTTTCGGTTCAGTAAAAGAAATTCTAAATGAGCGATGAAAATGAGATTGGTACAGTGCACTACCGAAAAAATTAAAATAATGGCGCAAACAGTGACGGAAAATGTGCTGCGGGAAAAGTCCAATAACTTTATAACAAAAACAGATAAACAACTTCGTGAAATGGTGAATTCATTATTAAACGTCATTTTTCTCATTGTCAATGGATTAAACGATGTGTTGCTCTGTAAAGTTTTATTTGAATGAGTTATATTCAATGAGAAAACTTTACACTGAACTTAGGGAAAACTTACCTGATGTAAGTAAACAAAGAAACGACAAACGACATTTACCGTTTTATACTCACATTGTCAATTCCTATATAGATCTTTTTGCAATAATCTAAACAAATTAAATTAAGTAGATAAGGTTTAGTCATCGCCATTATCATCATATTTTTATTTACAATATTCTTTTAACCTCTAAAACTATTCCGCTTTACCGACCGACCACTCTGCTTTACCGATCGGGTAGGTAGTCTACTTTATCGACAGTACCTAGGTATAACTTTAAATTTGAAAATGAAGAAATGTTTTAACTATTTCTTTAAGAATATTTCTTATTTCTGCAATGAAGTCGTAGAAAAGGTAATGTATGCAACTGTACATAACTGGTCATTATACACTCGTGTGATTTATTATGAAAACTCGCCCTTCAGGCTCGTTTTATAAACATACACACTCATGTATATAACCTTGGTTATGTTACAGTTGCATAAAATACTATTATATAATACATAGAAACTAAACTAACAGCAAATTGCTAGCAACAGTACTCACCTAATTAATCATAATACCTAAGTGTACAGCTTCTGAATAAAATTCTAGACGAGTAGGTCTAGACAATACTATTTATAAGTACTTTAGAAAACTAAAATACTGACGAGTAGCTACCTATTTGTGCATTAATTTTAAAAACTGAATCTATCTATAGTCCATAACCCAGGTAGGTAGAGGTTACGACTTACAACTTATTTTTGTGAAAACTTACCATGGTGACCCACTTGCTCGTTCGTCTTCTTTGTCCTATAAAATAAATAATATACTTAAATAATAAACATCATTGTGTGCTGATTGATAGATATGGACTTCGTGATAATTCGGGTGCCGGTGTAAATGCACTTGTTCCACAAAAAATGTTATTGGGGATTTCATACGAAAAACATGAATACGAGACATTATGTTGTATCACTTCCTTGTAGATTGTAGATAACTTCAATTATTGTATACCCGACGTGAATTGTTGCATGTTTAGGGTTCCGTACCGCATTGGTGCAGCAGTTTTCCCGTGAAGAGGTAACAAACAGACAGGCTGAGAGACAGAAGGACAGAGAGACAGTGTTACTTTCGCATTTATAATATTAGTTAGGATTACGATATTAGTTAGGATTTAAAAGGAAAACTACAGTTTTGCGAGTAATAGTTCGATATGTTTGACTATGTCAGTAGAAACCCGATATAAATTGACCCCACACTGCGTACAATTTGCTTAGGATTAGGGCTCTGCTAACATTGGTTTCGAATAGGTGTGATGAAAATACATTTAAAATTAGGTATCTATGCCAGGGCTTTTCGTAACGGCTTAGGAACCCTATCCTGGGCGTGCCCGACACGCTCTTGCCGGGTTTTTTTACTTAATTCCTTCTTAGTATAAAGTTAAAAAGAAAGAGAAAGTTGTTTATATGTAACACCATGACACAGAGGAGGCTTCATACGGCTTCCCGAAGACACGCGAACCGACCGGCTCGTGTCACACTTGAATGCACAGCACACTCACGAGTGAGGCTTCGCTTCTTGTGGTTGGGATAATTGATCCACATATTATAATATTATAGTTACAAATAATATCTACGCAGTAAATAGGCGAAGACCGCACAAGGAAAACCAACTATAAGTATTTAAGTTGCTTACTGAGCTGCGAATTTAAAATTCAGGATCATCCCAGTATGCTGGCGCATTGAATAATTGCTCTAGTGAAATCCATTTCTTTCATTATAATACATAGGTAGGTACCTACCTACCTAATGCATTTCTTGCGCACGCAACTATTTTATACCTACCCCTACATGAATAGCAAACTGCAAGCGTTAAAGTGTACCTGTCGCAAAGATAGACCAACCGAGAAGGAACAGTAGCTACGAGGGGCGGCTGATAAGTAATCTCCTTGGTCAGAAACATATACAAAAATAATGCTGGCTGGTGTGGATTTATATTCGTTTGTTACGCTATTTTCAAAATGTATTACATTCATTTGTTTATTGCATCACGTTTATTTGTCTCCTACAATTGTTTCAAACATGTCGGTAGAAAAAGTGAAAATGAATAAAATCGAGCAGCGTGCGGTGATTAAGTTTTTGACTAAAGAAGGGAATACGCCTTCGGAGATCAGACAGCGTATGTTACGTGTGTTTGGCAGTTCGTGTTCTTCCGAATTTGTTATAAAGTTTTGGTCAAAGCAGTTTAAGTTAGGTCGTGAGAGCCTGGAAGATGATCCTCCTAGCGGAAGACCAGTTTCGGCCGTCACCGATGAAAATGTAGCCAGGGTGAAAAAAAAAATTAGAGGACCGACGAGTGAAGCAGTGGGAGATAGCTAGAGATGTGGGCGTCAGTAAAGAGCGAGTCAATGAAATAATTCATGAGCATTTGAACATGTCCAACGTTGGGTCCCCAGAATGTTGACTGCATTTGACATGGAGAGGCGTGTCAAATGTTGCTAACAGTTTTTGGACATGAGTCGAGGGAAAGAGGAAGAAATAATTTCTAGAATTGTAACATGTGATGAGACTCGGATTCGACAATGGGACCCGGAAAGTAAGCAAGAGTCGTTAAAGTGGAAATTTAAGGATGAGAAGCCGCCTCGGAAATTCAAGGTCTGTCCATCGGCAGGTAAACTTATGGCTACAATCTTTTGGGACACAGAAGGGATTTTGCTCATAGATTATTTACCGAAGAAAACGACAATGAATGCTGATTATTACTCAAACTTACTATATCAACTAAGAGAGACAATAAAAGAAAAACGGCGAGGTAAACTAAGCAACGGAATTCTGATTTTGCACGATAACGCACCAGTGCATACCGCCCGCACAACGAAGCTAGCAATTAAAGACAATGGCTTCGAAACCATTGACCACCCCCCTTATAGTCCAGATTTAGCCCCCTGTGACTATTTTCTGTTTAGACTTCTCAAGAAAGACCTCAGGGGACGAAGGTTTATGACCGATGACGAAATGAAGGCTGCGGTTACTGACTTTTTTGACGACAAACCGAAAGTTTTTTTTTTAATGGTTTAAATTCAATATTTGAAAAATTTTATAAGTGCATTTTACTAGCAGGGGACTATATAGAAAAATAAAAAAAAATTAGCCACGACAGTCTTTTGTTTCATTGTTAGGTAAATTACTTTTCAGCCGCCCCTCGTACATATTATACACCTAAGCGTTAGTAATCCTTAACATGCAAGTTAACGATTCTGAAACGTCAAAACACCAAGTGAATCCATCTTGATTCACATAATTAGATACCTACCTATCTACTTTTTTTTAATTATGCCTCGTTAGAAGTTAAATAAAGCTGTTTGTTTATTCAGTAGTCCTAAATAACACGCTGCAGAGCGTACATCAAATACTGAGTTTTATGGCCCGAATGCGCCTGCGGCACTTTGAAAGCGAGAAGCGCCATCTCATCCATATGTTTCCTCGAATTAACGTCTGTTTTCTGTGAAGAAAACGGCGGTCGTTAAACATGTATAGATTACTACATAAAACAATATAAACTGTTTGTTTGCAATAAAAAAGAAAGAGCGAAGACATCCGGCAGCGGGGTTATTGCACAAACCTCGATCTGTTTTAACTGGTCTGAGTTACATAGGATAGGATTAGGTAAGTAAGTAGGTATACGAGGGCTGTTTGATAAGTACCCGTTTTCTAAATATATTAATATCACTGGCCGCAAATAAGTATACCACCATTTTAAGCCATTTTTCAGAGGCGGAAAAACTAAAAAAAAATGGCATTCTTTTGTTTTTTTTCTCATTTGACAACGATTCAGTGAAGGCGTGAACTTAAAATTGTTAAAATGGAGAAAGAACAGTATCGGTCTGTAATTAGATTCTTACTTTTGGAAGGAAAAACATGTGATGAAATAAAAATAAGAATGCAAGCGGTTTACCATGAATGTGCTCCTTCTATGACAACCGTCAAATATTGGTATAACGAGTTTAAGCGGGGTAGAACAACCGTCTTTGATGAGGATCGCCCAGGCCGGCCAGTTGAGGTGACTACAGACGATATGGTTAAGAAAATTGAAAATATCGTTTTAGCCGACCGCCGAATTAAACTTCGAGAAATCGTTGATGCTGTAAACATTTCAATCGAGAGGGTACAACACATATTAGAAGAAAAATTGGGTATGAAGAAAGTATCGGCGAGGTGGGTGCCGCGTTTACTCACGGAGGAGCAAAAACGGAACCGACTGACTACTTCAGAGCAGTGTTTGGCCGTGTTCAAACGTAACCCGAAGGAGTTTCTGCGTCGTTTCGTGACCGTGAACGAAACGTGGGTCCACCACTACACCCCGGAAATGAAAGAGCAGTCGAAGCAGTGGATTTTACCGGGTGAACCTGCTCCATAGAAAGCAAAAACCGTCCCATCGGCTGGAAAGGTCATGGCGACCGTTTTTTGGGATTCGCAGGGTATTATACATATTGACTATTTAGAAAAAGGAAAAACAATAACAGGGCAGTACTATGCCAATTTATTGGATGAATTTGAAGCCGTGTTGAAGGACAAACGATCCCATTTAAAAAAGAAAAAAGTACTGTTTCATCACGACAACGCCTCGGCTCATTCGTCCAGAGTTGTGACGGCTAAATTAGCACAGTTACGCTACGAACTATTGTCTCACCCCCCGTATTCTCCAGATTTGGCCCCATGCGATTACTTTTTGTTTCCCAACCTAAAAAAATGGCGCGGTGGCAAGCGATTTGGATCGAATGACGAAGTCATTGCCGCCACAGAGGCCTATTTTAATGACTTTCCAAAATCATACTTTTTGGATGGTTTATTGAAGCTTGAGTATAGGTGGAACAAATGTATAGAGTTAAAAGGTGACTACGTAGAAACATAAATGCATATATACAAAATAAAATGTTTTTTTTCCATAAACGGGTACTTATCAAACAGCCCTCGTATGGTGGTTTCTAAATAAAAAACATCAAAGAAGTATAACTACCATTTATGTACAACACTAGGCGACTCTACCACAACGGGAATTATAAATTATAATACTTGCTTACTCGTACTTACAGGGTTAGAAAAATAGAATTTCAGTTTCATCAATTGCGTAGGTATTACTTACTTAAACTGAGAGGATTAACCGTGTCGTGGGATTCCCGCAGCTTCTGCAAACACACAGCCCTCATTCGAAATCCCGACGAATTCAAATGCTCTATTTGAATTAGGTACGATTTCGTCGCCTCACACTCACACAAGTCACACAATTATTTGCAGATTAGCGGGCTCAATAGTGCAGTTTTATAATAGTACATTATGATACAAGTGTGCTAAATTGGCCATTACGGTCGAGGCGGGTCTAAGCCGAGGAGTGTAATGACTAATGCTCACGCGTTTCATATGACGTTTTTCAACACACTTGCGAGGAAAAAAACAGCAAAAATTAACTAAGTATTCAACTAACCTATGTTAGTAGATATTGGTTATTCGGAGCTTCCTTTGAGAACTTCCCAATGTCTGAATGTCTTTGGTGATGGCACCTTGCATTTGTTGCTGTGATAAACGTCCGAGTATTTCTTTAAGATCACAGTTAAACGTGAATAAGTTTTGATGTCGGTGCCAGTTTTAGTCCGTACAATGCTTTGCAAAATCGAGTACATCTAAGTATTATTCACCACAATGAACTATACTTGTACGTGTTAGCCACTTTAATTACCTAGTAGCCTTACTCAAAGTGTCCTCCGTCCTGCGTGGAGCCCTGGGACTCCGCAAAGAGTTTGTGGGGACTCCGCGGTGTTACTTGGTCATAATACATTCTTTAGGGTCCTCCTAAAGAATGTATTATGGCCAAGTAACACTGCGGTTCAGAAAATAAATACGATTAAGTAACTAATTATAAATATTGCGTGATTACGATAGTTAGTTCAATAAGCTGGCTATAAACACATTTTCAGAAAACGTTTAATACTTACTTGATTGGTAATTTTTACTGTTCTTCCGTTTTAGAAAATTTTTAGTTTTAGTTTATCGGTTAACACGTATTTCTGTTTTGATTTAGATGGCACAATAATTCACTTTAAAACATCAATTACATTTTATCTTCACTTAATAGGTATTTCTAGATTCTACATTCAGATCTTTATCAATAATTAAAACTACAGTTTTCAAAGTTATAAACATAATGCATCTCTCTACTAGGTACTACAAACAAATACAAGAAAGACGGCAGCACAGCAGTTTTTGTTTTCATTTTTTCGCGCTTGTTCCCATCTTGTTCCGCGCGATATGTTTTGTAATGCGCGCGCAGGTTCAAATCAAGTCACAGACCAAACCGCCATACAACCTAATATTAAAAATATGTATGATAAACTACAAAATAAAGTTTTAAATACGCAAATAAACGTTAATTCGTAGATAAAAATAGAAAATTGACTTAAATTAAATAATTTTGAGTAATCTTAATCTAAAATATTTTATTTACGCGCAATAATTTGTTCATTACTTTTAGGCGGGAAAAGACTTTGCTGAGATTTAAAAAAATTCGTAATGTAAAAAACACGAGTGCCGTAATTATAAAGTAAAAAACACGCATGTGTTATAAGTTGTATTATGAACTTAATACTATGTAATAAGATACAATTTACGAGCAAGTGTGTTGAAAATTACTATTATTCACGATTCAATTTTAAACCAAAGTTTGGTACTTAAATATAATCTTTAAAATATATTATTATGTACGTATGTATGTATATATCTCTTTATTGCACATAAAACAAAAAATAACAGATAACAGAACAAAAGCAAATGTACAAAGGCGAACTTATCCCTTAAAGGGGTCTCTACCAGTTAACCTTCGGGGACAAAATATATCGTTTGCAACTTAAGACCTAGAGCACTTAAATGTTGATGAATAAAGGAAGGTATAGAGAATTAATGATATCTATTAAATATACTTACCTAATTTAACACTTTCCTAAAATTGATTGATGAACTAAAATAGGTACCTCATATAAATATCAACTAAGTAACACATCCACCCACTATATTGTACAAAATTACCTACATCTAACTCGCCGGCGATCGGACGGAGTAGCGTCAATGTGCTCGCAAGAATGTGGACATGACTCCAAAATTAATTAATTAATTAAAATCAATCATCGTTATCGTATAGATAGTATATTTTAATAGAACACTTTATCACAGTATATGTATAAGCTAAAGCAGTACAGAAACTAGGCCTTTTTGTTGAGATGATGACGTAAGCGCCAATTGAGCGTTAGGGTTGTCCTCTTATTTTTTGTAAAATTGAAAAAGTTTTTTTGTAGTTAGCACTGTATCTCAGCTATTTAAGCCTTTTTTGAGATAACTAGCTAGTTTTAATTGGAACATAGTGTTGTCACTCTTAATTATTAAAAAATAATGGGTTTTTATTTATTATTTACTTACTAAAACGTTTACTTGGGTTTTATAATTATCAAATAATCGAATGAATTGACTAGTTTACAAACAAAATTGTGTAATTATATTTAATTCAACATTTTAAGAAAACTTTGTTTTAGTTAGTTATTAAAAATGCCAAACTGTCAAATTCGAACTCACCGTTGCCAAATTACGTGAAATCGACACCCATGACCATTTTTAGTGACAAAAATGCCAAACCGTCATCCGCCCTTCTTGGATCCTAAAAAATATGTCAAATTCTAGCTCACCGCTGCCAAACTACACGAAATCGCCACTCTTATGAACATTTTGTTAACAAAAATTACAAACCCAATCCCAATCCGCAATCTCAGATTGATTTTTTTTTTATTCCACTGATTACAATTTGAATTAAATTAATATGCTATGCTATTACCATTATTCATCATTAAATTATACCACCTATCTAATAACCAGTAGGTTTTAAATACAAAGAGTCGCCACTCGTCTCGACGCGGCACCCGCGACTGACAGCACTGCGATGTCCGCTTATTAGCTTTGTAAAGACTTGCGTCTGTGTGCGTGTGTCATTTCGAACGTTTGTACGTAGTTTCTGTACTGCTTTAGCTTATATATATACTGTGCCTTAATCATCAAAAAAAAATTGTACGACAACGACAACAACTGCTAATTTTATTAATATTTTATTATGGTAATTATTTTGAAAGCATGTAAGTATAAATTGTTGTCTCCAGAAATTCAAATCTAGTTTCAAGAAATTAAAAAGAAAGAAATAAAGAAAGACATTTATTCAACGACATGCAATTTCATAAATAAATAAATTTATATATTAATTAATTAATTTTGGAGTTATGTCAACATTATATGCGAGCAATGACGCTAACTCCATCCGTTGCTGCTCATCGCAAATACCTAATACCAATAAAATTGATTTATCGCAGGTAGGTACTTTAAAGGCAGAGACACGCAGAGATGAGCGCAATAATTGATAATCCCGGGGACACGTGCGGGATAATCCAGGCTAATTGCGAGCGGGGCGCGATCCCGCGCAGCGCTGATCCCGGTCTCCCGTGGATCCCGTGTCTCCCTCGCAAGGTGACATACAATAAAATAAAAACCGGCCAAGTGCGAGTGGGACTCGCGCACGAGGGTTCCGTAGAAAGATTTTAACGCTTTTCCCCAGTGTTTTATGACGTCCAGTGTTAGCAGAGCCCTGCTCCTAAGCAAAATGTATGCAGTGTGGGGTCAACTTATATTGGTCATCGAAATCTACAGACAGACATAAAAAATTCAGATTTTGAGACTTTTCGGAGTGGTTGTGCTATAAGAGCTACCTTCATACCAAATTTCAAGTTTCTAGCAACACTGGAATGAAATATTTATAATTTGTATGGAAATAGTATTTTTAATGACTGTATCTTTTGATTGCGCTGGCTTAGAAGGTCGATTTTTTCACAGCTTCAAGACACCGCAGCTTTGAGTATTTGATATCAATTTCAGCATGCTACCTCCACGCGTTCCAGAGAAAAAGGGTCTTGACAGACAGACAGACAGACAGATAGACGGACAACAAAGTGATCCTATGAGGGTTCCGTTTTTCCTTTTGAGGTACGGAACCCTAAAAACCGGGCAAGAGCGTGTCGGACACGCCCAGGATAGGGTTCCTAAGCCATTACGAAGAAGCCCTGCCATAGATAGATACCTAATTTAAAGATATTTTCATCACACCTATTCAAAACCAGTGTTAGCAGAGCCCTACTCTTAAACAAACTGTACGCAAAGTGGGGTCAATTTATATCGGTTACTGACATAGACACACATAATTAACTATTACTTCCAAACCTGTAAAGCCTGCTTATCTCTGATAGTTTTCCTTTTAAATTCACTATATGCACTACTGCTGTGATTTTTTTCACATTTCCAAATATAACAGTTTCTCTGGTAGAGCTCATTTTTGTTGGAGCTAAATATTTCGCAAACGAATAACGTCATCGAAAAATTATCTTCGAGCACCCCTAATATTTTTGAAAGACCTATTCAACGATACCCCACACTATGAGGTGGGCGAGAAATAAAAAAATCATCCCCACTTTACGTGTAGGGGAGGTACCTCAAAAAAAACTTTTTTTCAAATTTTATCCCAGCACTTTTTCGGCCTGATTAATATGTATATGTATGCAAAATTACAGCTTTCTAGTACCAATAGTCTAGTAGAGACGGACATGACGAAATTTAAGGGTTCCTTTTTGCCATTTTGGCTTCGGAACCCTAAGAACCGGCCAAGTGCGTTCCGTACATAATGACAGGCATAAGAATATAAGATTTTCAGATTTTAGTGAAATAAACGGATCCCTCACGTATGTCAGTTGAGTATAGCTCGACATGTTTTTTTGTTTTATGTGCAATAAAGAGATATACATACATACATACATACATGTTTCGCACTAATCCGTAGTCCTTCTTCTGGGAGCACACGCCACGCCGGTGGCGAGACGTAAACTGCGCGCCGCGGCTCTGCTCGCGCGGCTGCTCGGCGCAGCTGACGGCGGCTCACAACTACCAACGTTTTCATCGTCATTTTTATTATGTGCTCCGTCAGTTTTGTGGATATATTCTAAGAGATATATACAAGACTAACGGAGCACATACGCAGTATGAAAAAACAGGACGGTAAGGGCTCGGCTGTGTCCGAACATTCAATGAACTGTACGTACTGTATGTACTGGCGAGAGAAAAAAAATTCATTCCGCGGAAAGTACGTGAAGCCATTGAAATTAGTCGTCGTCCCAATTTCAACCGTGATAGTGGATGGTCAGTGCCCCCAAGTTGGAAAACTGTGTTGAATACTGCATCAACAGCTAGTGTGAACGAGCCTTTACAAAGTGATGGGATTAGTGTAGTGTGCTACCCCACTTTTGACAATAATAAAAATGACGATGAAAACGAGGGTAGTTGTGAGCCGCCGTCAGCTGCGCCGAGCAGCCGTGCGAGCAGAGCCGCGGCGCGCAGTTTACGTCTCGCCACCGGCGTGGCGTGTGCTCCCAGAGGAAGGACTACGGATTAGTCCGAAACATGTCGAGCTATACTTAACTGACCTACGTGAGTGATCCGTTTATTTCACTATGATTGAGTCTCACGGTAGTTTTATGTAAAAAAAAAATCAGATTTACCTATCTGATTACTTATTTAGTTGTGCTATAAGAGCTCGACCTTCATACTACAGGTTTTGAATCTACTGCAATTTGTACGGAAACACCTTTTTTAACCGATTTCAAAAAAATTAGGAGGTTCTCAATGGGTCGGTACGTTTTTTTTTAATGACTGTATCTTTTGATTGCGTTGATTTACCTACTTACAAGTTTTTTTTTTCAGATTCAATAGATTGCAGAGCAGACCCCAAGTATTTGATATTAATTTCAGCATGCTACCTCCACGCGATCGAGAGAAAAAGTATCTTGACAGACAGACAGACGACGGAATGATCCTATTTTAACGGGTCCGTTTTATCGTTTAGGTGCGGAACCCTACAAATAAAATTGTGTAAGATTGGCGGCATTGGAAACTTAGTACGGATTTTATAATTAACCGTTTAGGGCCTAAAAGAAGAAAGTTACAATTACACTTCAAATTTAAATGCGCCTCTGAAGTTGTTCAGGCCGTTGGAGGGATATCGCGGTCCCGCTCTCACATTCCCGTCAGTCTGCTCTGTGCAACTCGCTTCCATCCAACTCAATTCAATCCCAACGCATTTATTAAGTTGGACACGAACTTTACTATACTTTACTTGACTATACAAACTTACTAGTCACTTATACTTCATTTTGCTAAAAACTTAGATACATGTTCCACAGTCTCGTGTCTATACGGCATAACTACTACAGACCTACATTGATGCATAAGTATTTCATGGTTCTGCCTCGGGCCATTCTATGTGATCCTAATAGGTATGGATGGTCATGGTTACGGTAGAAAAACACGTACAAAACTTTCCCTACACAAACTGAACAATGAGTAGGTAGGTATTTTATCCTTTGTTAACCTCCATTAAAAAAGGAGGAGGTTCTGTGATTGGTAGATCAACAAACGATAATAAATGGTAGTCTCTATTAAACTTAGTTCTAAACGCGTAATGTTGGACTATTCTGTTCCTTTTTAACCTACTTTAAAAAACATTCCGGCGAATTGAGAACCTCCTCCTTTTTTTTTGAAGTCGGTTAGAAAGGAGGAAGTTCTCAAGTCGTCGGAATATTTTTTTTTATGTAGGTACCTATGTTCCTTGTTCCTCGATTATTCAAAGACGGCTTTACCGATTTCGAAAATTATTTTTTTATTTGAATGGATAATATACCTACTTACTTTCTAGTTGGTCCCATTGTCACCAAGTCAGGATCTGATGATAGGATCCCAGGTAAATCGAAGGCAACCCTCAAATTTTATAGGCACGTTACATGTGTTTCATACACCGACTTTTGTTTCATTTAATTTTCTAAAGCTATTCAAGTATTTGCGTGTATCAGTCATCATCTCATATTGATGAGGTGATGATGGAGGGTACAACTCCTTAACGGTTAGGAGTTGGAGGATAATTCTTTAAATATTAAATACCTACTTAATTGTTTCTATTTCATAAATATGGACCTCCGCAAAGTAACGCTTCATTCAATAAACTATCACGTTAATTTGTTGTACAATACACTATCTATATTAGCCACCAAACAACATTAAGCACAGAAACTAAAATTCAATTGACTGACACGATTCATTCTCACCGGTTTCCCGCCAAGCAATTTCTATATTTTACTATTTTACAAATATGTTATATACATGGTGGAAATTTGAGATGGGGCAGTAAGGGCAGCTACTAGATCCCTTGCTGCTACACGAAACTGCTCTTAGGAGACCTTTACTAACTTTTTAAGTGATGACTATCGACATTCACAGATTTTTGATAAAATGTACAGTCAGCGAGAAAATAGTCAGATTTGACTTTTTTTTTAATGCCAATCGGTCCCATTTCTAACAAGGATTAAAACACTCTTTGAGACCAACAGTTGTTAGAGTACTAAAACACCCACAAATCGAAGAAAACTTTTATCTACACACATATCCTCTAAAATGCGTTCAGAAACCGTAGAAAATTACCAGCATTGCAGTACATCGTCGACTGCTCGCGAACCACCTCCATCAGCAGGTCCTGCAGTAAAGTAATAGTCATTACGACATCGAATTCGATGTCGTAATGACTTTTCGATATTGAATTAATTTTTTCGAATTTGACGACCAACGTAATTTACAATCATAGTGAAATAAAACGGATCACTCACGTATATAAGTCGAGTTCAGTCCGACATGTATAATTAATAATGTGATATTGATTTTTTTTTACAAAAAAAAACAGTTTACGAAACGTCAGCTCGGTATGTTTGTCTATGATAAAAAAAAACAGTCAAATTCGTGACAGGTATGGGTATGATATATGCCTTCGGCTTCTGAACCCATCTTAGAGTACTTATAATATGTGTGTAGATAAAGTAATGTATGCAACTCCACATAATTAGACCTTAAAACACTCGTGTTTTAAGGACCCTCATTATGTAGCAGTTGCATAAACTACTATTTCCATACAGTTTGTAGGGTATTAACCTGTTTCATCCATGACGGCCAGCATTATCTGTGTAGCAACATGTTCGTTTTTAGAGTTCTCTTTTCGCACAGACTAGTTGTGTAGTTTTACAACGATACCGATTATTCTCATTTCTGATATCCTAATTATAGTTGTCTACAATTCAATAATTTTTAAGCTAAAAAAAATTTCACATTGTAATTAATTACTCTACAAAATGTATGGGAAAAGTTTTCTTTGATTTGTGGGTGTTCTAGTACTCTAACCTCTGTTGGTCTCAAAGAGTGTTTTAATCCTTGATAGAAATGGGACCGAATGGCATTAAAAAAAAATTCAAATCTGACGATTTTCTCGCTGACTGAACATTTTATCAAAAATAAATAAATAAATATCATGGGACAATTGACACCAATTGACCTAGTCCCAAACTAGGCAAAGCCTGTACTATGGGTGCTAGACAACGGATAAACATACTTATATAGATAAATACATACTTAAATCCAATATTAAACATACAAGACCCGAGAACAAACATTCATATTCATCATACAAACATCTGCCCCGACCGGGGATCGAAACCCGGGACCTCAAGCTTCATAGTCAGGGTCTCTAACCACTAGGCCATCCGGTCGTCCAAAAAAATCTGTGAATGTCGATTGTCATCACTTAAAAAGTTAGTAAAGGTCTCCTAAGAGCATTTTCGCGTAGCAGCAAGGGATCTAGTAGCTGCCCTTACTGCCCTCAATTTTCCACCCTGTATAGGTATAAACAAGGATCATGGAAAGTAAACGGATTGACATTGACGAAGCCCATACATTGAATCGTTCTTATTTACATTCAGCGCCATCTACCTTGCTTGAGTGACACATTCGTACCGCTATTTTGTTATTATTTGACCCGCTGGCTACGACCTTGGCGCCATCTAGAAATTGCCTGAATTTTAACATGACTGCGGGGAACGATTCGAAGTATGGGCTTTGACACTCCGTATACTATCCTCCTTGGTATAAATATGTATTTTTGATTCCTTTCGGTCAAGGAGGATAGTATACGGAGTGTCAAAGCCCATACCATATATACTCATATATACTACTTTAGTCTTTGCCGTAAAGTACACTAGTACACTATCGCTTTACGGAAGGCATGAGCAGTTGACAGGACGTGACTAGGATAGACTGACACAACTCTGACGATGACAGGACTTTAATATACAGAAATTTACAAAACACATTAGACGTGGCTGTATGGACTCAGTTCCTTTGCCTATCCCTTATGGGATGAATTAAATAACAAAAAAAACACATCAATCTGACAGGTATTGTATTTTGGATTTATTTGGGCTTATGGGATTTCGGGCGGGTCGGGTTCACTTCACTTCACTCAATCTATGATATGATTTTAATTCTAATTCTTGTGTTTTGTTTAAGTTAAGGGGCGTTGGTAAAGTGTGAATGATAAAAATTATTAAAAATCGGCTGTTTATAACTTAAATTCAAAATGAGTGATGACACAACTAGTAACGTTAAAGAAATAAGAGAATTATACTCATTGTCTAATCAGGAGTACAAAATTATGGCGGAATAGTAAGTTTTAGTGAAAAGGATTACTCTTTTACATGAAAACGCAGTTAGCGCTTAGTTAAGGACTTTAGAAACTTTTCCAGATTATAAAACAGTCTTGTGGGAAAATCAATCTCTTTTTTACAGCCGTATGCTCCAAACAGAAAACTTGGAAGGAATTTATGTTATCCCATCATACGAAAACTCCTTTCGTAAGTAATATTTACAAATCTAGTATGTATATTCTATTACTAATTATTAATACTTCTTTCTACAGACTTAATTATGTCATTGTTTTGAATTTTGCAGTATGGTTTGGAGTGGTTTTTGTAAGAGCAGGGTTCTATGAAGGAGGAGTGTTCAGATTCACTCTAACCTTACCAGTTGAATTTCCAAATGATGAGGTACCAGTAAGTATAATAACATGTTTACTAGAAACATAAGAAACTTGGCTTGATGTGCTAATGCATGTCTAGATCTGTTTTTAAATGTTTTGTTCTTTATATTTTTTTTATGTTAGAATAGGTGATCTTAATGCCGCCCTTTCTAATTTCTAGGTGTTAGCATTTTCTTCTCATTTATATCACCCTGCAGTGGATGCCAACACAGGAATTCTGAACTTGAGCCAAGTTTTTCCTAAATGGGATAGAGTAAGAAACCATATATGGCAGATCCTGAAATTTTTGCATTTGATATTTCATAATTTGAATATACAACAACCTGCCAATGTAGAAGCTTCTGTAGCGTGAGTAAAAAATATCCTTTTAGGTACATATTTTTGTTATTTGTGAAAATATATTTACAGTGTTCTTTTTCTCCTTCAGTTCTAAAACAAACAGAAAAGTTTTTACAGAAAAAGTTAAAGAATGTGTAGTGGCCAGCATTGATCACATTTATGATGATCCTCCAACTGAAGATAAGCACTACATAACCTTCAAACCATATGACCCAAACATCCATGAAGTTGCAAGAAATCAAATGCTTAAGCCACACTCACCCAACGAGGGCATGAATCAAGGCATATCATGGGTGCAACCCGGAACCTACCAACCATTTTCAAAAGAAGAAGCAACATGATCTATTTAGCTTATAATGTTCCATTACATTGTACAACAATATAGATAGATAGCCATATTTAACACCTGTGATAAGGAAGCAATTATGTATTACTAGCAAAGTATTGGAATCATTATTAGTATAAGTGTTTGAGAGAATTTCACAATCATTAAAACTAATATTATTATGTATAAAACTTTATTTAACTATCACAGGGACTCAACATTACAGTAACCAATTATACATCACAAATATCACCATATAGTTTACTATTATGTTCACATTATACCTACCTTATTTTGTTTCTTACATTCTAATTTGGTATACTTAGATTAAGACAAGACTCTTTATTGATTTGAAAGTACTAGGTAGTTTGTTTTGTACAATTATATCTATTATCCTATGAAAATAAATATGTTATTAAGTTAATCAGGATCAGTATTAATTTTTATTTTGTGTTCATCAAGTTTCTCTTGAAACCATTTTTGGTTTAGTTTGTATTTTTCAGTTTTCCATGTGAAGTGTGTAGGGGGATGTGCTTCACCATTGCCAAATTCAAAATTTTTACTTAACTCAATGGCAAGTTTGGACCGTACCAACCCTATTCCTCCATATTTGTCATCAGCAGGGTGATACACTCTGCCAGTAAGTGGTAACATATAAATATTCTCAGGTACAAATGGTGTTATTAGCAATTCACCAGCATATCCAAATGTCATAAAGTCTTTGCCTACTTTTGATATAATATGAGTATACACAATCGGAACATCATCACATCTTATGAAATTTCTTTCTCTACCACACAGTGATATGTAAGGGAAATCTTCAATGTATCGCCCAGTTTTATTTAATTTAATTCTTTTGAAAAAGAATTCTAGGAATTTCTTTTCTTTGAAGCAAGATGTAAAGTTCTTCATTTTTGAATCATCTAAAAAAAGCTGGAACAAAGTTAGAAATATCTTACGATCCATTAAGAAGTTTTTTTTAAATTACACGTCATCTCATCAACAATAAGAACTTCTAAAACTAAAAGAAACCATACCATTCCTTGATGATCTATGTAGTAAAAATATTCTCTTATTTTAGGTTCTGGTTCTTGGCCTTGTACATAGTGCAGAAAACTCTTATGAGGATTTATTATGACTCTTTGAGGTATGTTAATTACATAACTAGGCAATCGAAATAATTTTAAACGAATAGAATTCATATTTTAAAAGCCGTAGAGAAATAAAATGAAAATTGTATCTAGCCAGAGCGGTGTTATAAATAATTTAAATTGAAAATTGAACTTTGCCAAGTTGCCAAGCAAACAAGGTGTTGACCACGGTGGTATAACTTAAAACAAAATGTACACTTCGTTGTCCAGCTAATTTCAGTAGTCACTCAAGTTACATTGTATAGTATATACCTAAGTAATATTCTATTTGGTTGGGTTATAGACATGAAGTTGTTGTCACACGTCGATAGGTGGTGCTAATATCAATATAGTTTATATTGGAATTTTAAATTTTGGAATAAATATTTTATTTTCGCTTAATAAATGCTTTCATTTATCTTTCCTTGTTTAAAAATGCGTTTACGCTAATGAATTATTTTGTGAGCACTGGTAACATCGACCTTTTTTAATTATAGTAATGTCTTATCTAAAATATCATTACACGCATCAGTTTTTCTTACGCTAAAATATTATATAGAATATTCTATGGACACTGGTTGAGTTAAGTATCATATCTGCAAGTAAACCCTAATGAAATGGGGCGAAAACTTAGATTTTTAGTAATTCAGGAAGTTTTGATATTTATTTAGATTTTTTTATTTACTAAAAACAACGTACAGTGAAGGTATAAGTGGAACGGAACGAATGAATAATGGCCGCGATTATCTCTCTAATCTGTGGTTTTTCTCATTCACCGGGTGTCTAAGTTGGAGTTGGAATGCCTGATAAAAAGAAAATGTGTAAAAAATAAAGCACTGAATGATTATCAAATTCATCAAAACGGGAAATTGGGCAATTTCTATTACACCATGTTCTAATGTATATAATAGAACATGGTGTAATAGCAATTGCTCAAAGTAAATTATTTTATCATTTAGGAAACTGGACGTCAATGACGTCATCGCATATTTTGCCGTCACAAAGCACCAGATGTCGCTGTGTGCGAAACATTTAAGTGACATCTCTTCTCAGTTATAAAAAGGTACTCTGTGGTGTTGACAACTGATTGACAAGGCAAAGGCCAAACAAAGAGTATATAATCACTACGTTTTGGCCAAAGGCAATGATGAAAGATGAAATGAAAGCAAACGTCACTGGGGGAGTGGGGTATACCAGCGCCGTGTTTTATAAAGCTACAAGTTACAATTTACAAGCGGAAGTCTCTTTCTAATAAAAGGTGATAGAATGAGACTTCCGCTTGTAAATTGTAACTTGTAGCTTTATAAAACACGGCCCAGGGCTGTGTTTTGTAAAGCTACAAGTCTCTTTCTAACCAAGGGTGATAGAACGAGACTTCCACTGTAAATTGTAGCTTTATAAGACACGGCCCTGGCTGGCAGTGCCCCTGCCAAGTCGTGCAAGTAGATTTTTGTTGGCTAAAACGTAGCGATTATATATTGTTCTCTTTAGTTTCATTGCCAAGACTAACAGAGATCTGCCACATTATACCTCCGAGTCCGACAGTTGATTGAAATAATTTCGGAACTTATATGGGCTACATCCACTTGCTTTTATGAAAGACACTAACTAGGAAAAATCTGCCCGCATTACGGAAAAAATAAACCAAGACAAGACATGTAGGGAATTTGGCGGGAAACCGATGAGAGTGGATCGTGTCGTTAATTGAATCTTAGTTTCTGTGCTTTATGTTGTTTGGTGGATAATAAAGATAGTGTGTTATACAACAAACTAACGTGACAGTGCCCAGCAAATGAAGAATTTAAGTGAAAACGCGTATTCCCTCTGTTTGTGACCCCCAAGTATCCGCCATCTGCTGCTCGCCGTAAAGTGCACTATCACTTTACGGAAGGCATGAGCAGCCCCCCGACAACGAAGTGCAAAATTCGAACTTCGTATCGTGCCATCCCGCTCACTCTCGTATTAAATAATATTAGCTTAAGCGGGACGACACGATACGAACTTCGATTTTCGAATTTCCTAGTTTAGGGGCTGCTGACAGGACGTAACTAGCACAGACTGACACAACTCTGACGGTGACAGGACTTTAATATACAGAAATTTACAAAACACATCAGACCTGGCTGTATGGACTCAGTTCCTTTGCCTATCCCTTATGGGTGAATTCTCGAATTAAATAATCTTCAATAATAAAAAAAAAAACAAGACAAGTCATAAAAAATCAGATCATAAATATCGTCTTTTCGTTCATTGCATTAAGTCAAAACAACCTGTTTAGTAAATAGATAACCAAATTTTAAGTGAATTAAGTTTCGCTCCATATTCAAGTACAAAATCAAGTTGAAGTATTAATTCGTGGTGCTACAGTAAAATAGCAGTAAAGTGCTATTTGGCTTTCTTCGGTACACTTCGCAAGGTTAACTTCTCCATAAATGGAATGGCAGTTTAAAACCTACATCTAATAATGGAATCAACAAGAAGATCATGGAAACTACGTATGTACAAGGCTAAAACGAATAGGTGGATTTGTTTGGTTGCATATATTTGAAGATAAGTTAAGTATGGCTTTAAATTGCAGAAGAATTTGTCGCCCACAAGGCGAATGTCAACTGTTTGGCCATGGGACACAAGTCCAATCAAGTCCTGGCTACTGGAGGCGACGACAAGAAAGTTAACTTATGGGCTATTGGCAGACAAAGCTGTTTGATGGTGAGGCTTCACAATGTTATCAAATGCAAAACAAACTATCAGCTGTTTAGCAGTCTGTGTGCATGACGATTAAAAGTGGTCAGGGCTTCCCATAAGCAGACAATTATTATAGAACTTCAAGTCTTAAGGAAAAATGGGGTAGTTTATGAGAGAAATTGTAGTTTGGATTATAAAAATTATAGGGGTAGTTTGGATCAACAAAAATATTGTTACTTAATTCAAATTCAAAACTATGTTTTGTTTTATTTTTCTATGAAATTGTGGTGACACTTTTCTTCTAGTCTATTGTGCTGGTAGTGGTCATCCAATATCACTACTTCATTCAATAACGAATTAACCCCTTGTATGCTTAGTCACGAGTCTGTGCCAAATTTAAGGCTATCTTTTTCTATATTTTTTTGCAATCTCCAAAATTAGTAGGTATTAAAATAAAAGAGACATGAATGCAGATTTTTTTTTACTTCCTACATACAAGAGGTTAAATGGTGTGATTTAAAGTTCCAAACAATCTTTGTTACAAAGTTGGCCTCTCTATTATTGTTTGTCTTCACTTTCAGAGCTTAAGTGGACACACAACCCCAGTGGAATGTGTATGTTTTGGTCACTCTGAAGACTTAGTCTGTGCTGGCTCTCAGACTGGGGCCTTGAAAATCTGGGACTTAGAAGCAGCCAAGCTGCTTCGAACATTTACTGGCCACAAAGGGGCCATCAAATGCATGGACTTCCACCCTTATGGGGACTATTTGACCACAGGCTCCTGCGACAGTAATATAAAATTATGGGATACTAGAAAAAGAGGATGTATTGTGACTTATTCTAGCCATAGGCTTGCAGTAAATAGTCTGCAATTCAGTCCTGATGGGCAATGGATTGCTTCTGCTTGTGAAGATGGTAATGTATTAATCCTAACTAATATTATTAATGGGAAAGTAACTCTGTCTCTCTGTCTGTCTGTTTGTTACCTCTTCACGGGAAAACCGCTGTACCAATCTAGATGAAATTTGGTAAGAAGATAGTTTGAATATTGAGGAATAACATAGGCTTTTTATTCGGGAAAATTATATAGTTCCCGCGGGATAGCGATAACCGAAATCTACGCGGACGAAGTCGCGGGCAACAGCTAGTTTATAATATATTTACTTTATGTATATACAGTGTGTTTGGTATAACGATGTAGGAACTTTAGGAGGTGATACAGGGGACTATTAGGAATAGTTTGAAGCCTATATGCCTTAGTCCAATATGTGATAGTTTTTTAAATCGAGTTTTTCTGATTTTTTTACTTGGTACCAAAAGTTGACATAAAAAAATAAATTTTATACAAACTGTGCAAACTATCAAATTTTTTTTTTACAATTAACACCGCAATTGATTGATTAACCAATCACGAAAAAATCAGCCCCCCACTGTCTACACATTTTTTTTTATTATCGATTTTGTAGGTCACCATGAGTGGTTTCCGCCAAAAAAATAAACTTTATCGGGCTGTGAAAAAAAAACTTCCCAAGATATTAATCTTCCAATTACTTTAAAAACATGCTTGATATGTTTACTGTAACTAAAAATAAAAATTACGACATAATTGTAACAAATAAAAAAAATATCACTGGTCAACATGTTGAACGCCGGGATCGAACAAAAAAGCTCCCTTTACAATTTGACAATTATGCTAGATCAAATAATTCATTTTTTACAATTCGTGTTCTCCAATTAAAAAATTAATAAAGACACTATTGCACGCACTTTATTTTAAATCAACTTTGCAAATTTTGCAATTAAATGATTAATTGATAGATAAATACCATTCTCCCACTTAAGGTTGGGTCGCCTAAGACCGGATGCATAGAATTTACCGCAAATGAAGGGATATTTGTCACTGATGGCAACATAGTTTTCTCCGCCATTTAGTTCTGCCCCTCCCCTCATTCCGCAATCGGCGTTGCGATAAGCGAGACAAGTGCACCGGAGCTTTAAAAAAAATGTGACATTTAAAAAAAAAATTCGGCGATCCGGTCTTCCCTCCAAAACTTTAATTCGAAATTAAGGTGAGTATTAACATTTTATTGCTTTTGAAGTTAATGTTTGCGTAGAATTATCAAATGCTCTTTATATTTGTATACTTTATTTACGCCTAGGACGTCTGTAGGCCTAGATCCGGACTTCCCTCCTATTGCCAAAGATCGGACTAATCACTAAGGTACTTAAAAAATCCAGCAGTTCTCAAAAGGTCGGATCAAAATAAAGGTGTAGGGACATTTCACTGAGGGAGCTGGCATAGTGCCGAATAGATACATTTTAACTTAAGATCGGATATTTTCCTTCTATACACTCTAATGTCGTACCAACAGAGTTGACATTAGGCAGTAGTCGTCCGGACTTAGGCCTCACTGAAGCTTCTTGAAACATATCCAGAAAAAAAAAAATACCGTCACTTTGAAGGCGTGTCTCACACAAACTATTGTGTTTATCAAAATAAATAAAATATGACCACATTATTTTGTTTATTGTTAATAACTTTCATTAACATTCCATTAAGAAAAAAGTCGTAGGAAATGGAAAAAAAAAAAAAAACTGCGATATGGTCGTAAATCGAAAAAAAGCGTCCGATCTTAGGCGACCCAACCTTACGCCACTATATACAATTTAAAAATCACATTTTGTTAGACACAATGAGTGTTTTCTGCCAAAAAATAATCTTTTTACAGCTAATTAAATGTAAACAAAAGATGCTTAGGATATTGATGGTTAAAACATCAATATCCTAAGTAGTTTTTATTATGCACACACACACACACATATCATTCATCATTTTGATAGACGCAATGAGTGTTTTCTGTCAGAAATGAACCTTTTTACAGCCAATTTAATTTAAATAAAAACTGCTTAGGATATTTATGTTTTAACCATCACCATCCTAAGTAGTTTTTATTACACACACACATCATTCATCATTTTGTTAGATACAATGAGTGTTTTCTGTCTGTTACAGCTAATTAATTTTAAATAAAAATTACCTACTTAGGATAGTGATGGTTAAAACATCAATATCCTAAGTAGCTTTTATTTACATTGAAGTAGCTGTAAAATGGTTAATTTTCGACAGAAAACACTCATTGTGTCTATCAAAATGATGAATGATATGTGTGTGTGCGTAGTAAAAACTACTTAGGATTTTGATGTTTTAACCATCAATATGCTTAAATATGCTTACCTGTGTATGTGAGTGTGTCTGTACTTTACGGTTGATTGTCGTAGGAACATATTGTAGGTTAAGTAATTGACTATGTAGTAGATACTCACTCATGTCATCCTTTTAATCTTTCAGAGCACACAGTGCCGTAAATTAGTAATTAGTTTAATTATAATTCTCAGTGAGAACTGTTGAGGTAATAGGTACATTATATTAGATATAGTTAGAACATAAGAACTATTGTACGTATCTATAACTGTTTGTTCTCCAATAAAACAAAATAAAAATTAAAAAAATATATCCTAAGTAGCTTTTGTTTACATTTATTTAGCTGTAAAAAGGTTAATTTTTGACAGAAAACACTCATTGTGTCTAACAAAATGTGATTTTAAAATTGTATTTAGTGGCGCAAGTGGGAAAATGGTATTTGTTTATCGATTAATCATTTAATTGCAAAATATTAAAAGTTAATTTAAAATAAAGTGCGTGCAATAGTGTCTTTATTTACTTTTTTAATCGGAGAACATGAATTGTAAAAATGAATTATTTGATCTAAGAATAAACTTGTATAATTGTCTACTTCGTACGGGGAGCTTTTTTGTTCGATCCCGGCGTTCAGCATGTTGACCAGTGATATTTTTTGTATTTGTTGCGATTATGTCGTAATTTTTATTTTCAGTTACAGTAAACATATCAAGCATGTTTTTAAAGTAATTGGAAGATTAATATCTCGTGAAGTTTTTTTTCGCAGCCCGATAAAGTTTATTTTTTTCGCGGAAACCACTCATGCTGACCTACAAAATCGATAATAAAAAAAAATGTGTAGACAGTGGGGGCTGATTTTTTTGTGATTGGTCAATCGATCAATTGTGGTGTTAATTGTAAAAAAATTGATTTGATAGTTTGCACAGTTTGTATAAAATTTATTTTTTTATGTCAACTTTTTGTACCAAGTAAAAAAATCTGAAAAACTCGATTTATAATAAAACTGTCACATATCGGACTAAGGCATATAGGCTTCAAACTATTCCTAATAGTCCCCTGTATCACCTCCTAAAGTTCCTACATCGTTATACCAAACACCTGTATAATATAACAATAGTAAATTCTACCCCATTTACCATTGTCATGTGAGACTTACAATCAGAGGGTGGAATTTTCATGGCAAGAAACAAATGTCAATAAAGTTGGAACATAGAATTTTATCGACTATCAATAAGTAATATTTACTATTATGTCCATTAAATCACTATAAAACTGGATAATTAGTTTATTGCATCAGAATATGAGTGTGCCCACTCAATTACTTTATTAAAAGCAAATACAATACAATCAATAACTTTTTATTATTAAAAGCAAAGGGTTTTACCCCTGTATTATTATGTATATGACATTTACGAAGCATATCTTTATTTATTTATTAACAAAAACAGACCTCAAATCCACATTTAAGCAAAAAAAAATTATAATACCATGATATCTGCAAGAGAACGAAAATTTGCAAATAAAATTAAATAATTTCGTATGAACCTAACATTAATAATAATTAACAGCAGTAAATAAAGAATAACATTTAAATAAAAGACAATATAAATAAATATATCAAATTAATCGTAATTTTAAAAACTACTTAACTTTAACTTAGTCTTGCATTATTAAAACTACCTAAGTTTAAATAATGCAACCTAAGGATTCGAAACACCTGTGAACAAATTTTTATCAGAAGGTTAATGTTAAAATTCAGTAATATAGAAGAAGATTAAACTTATCTGTAACTGGAAAAGTCTATAAAATATAACGTTCCAACTCTATCGATGTCTGATTTTTGCCATGAAAATTCCGCCTTATACTTTAATGAATTGTTTTGTACCTAAACAAAAGGGAATAAATACACTGTCACCTCAAGTCTGCTTATTACGGACCTAGAAATGCTACACAATACTACACATTGTATTAAAAAGTTCTGTTTTCATTTCATCATTATCAGCCTATTTACGTCCCACTGCTGGGCACAGGCCTCCTCACAGAATGAGAGGGCTTGGGCTACAGTTCCCACGCGAGCCCAGTTTGGATTGGGATCTTCACACACACCATTGAATTGCTTCGCAGGAGTGTGCGGGTTTCCTCACGATGTTTTCCTTCACCGATAAGCTCATGATAAATTATAAATATAATTTCGCACGTAAATTCCGATGACTCAGCGGTGCGAGCCGCAGTTTGAACCCACAAACCTCCTCTTGAGAGGCCATAGGTCAAACCACTTGGCTATCAATGCTTTTTTACTTTCATTTAAGTGCTATAATTATATTTACTATTTTAGGCATTGTGAAAGTATGGGATGTAAGAATAGGAAAGGTTCTGCAGGAATTTGTGGAGCACACTTCGGCAGTGACATGTGTCAAGTTCCACCCCCATGAGTTCTTGCTTGCCAGCTGTGGCATGGACAAAACTGTCAACTTCTGGGACATGGAAAAATTTCAATTGGTGTCCAAGTTTGAAAAGGAGAACACATCTATTAGGTAAATTAGAACTTTATTTGCTGGCTCTATCCCTATCGCCCTAATGCCTATTACAAGGTTACAAGGATAGAAATGATATCTCTAGCTAAAGAGTTACACTGCTCAAAACTGTCCAGGGATCAAACTGTATGGGACTCCGGACATAATTGATCCCTAGACATTTTTCAGCAGTGTAGTTAACATTAAGAAATAATGATACTTTGCATTTTTTGAATAATGTGTGTTTATAAAATGTCGTGTCACGGTGTCCCAGGTGCATGGTGTTCAGCGACGACGGGGCGACCCTGCTGGGCTGCGGCAACGATGGCCTGCACGTGGTGGGCTGGGAGCCGGCGCGCGCGCTCGACGCCGTCCATGGCCACTGGGGGCAGGCGCACGACATCACCGTAGCTCAGACACAACTTGTGAGTTACTTGGTACCTTGGTCATTTTTTACCTTTAGGTTAAGTTTTAATGTTTGTCTTTATTTTTATGTTTATGGTATGTAAAAGATGTAGAATGTACCTACTTGTATTTTATAATTTCTTGGTACAATACAATACAAATATTCTTTATTGAGAACCACAAAACAGTACAAGGAGATTACAGAAAAACAGGTATAGCAGACAATAGACCTTACCTTACTTACCGACCTTACCATAGAGGAGGAAATAAATGGACATGTTAACGCGCGACTTCCCCTCTGCCAAAAATCTAACATTAAGTCTGTGCAAAATGCACAAGGTCTGTTGATTGTGCACATGTTTTTGGCATTTGTGTGACCATTTTGTTTTAGCGTGAGTTTGAAGAACGTAACAAATTTCGACATGAGCGTAGACGTGTGCAGTACGTGTGGGTTCCGCGTCCCCCTCAAAAAGTGGCAGAAAAATTGTAGTGCATACATAAACCAAAGACGCCTCCCGTCTTAATATAAACATTAACGCAAAACAATGTCGTTGTATGATTTATTTAAAATATAGCGATGGACCTGTTCGAGTCGTTTTAGTCTAGTACAGATTGGTATAATCATTTCGACACGGATGACATCAACCAACATAAGTCGAGTTTTGCTCGACATTTTTCAGACTAATTCGTAGTCCTTATTCTGGGAAAGCTAAGTCGGCAACGAGACGCATACTGCGTGCCGAGGCCGTGCTCGCGCGACTACTAGGCGTAGTATGTCGGGCTAAACTCGATTTGTATACTTGAGTTATCCGTTTATGTCACTATTCACAACTTTCATTATGTAATGAATGAATGAATTAGGTATGTACCTGATTTTCGATTTAAATGGTCATTCGGATGTTATGTGAAAGGAGTTATTTAGTTTATCTACACACGTATCTTAAATCTTCTATAATGCGTTCAGAAACCGTAGAAAATGACCAGCATTTCAGCATGTCGTCGCAGTCGAGCAGTCGCTTGCCGCCAATTGTAACGAAAATCGATCAAATTTGAAACATCTTCAAAAACCAACATGATTTACAAAAAAAAAACAGTCTACGAAACGTCAGCTCGGTATGTTTGCCTATATTAAAAAAAAAAAACAGTCAAATTCGTGACAGGTATTGGTGTGATATGCCTTCGACTTTTAAACCCATGTTAAAACTGGTTCTGAGCCCATCTTAGAGAAAGTAATGTATTCAACTCCGGGTCTATAATGACTCCCATAAAATTTTTGATCCGATTTTTGAATCCCATCACGTTTTAAATTATAATTTTTCTTCGTCGTATTATTAGAAGTCATAATATTAAGCAACATACATTGGAATCACGATTTTCTGAAGTCATAATTATTGTTAGGACTAAATAAATAAAGTCATAGCGTTCAATGTCATGGTAATAATGACACTTTCAAATATTAAAAGTAATAAAATGTTTTGTAATAATTATTGCAAGGTCTTGTTTCGCTGGTCATAAATATTGTTAGTCACAAGATTACTTCGTTATAACAGTCAATGGCATGGTAATATTACACTTCATAATGTTAAGGGTAATATAATCATGTATCATAGTTAATGCAAGGTACTTTTTCGCGGGTCATTTTAATTGGTAGTCATAGTATTAGTTTGTAAATGAAAATGAAAATGAAAATGAAATATTTTTATTGCGAGAATACAGGTCATAAGTTACATAGGTACATAACCAACACTGCGTTCTGCCTCATCGGCATGCAAAATTTTTAACAAATACTATTATTAAGATACAGGTAACATTGTACTAACATTTAATAACAGTTCTAACCTTTTCTTTTTTTTTTTAACGGAGTGGTAACTCGTTACGAGTACCACCAGACCTGGGGAAAGTCTGGTGGTTATGTGGGGCTCTCTTCGCCTCCTTCTCTCCGGTGTTGCCCTCCTACCGGGTTGCTAGGTACCGGGGGATCCCTAGGGATGCACCAGCGGTACCCTCCGGCCGCCCCAACCTTCTTGCCAGGACTCCGGCGCTAAGAGGGGAGGGTCGCAACACTTGATCCTCCCCTGAGACGAGTAGAGTCGTAGGTGTTGATGCCGGTTTGGGATCCCCATCCCTCGCCGGCCGACTCTACTAGGGGTTCACGCGAGCAGCACCCCTCGCCGTCTGCGCCGAAGCGGATGCGCTTGGGGTCTTCCTCACGCAATCGCTCCGCGGCTTCCTTTTGTGAAATAACGGTCTCACAAAAGGAAGCGACCACATCCCACTCTCTTTCGCCGCGCAACATAGCCGACACTATGCTATGCAGCGAGAGATTCCCGTCCGTCAGGTTCGCCACGGCGCGGCGCTCCTCGGTCCATCTCGGACATACCTCAATGGTATGTTGGGCCGTGTCATCCGGGTCACCGCACTCATGGCAAACCGGACTCGGCTCCCTTCTAATATTGTGCAGGTAATGACCGAAACAGCCGTGTCCGGTCATCACCTGCGCAATCCTGTACCCTACGGTACCGTGCTCTCGGCTTAACCACTGGTCAAGTGACGGGAGGAGTGCCCCTATGGTGCGGGTTCCATAGAGGGAGTCCTCCAGGTCTCTCTTCCAGCGGTCTCTCATTCTTCTTTCGTCCACCAGCCGTAGCTGGGCCACCTCCTGCGGCGCCAGGCGGTTACCGCGCGCTTTGGCCTCCTCCCGCCCTCTGTAGACTTCGGCTGCGTTACAGCGTCATGCTCCCAGGGGGGAGTTCCGGCCAGGGCACACGCAGCCGCAAAGGCCACCGTACGGTAAGCCCGTACAATTCGGGCTGCAACCATTCTTTGGGGCCGTCTCAGTAAGTTTCGACACTTTGCTGAGAGGCTCCATACAGGGCCATAGATCTTGTGACGCCTGCATACAAGCGCCTGCATGAAGCGCCTGGCCCTCCTACATTCGGCAGAATGTCCCACTCTAACAGTTCTAACCTAACCTAACCCACTTTCCTGGTAGAGACTCGTTTCTGTAGGGGTCGCAGTTCTAACCTAACCCACTTTCCTGGTGGCGATTCGTTTCTGTATTGGTCGCAGTTCCTAACCTAACCTAACTCACTTTCCTGGTAGCGATTCGTTTCTGTAGGGGTCGTAGTTCTAACCTAACCTAACCCACTTTCCTGGTAGCGATTCGTTTCTGTAGGGGTTGCAGTTCTAACCTAACCTAACCCACTTTCCTGGGCGCGATTCGTTTCTGTAAGGGTCGCAGTTCTAACGTAACCTACTTTCTTGGTAGCGATTTGTTTCTGGTTAACACGCAGTTCTAACGTAACGTCAAATTTCATTGAATATGCGTGTATTACCAAAAAAATCAAAAACATAATTATGTACCGACAAAATATGACTAACATCAATTAATACTTAAAAACATACGTCGTAAAATATTTCTGAATAATTATAAATATTCCTTTAGATGTTATAGAAATAAATTGAAAGCACTTAGTGCACTTTAGGAAACGAGATAATATGGCTAACAATAATTACTACTTTAAGATATATGCCTTATAATATTTCTGAACAACCATCGATATTCCGTTAGATATTATCGATATCAATATTATGACTTTTTAAAGTTACGATCAATAGCATTATGAATAATTGAAGTTAGAACTATTAAGCGAAACGCTTTAAAATAAATATGACCATCGATATTTATGAGCATGAATAGTATGGAAATCAATTTCTGACTTTGAAGATTCGGACCAAAAAGATTATGGGAGAAAAGGGGACCCCATGCAACTCCACATAATTATTCCTTAAAAGGACCATCATTATGTAGCAGTTGCATAAACTACTATTAAAATACCTACATGTTTCTAATTAGCGTATGCATTTCCGTTTTCAGATTGCAGGGTCATTCCACTCAACATATGTGGTACTATCAGTAGTGGATCTCAATAAGGTGCATCCTTTTGGTGGACCACCTCCCGTTGCCCCAATGGTTGTAAGAGATCTATCCCCATTCCAAAAAGGGCATTCTGTGCGAAAAAGCTTTTCAAAAGAAAAACCACCCAAAGAAGGTAAGACATCTATAATTCTATAACATGTAAGTTAGAAAGTACTTTTTTTTTCGTTTGGTGAACTCTTGTTAAGTGTTAATACTTGTCTCTTATTTGTGTTTTTTCTTCTCTTTAAGTAATGCATAAACCAACACTTCTCGATGAAAAGACTGCCGAGGAGTCTACATCAGGCACTGAAGCAGATGAAGAGTCAGGTGCTGTTATATCAAATATTAATGACTACACAGAAATATTCCGACCTTCTAGAGCATGTGAGTAGATAAAATCATGTTGCATGTAATGTGCCCTGTACAGTGCGTCTGAACAAAGAATGTGCATGATCAACTCCGCAATAAGTCGGCAAAGGCCGGTCGCAGCGCTCGGGAGATTTTAGACGCTTATCTTTCCACGATTGCACGAACTATGTTTGCAATTGGGGATGGATGAAAATCTCAGAATTGCTTGATTTTTTTTCTGGTGATAGGAATAACCTTCCTTAGTACCTGATAAAAGTTTGCGATTTTTCTTTTTGCGTCGTTATTTTTTGAAAAATAAAAACATCTTCCCCTGTCACGTTCTGGGCCTAGGACGGCTGATTTTGCGTTTTCCTTGGTCCATCGCATATTTCAGAAAAACATCTGTGGTAAATAATGACTTTGACATTTGACAGCTGTCTTCATATACATAACCTAGGTAACTTTGTAAATTTTCGCTGCCTACGCGATCACTGCTTTTTCCAATTTAATTATTTACGAACTGTTTTTGCCCCCGGACATTGCCAATGGCTTGCCTGAACAAACGATGACTTGCGCTTTTCGACCCTGGATTTGATTTTATAGCTGCTACGACAGCCTTAACTAGAAACTGGAATTTGAAATCTGCCGACATGAATAGGTGCTGCTGTTTAAGTAAAAGCAGACTCTTCGAACTTACGAAGTATATACTTACTTTACTTACATGCTAATACTTACATGCTAATAGCATTTATGAAGAACAGTGATAAGCATAATGTCGCTGAAATACGAGGTGCAAAAGCTTTATCGTGATTGGATTGTGATGTATGATTAAGATTTATTTAAAATAAAACACCTTAAGTCAATCAATAGTCTTTTATTACGTTTAGATGGTCTTCACAGCAATAAATTCGGCTTTTTGGACAGTTCCTGCCAGCCATTAGGCACCAATTTTCTTTCAGCTCTTCTCTTACAGCAAAGAATCTCAAGCAGGGTTTTTTTTTATCACTTATGGAGCACATTGGTATAAAAAATGTCTTAGGATCTCTGTATCGTTGATGTTCGCCGTCATTCATGGTGAATGATTTGGTTTAAAATCAATACGCCGGCAAAACGAATCAATGGGTCCAGTTTGATTGAGTTGCAGTGGTCGGCGTCGCTTCTATCAAAATCAAATCCAGAGTCGAAAAGCGCAAGTCATCGTTCGTTCAGGCAAGCTATTGGCAATGTCCGGGGGCAAAAACAGTTCGTAAAATAATTAAATTGGAAAAAGCAGTGAACGCGTAGGCAGCGAAAACAAACAAAGTTATGTCTGTGAAGACAGCTGTCAGATGTCAATGTCATTATTTACCACAGATGTGTTTCTGTAATATGCAATGGACCAAGGAAAACGCAAAATCAGCCGTCCTAGGCCCAGAACGGGACGGGGGAAAATGTTTTTATTTTTCAAAAATAAACGACGCAAAAGAAAAATCTCAAACTTTTATCAGGTACTGAGGAAAGTTATTCCTATCACCAAAAAAAAAATCAAGCAATTCTGAAATTTTCATCCATCCCCAATTACTTGTAACTGATAGGTTACATTGTAGCTGTCAACTGCTAGTGTTATGGATTGCCGATGACGATGCCGATGACGTGTTGAATCCACTAAAGATGCCACGTTAAAGACTGGACTGACCCCATTCCATTTTAAAAAATTACCTACTTCGAAACCTATCTTTTCGATAAAGTTCGAATTTAAGTAAATTTTTAGGGACCTTAGGTGATTCGTTTTATATTTAAAACTCCTATGTGCATTCTTATTGCAGTCGCATTGTACATTGTTGTAGCTGTGTTTGGCTGTAAGAGTGTTTTTGTTTTACATTTATCGTTGTGTATGTATTTTAGTGAACCGTACGCCACCACCAACTACTAGTTTGTCCTCTGAAGACTTCTCATTGCCAAGTAAGAGACAATTACGATTAGATCACACTGCACAATACTATTCAGTCAGCACCTTTCTTGCTTTTTTATATCATACCTACTGAAAATAATGGTTGACATACACGCTATTCTGGCATGACTGTCAGTATTGTGTTATTTTGTAACAGAAAAATAAGCAATTAACAACGATACGGTAAAATACCATGTGGTTGCCGCTTCATTTCAATTATTGTCACCTAGTTTTTGTGAGATATTTGCCATTATACTTATGAATCGAAATTGACAATGATGTGAGGGATGTCAACAAAATAGTATTGACAATGGCTATACCGTATTGTATTTGCCATAAAAGTAGTTATACCGCTCATTCAGGTATCAGGTACATTAACAAATTTGTTTATTTTAAATACACTATCAGATCCTCTTTAGAAACTCTTTAATAAACATTCAAATACTAACCAATATCGTTACTTCCCTAAATTCAACGAATTAACAAAAATATAAAGACTTCATAATATAAATACTTATGCTAATTTAAATATCTAGTATAAAGAAGTAGAAAATAGATAAAGGCTTGTTTATTTATAACTCTCACATTTTAAACATAGTATAATATGTAGTTGGGTCATGGTTGGGTGTGGATTGTCCGAGTTTTGCATTTCGTGACATGAGAATAAGAAGGGAACTTATTTATTATTAGGCCAGCAAACTCAGGTGAGGCCTGATTTACGATTTCTTGACGAGATTGAAACCTCTATTATTAGATTTGTGAAATATCGAGAGTCTATTATAAGGCTGCTCTGTAAAATCTCGCGAATGAGATAGATGTTGATGTATCCCAAATTGGAGACCCTGTCGCTGAATGTAAGTATTCGGTCGTGATTTTCCAAATCCAGCCGAGGAGTGCATGGGCGCTCTGTCGGCGGGCGCGAGCGCGGCGCTGCGCGACCTGCGGCCGGAGCCGGCGCCGGTGCGGCCGCCGCCGCAGCCCTCCCCGCCGCAGCGACAGCGACCCGACTCGCGCATTCCCACTTCCACCAAGGAACATTATGTCGTTGAAAAGAAATCTGAGATTTTCGCACGTGAGTAACAAATAAGATAAGTCTTGCTGATGAAGTTATACAATAGTAGATTGTTCAACGAGGGAAGAAAAGGACCAATTTCTAACGAGATATTTTTATTATATTAGAGTTTGAAATTGGCGTTTTCCCAGAGTTAAACACCCTGCTTTTCATCTCGGACTATAAGGAAAGTAAAAAAACATAAATGTAAAAAATGAAAAAATATTTATAAAAAAACATGATTTGCTCCTCCACGACCACAGAGAACAAAACACAAACAATGCTTTTTTTTTGTTTTTTTTTTTTCTAAATTGATCGCTGGTCAGAATAATTATTGTTAGTCTTTATTTAATAGATTTTATTTAACTACTTTACTTTATAAATTCAATCAAGCAGTACGTATTTTAGTGCACATTTTTTGTAAAACAAATAAGTTACAATGGTAAAATTGAAAAAAAATGTTTGGCTCTATAGGCTGCATTCACAATACCATTGTCATTTAACGAGTGTTTTTTTTAATTAATGTAAATTACTTTTTTCGTATTTTTTTTTCATTTAAGTGTAGTTTACTCAGAAAAAACTACGTTAATGTTGTATTAATAATTATTGGGTACCTAAGCATGTTTTCTTTTTATGATAAGCAACAATAATGAAAAATAATAAAAACATAAGAATTGTTCCACAGGCTGTGTAGGCTGAATAGGTCATAGTCATAGCGATCCTTCCAGCGCTTTTTATTTTCTTACTCCCTAAGGGAGCCATGCATAACTTTCCTCCCGTATGTTAGATAAGATATGCCTCACTGTCCGAGTATGAGAGATGAAAAAGAAATTTTAAGTTAAACAGTTGTTATCGACTTATGTAGTGATAACTTTATTTACATAATAAAAGCAATTTACAATGACATTAAATCTAAGCTTAAACTAAATAAACTACAACTTAAAACTAAATTAAATCTAAATAAGGCCCCCGTGGCATAATGCCCAAAAGGCTGGCAGCGTTGCCTCGCTGAATAGCGATGCTGATTCTTTGAGAGAGAAAACTGCCAGCCCTTTGGTCACAAGTTGCATCAACTAAGCGCTTTTGTAACTCAGAAATAAGCTTGTCAGCGCTGGGACCCCATGGACCCAAAGTTTCAAACCCGACAGGAACAAAATTATAATTCGGACCGAGAGATTGATACTTAGAATTTTTTCTATTTTCGGCCGTTTCTGCCGCCGCACCAGCTTTTTGTGTGGTTCCCTGGAGATGTGAGGGTGCTACTGTATCGACACAGGTCGCATTCCAAACCAGAACCCTACCCATTCTCCAGGGAATCAGAGACATACCGTCCGGCCTTTTGCCATCGTCGCGGGCAATGCCGCTTGGCTCCAAAATGGCCGGCACGTTTGCAGAGGCAAGAGCCCGGCGGATTATGTCATTGAGCGCGGCATGACGGGAGAAACGGCCGGCGCTCTTTTGACAGGAAAGACCATGGTGTCCCGTTTCGTCCTCATTGGTGCCACAGAGGCAACGGTGTGGTGAACACAGCGCAACACCCAGTCTTAGCCCGACTGCAATTCTCAGTGTTTCAGGCTCAAGAAAGGTTCCGGTGTTAACGGAAGGATAAGCATGAAGCCAGTCACCGGATTCCTTTCTTGCCATAGCCAAAAGCCTTGCGCGGTCGGGGCCTGAACTGGAACTGAGAATATTAGAATAAGTTAATTTGGATAGTGTGTCATTGTCATCCCAGCTCCGTTGGAAATTTGGATAAGCGGGAGGATTTTCACCCGGACAAGCCATAAGCCAAGCATTCCTAGCATCGACCAAACCCGTCGTCTCGTAGTTTGAAGGACAATCCTTTAGGATTTTACCTACGAGGGTGGACGTGCTGTGGACAGATGATAGGAACGCTGTACTTAGTTTTTATTGGAAGTGGCTAGAGATAAAACAATGAATCGTTCCACTTATGCACCTATATGTGTATAGATCAATTTCGTATTTTGCATAGGGTTTTGCATAAAGTTGTGCTTACTTGGTACATTTTCTTTAGATTGGCATTTAATAACAAACAAATGTGACCGACTGAAGTCAGCAACGCAAACACAAGATAGTGTTATTGGTTAGTTTAATATTTAATTGCCTGAAAGTATGTTCTTACGTAGTGTTATGTTTTTTTTTAAGATTGATTATACTTATTGTAAACACTTAAATAACAGTTTTAAATGATTCGCGGTTAATTGCATTAGACGTAACGAAAACGGGATATTGACCGCAATTACCTTATAGGGAGCTCATCAAACCTATAAGGTAATCGCGATCAATATCCCGTTTTCGTTATGTCTAACACTTAAATATTTTCTCAGGCATGTTTTTTAAAGTCCCACACCTGTTGAATCATGGAATATTCGGCGCTAAGCTGTTGATTTATTATAATATAATAATTATGTTGTGTGTATTGCAGCAATTTTCAACTTACTTTCAACATTGTTAAGGTTGGGTTTAACAAACCATGTTCAGCAAGCTTATTGTCTAACTCGCTCGCAATCGCCATCCTGTTCATTTTCTTAGTTTTTGTATGGGTTGACTATTGGTATCGGAAACAGCTATCTGTCAAAGTCATGCAAAAACTGTAATTTCAATCCGATGACGAGTGTCAACATAGTTACGCAATTACCCTGCAGATCAGTAATATCAAATCTGTAACTAACTTACTAATAGTCTAATAGGACATCATTAGATCATTCATTACTATAGAGTTTTACCTGACATGTTTCGCATTTCACTAAGATTAAAAGGACATAACTAAGTAGGTAATGTTTATAAAACCCAACTTTACATTTATTAACATGATATAATATAATTTCTATTCATTTAACCGCTTCGTTACGTAACCCAGGGGCGCTGGAGAGCAACGCTAAAGAGGATAACACATTCACTGCCCCAAAGCCTGCTACAAGAGACTATGTCATGCCTCACACAGCCAGCACACTTAACCGACATAATTCATATAAAGAAACTAAATCTACAACCGATTTGTGTAAGTTTTGTAATGTTTATAAAAATTATCATGCTGTTCTTTTTTAAACTGATGTGATGTGATGTCATTTTTAATTTTGTTCGGCAGCCACAGGGAATAATCTACGTCAAAGTAGTAGTGAAATGTCGTTGGGACCGCCGTCTTTGGGCCCTAGATCACTTTCGTTCACAAGGACGTCTTCTGAAAACTCGAGGTAAAGTAATGAGTAACATTTTTAACATGAAACTACCGTGAGACTCAATCATAATGAAATAAAAACGGATCACTCACGTATATAAGTCGAGTTTAGTAAGGGTTCTGCTGTGGCCGAACACTCGATGGACTCGGATTCGACGCATTACATTCGGTTTGATAAGGTGTCGGTACTGGCGAGAGAAAAGTTTTTTATTCCGCGGAAAGTACGTGAAGCCATTGAAATTAGTCGTCATCCCAATTTTAATCGTGATAGTGGATGGTCGGTGCCCCCAAGTTGGAAGACTGTGCTAAATACTGCGTCAACGGTGAATGTGAACGAGCCTTTACAGAGTGATGTGGTCAGTGTAGTGTGCTACCCTGCATTTGACAATAATAAAAATGACGATGAAAACGAGGGTAGTTGTGTGCCGCTGTCAGCTGCGTCTAGTAGTCACGCGAGCAGAGCCGCGGCGCGCAGTGTGCGTCTCGCCGCCGCTGGGTCGTGCGCTCCCAGAGGAAGGACTACAAATTAGTCCGAAACATGTCGAGCTAAACTCGACTTATATACGTGAGTGATCCGTTTTTATGTCATTATAATGAGTAACACTTGATTTAAATGCGAGTCATAATATTTTAACACCATTGGAATTCAAACGTTATCCTAAAGTAATCATAACTGCTATTGGAACGCCCGAACTCTAATACAAACGTATGTCTATCGCAATTTGTTCACGTCTTTTCTGTTGTTTTATTCATATGCTACGTTTAACATTTGTAGAAGGCGAGTGGAGAGTGTGCGACGAGAGAGCGTAGTGTCGCGGGCGGTGGAGTCGGAGCCCGAGTTCGTGCCCTTCGCCACGGACAGGTCCGTCGGGCTGGACCTCGACGAGTTCTTACCTGTACGTAAATAGCTATGGTACAGAGGCAAAAGGACTTCATGAGTGTATCGCGAATGTCACATTATATCTAGTACCAAAAACACAGGTGTGCTGGCTGCCTGTTACCTGATTAACATAACTGGTAGTAGCAAATTGGGCACGAGTAGGGGAGAGCGGGGCTGGACGTTCCGATTTTCAAATAAAAGAAATTAATCAAGTTCGGAAGTCAAACTTTCGGCTTTCAACCTTGCCATCCACAGTCATTCGTTGGCCCGGACTAATGATCGTTCTATCAAATCTGCCGGAGTTGTATACCTAGGACTGCAGTAGGCATTCAGAACATTAGGTGTCTCTTTAAAAAATGAACATTTCTGTAATGGTGTTAGTAATATTTTTTGTTGTTGTTTGCAGCGGGCACTAGCGGGCGGCGGAGCGCGGCGCGGTGCGCGCGGCGGCGGCGCGGAGCCTAGCGAGCAAGAAGTGCTCGGCGTTATGATGCGCGGACACGACTCCATGATGGCCGTGCTCAGCGCACGACAGCGAGCATTACAGGTATGGAACTAACAGTAAATTATGTTTTAGTCTGTAGCAACGAAACTTTACCGTTTTGGTTTCAGTTATTTCATCTTTGGTACATTCGTTTTTTTCCCGTATTATAAATCCAATTCATTTCAAACTCCGAATAATAAATAATAAATATCCCATAGTCCCAAACCAGGTAAAACCTGTACTATGGGTACTTACTAGACAACGGATAAACATCTAAATGAATGGAATGTCTATTTATTATATTCGTTTTTTTATCGTGTTTATTTGTGTTTGTTACAGATTTTTCATTCTGTGAGAATCAATAAAAATTTAAAGTTCGCCTTAGAATCTGTAATTGCTCTGGAAGATACATCAGTGATCCTGGACATACTGAATGTTATGGCTCACAAACCGTAAGTCTCACTCTTAACTTTAACGTTTTATTTCTATATATGGGATTTGAGAAGTTGAAAAAGAGACTATTTAAGACAAAACATTTTTTTTTTTTTCAGGTCGCTCTGGAACTTGGATATTTGCCTATTGATGCTACCTAAAATATATGAATTATTGCAAAGTAAATACGAATCGTAAGTATTTAAAACTATTCATAGTTTATTGCGGTAAATATAAATACAAATTTTTTCGAGCGCACCATAAATTCAACTGTGCCTATCCCATTTTTAGCTACATGCAATGTGGCTGCAACGCGCTACGACTGATCGTGCGGAACTTTTCGTCGGTGGTCCGTGCTAACGTGTCAGCCCCAGTGCGGACCCTGGGCGTGGATATTCCGCGCGAGGAGCGCTACGCGAAGTGCGCACAGATCCACAGGCTACTGCTCGATGTGCGAGCGTTCTTGCTCAAGCGGCAAACCCTCCAGGGCCGCCTCGGCGCCGCCTTCCGCGATCTCCACACCCTCATGCAACAGGGGCTCGACTGACAACTCGCTCCATAGCAACAGCGCACTTAAGTTACTTAAAAATTAAGTGACCTTTTGTATTAAGTACATAACGTAATAATAAAAACTGTTAGAAGCTAAACTTAGATGAGCAGATGACTTACCCCCATGGACAAATAGATCTATCACAAGTTTCAATGTTAGTGTTATTTAAAACACAAATAGAACATACAATCTGAAATATCAAGCTTATAATAAGATATCAATGCAAATTGTAGTAATTATAATCGTAACATAAATACTAATATTCAGGGTCTTCTAACAATGCAGTTTAAACAAATTATACATGTTCAGACTCCTTGGTACCTTTTATTACTTACTGGGTTCTATTAATTTTCTAGAATCCTTAAATTCTGCAAATCTCCAACTAATAACACTAATTTGACGTTTAAGAGTGTTCTCATTGTCATCCCAATCAAGTAAAAAACTAGGTACCGAAAACAATTATCTGCTCACTCGCAGCCATGATTTTATTCACGGTCATGGGTAGGCAAAGCAATTGTTTTAGTTCATAAATATGGACCTCCGCGAAGAAACACCAGATTCAATAAATTATTTAAAAAAACACCTAATTCTATCAATTATAAAACTACGTGTTATATTAGCATTTTTTTGTTTTCTAAACTTTTGTGTGTCTGAGTGCATTTAAACTAGGGTCCCGGTATTAACAATATTTAAAATTATGTAAGTTTATCCGTCCTTTTTTAGTTAACTGCTTTAAGAAGTGTGTGTTAATTTAGTTAAAACTAAATGTGAAATCATTCATACTGTTTCCAATTCTTCCAATAATGGGTCAACCTTGACATAATTAACATTTCCTATACCTAGACATGCCTATAATGTATTTTTACAAGAGGCAAAATGTGACCTAAGATAATTGATCTGTTTTCAATTAAAATGTCAAGTCAAAATGTAAAAAAAAAGATGTAGGCTAGGTAGTTTATAAAAATCACAAGTGGGTGTTATGCATTCCTTATTAACATTTTGAAATGCACTGTGATGCATCTGTAATGTATGAACATAATTATTAAAATTGGGCATAACTAATTTGAATATTGTTGAGTACACCTTTAGAGCCAATAAAATAGACATTTAATTGCTTTAACATTGATATTTTGTAGATCTTGTGCAATCATTTGTGACTGTGTCATTTTTATTTTATAAATTAAGTATCATATAGGCCTTGGAGGTAATCAAATGGACTGAATAATCATGTAAAAATACATAACAATATTTAAATTTATCAAGCTGAATCTGCTATAATAAAAATAAAAACATTAATTTATTTCACTTTTATTTAATAAGGTAATCAAAAAACACACTAGAAATGCAAAATTAGTCAGGTAAATTAGTTGACACATTAATCCACGGAAAACTAAATAAATTTAAAAAATGTGCCTTTTAATTGCTGTTCGTCATTGTTTTTTTCCATTCCATAAAGCATTGTTTGTCAACCTTTATCTAGTACCTATAAGGAGTATTTCCTTTATTTAAAATTTAAATCTCTAGAGCAGCCCCTTTCCATGGAATGAAGCTCCCCCTCTATGAAAAATAATTTACATACATACATTACATATGGTAATGGTAAATCTAAGAATTTCATGACTGATTACAAAAGCAGTAAAGAGCTCATTCATGTATTTAAGACTTGCAATGACTTGTTGAAGCACATGTGACTTGTAATTAACAATTAATAGTGAAATTTCTTTCTTTTATTAACTACAAGGTTATTTGGATTGTTTGACTCTCTCTTCCTTTTATGGAATGCTTCCATTTTCTTCGCTAATATCTCATCAGAGATATCTTTCTCCATCTCTCCATTATCAGCAGTCTCCTCTTTAACATCAGCCTGCATAAGACGCTCAATATCGGGATTCATTCCTTTGAATGACAACCTGCCTTCTAATAAATCCTCACAAAATAAGAAACTGGACTCGGATATAAAATTTCCCTGGGCAGCACGCATTTCATCAGTGATAATACTTGCGTACAAATTCTCATGGTCATGAGTATTTTCTATTTCCTTTTCTATTCTTTCTTTAGTTTTCTTCATAAATTTCATATCTAACACTGATTTCGGTAATTGTAGTTTCTTCTTGGTTCTGTCCATTTTATCGAGGAAATTATTGTGATATTTTTATAGAATTACACGAACTCGAGAACTTTGTAATATAGTTTATTTTATTTTATACAAGCATTATAGCTGAAACACAAATACAATATTTCAGTACTCCCCGTATTTGTTTCGTTATCGCATTAAGTAACTCTTGATAATATCACAAAAACACAGCAGAATGCATACACCACATGAACATGTTGCAAAATTTGCAAAGCAAAAAGCAAAACTCGTTTAGCTCGTTGGTTATGTTGGATTGATTCGTTTCTTGCGTTAGAGACTATTGATTCGTGAAGACATGAAGTGACAGTGACAATGACATGACATTGACAGAAAGAACCTTTTTTTTTATTTTTTTTTATTTTATTTTTTATTAATGGCAATAAACAAGTTCCAGGGTTGACGGAACGAACGATTGTGCCAATGACAAAAGTGAGGAAACGGCGGAATTTAAAAGTATACACGGAATTTAGGATTTAGGAACAAGCGGATTAGATCAGGACAGTTGAAAGTGATGAATGATGGGTAAGAGAAATAATCAAGATTAAATACACATATATACTTAGTTAAATTTTGATATCATTACTATCAATAAAAGAGGCTAAGGAAGCATATACATTTAAATCATTTGACGATAGTAGGCAAAGAATGGATGTTGGTAATGGAATAGATAAATATATAATATTATTATATAAGGAAACACGGTCATATAGTGGACAGGACAAAAACATGTGGTTCAGATCTCCCACCTCCGAACCACATTCACATGCAGGGCTGTCAATAATATGAATTTTTGCAAGATGTTCCGGAGTGCAAACATGACCTAAACGCATTCTTATTAAGACACTAGTACTCTTTTTACAAAATTTAAATTAAAAAAACCAAGGTTTACAAGGAATAAAGGGCTGTATACGACTGTAAATTCTACCTTTTAAAAACCTTTTTTTATATAAATTTCCCCATATGGGATAGACAAAAGAAACTAAGTCCACGTGGACTTAGTTTCCTTTGGTAACTGATGTGTTTTATTCATATAAATTTTCTGTAAATTAAACGTCACGTCAGAGTCAGTAGTCCCTCTCAAGCTAATATTATTTAACACGAGAGTGAGCGGGACAACACGATACGAACTTCAATTTTCGTAGTAGTCCCGCTGTCTATCAGAAAAGACAAAGGACTCAGCCATGCAGCTGCCACAGCACAGACATCACAGACCCCATGTAAGCAGCTGTCAAGCGTACCCGATTTTTATTTGTGTCCAACACAGCCTATAGCCAGATGCCCATTGGTCAATTCTGTAGCCCATTTACCCGATAGAAAATAGAAGACATCCAAATCATTACGTTGAGTACGTGGTAACATCTGCCTTTGGTACTGTTGATCATATTATACGTACTTTTGTGTAACAACTAGAACATTATGGAATAATTGGCAGTCTTACTGTTTTTGAAGTCGTACCTACCTGGAGAACAGGAAACAGGTAATAGAGATAAAATCTAGATAGGAAAGAGCCCTTAACAAAATTTCACACCTCATTCAAAGTCAGCAAAACCAAAGAAAATTCGGAAAAACTGCTCCAATTTTGTTTCAGACTTTGCCGATATTTTGTATTTTTAACCGCAGAAAAAAGCAATGACAACTGACATGTCAATGACAGATTGACAGACACAGATGCAATAAGATGGGATGGGCCATTGAGATAGGAAAGTGGAGGCGCTATATTCTTCTATATGAAGCGTGACTTATACAAATATCTGCCATATCGACACATACATGTCAAACGGCACTTTATCTCTTTTTAACTTACTAACAGCTGCATATGAATAGGAGAGACAAATAGTATTTGTTGGTTACTAAATTTGGCAGCACTCTCTAAGTGACGTCACGAGTTTACGACAGCGTGGCAGGTGCTGTCGCCACATACCTTATGGATGCCTGGGTTTAGTTAGTTTATAATTTATTCAAGGCGACAAATCCTTTTTGAATGATTCCTATGTGCTATGCCAAATTAAAAATTGAATAATTGGACTCACGGAAGCATAATCCACAGTTGCGCTGCTTTCTGGGACTGCTCACGTTGTGTCCGGAATACTCTGCTTCGCCATCTGTAGATTTTAGATGGGCAGATGACACCACTGCTTGTGGTGCCACTGCCCTTGGGCCACACAGCCAGCCAACAGCCGGGGTGACTCCAACAATGCTGAAAGACAATGCCAGATCTGAGTACTAATATAGGGATGAGTTTACTTGAGGAAGAATTATCAGTCAGTCAGTTGGTCTACTTGGTCTTCACAGCCTCGCAAGGCTGGAAGCTATTCCTACACTTCATAGGCCGAAATTCCTTGGCGTACAACACGCCAAATTTACCTTGGTCTTATCTACTTCGCTTGGAGCTAGGGTGCTATGGTTCAGGGCCGAAATTCCTTGACGTACAACGCGCCGAATTTACCTTGGCCTTATCTACTTCGCTTGGAGCTAGGGCGCTAGGATTACAGGGCCGAAACTCTTTGGCGTACACTACGCTGAGTTTACCTTGGCCAATCTACACTTTGTACTGGAACTGGAGCGCTTGGTCACAGGGCCGAAACTCTTTGGCGTACACCACGCTGAGTTTACCTTGGCCACGCTGTGAATCTAGGGACCTACTGTGCACAGTGATGAAGCTATAGGTCGTCACACTACGTACTTACTTGCTCACCCAGAGCTTTGACTTCAATAATACACGAAACAGATACTTTATACTTGGGTGTTTGGACACTTGGGGACGTAGATGTTCAGATATTTAGGACACTTGATTTTATACCTAAATACTTAGATACTTTGCTAGATACTTAGATACTTAGCTTTCATTGTACGATGGGATTTCCTGTCGCAATAAGTTTTGAACTACTTTACATGATGACTTATCACTGGCACTGACTATTTTAAGCTGACTTACTTTTACTGACAGCGTCGCTACGGGGTTTTCATCGTCCGGTGACGTCATCGTAGTGTTGCCATAGGAGAATTCGCGTGACGTCGCGACAGGTGCCACCATGTTCCGTGCCAAGTTTCGTGGTAGATGTGCTGTCAAACGGTAGCCGGCTCCGAATATATTTGCTGTTTTTGTGAGGATTACTCTAAGAAACGAGTTATCATGGTGTGCAGGGCTTTGTCTTTAATAGGATAATCATGCCCTAGTGCTGCGTCAGACAGTGTAGTGTTAAAAAAAACATTAATCAACCTGAATTGACCCTTCAAAGGTTAGTAACCAGTTACCTTGAATAATTCGAATGTTTTATTGTATTTTGGCATGTATCGTAACATAATGATCTTATAAAATGAGTACGAACGTCTGTTTTAGTACGATTTGTTTTATTTTCCAATGATTTCATTTATTTCAACAGAAATCATTTGCATGATTTTGGCATATTAGCTTATGCGGTGCTAAGTATCGACATAGGTATCGATGGAATTCTAAACATTGTTTAGTAGGCTTGAGTAGGCTAGAGATAAACTTATAGATACTTAATATTCTTCTTTTTCAGTCTACTCGTGCCTGTCACCTGTGTTGCCATATACATCAAGTGTGAGGGTAAGGTAATGTCTGTAATCAAAATGATTATAGATTTGAGGTTTCGCTATCACGGAAAAAGAAGTTGTGTGTGTTGTGACAAAGTATCTTTCAGAAACTATTAGAAATGAATAAAAACTTTGGAGATGCCTAAGACAAATGTTATTTATTTTCACTTTTGTGGGTAGTAGGTAGTGGGTACCTTGTGCGAAGTAGCATTGCTTGCACTGTTGTGTCCCGGTGTGGAGAGTAAGATAGCCGGTGTAATTACGGGCACAAGGGGAATTACATCTTAGCTCTCTAGGTTGGCAACGCATCTGCAAACCCATATACACACATGTCATAACTCCTCTATGATGCGTTCAAAAACCGTAAAAAATATGAAATATCTGCAACCACCAACATAATTTACAATAAAAAAAAACAGTCGAAACAAAACGTCAGCTCGGTATGTTTACTTATCTATGATAAAAACAACAGTCAAATTCGTGACAGGTATGGATATGATAATGCCTTCTGCTTCTGAACGTGTCTTAGAGTACTTATAATATGTGTAGATTAAAGTAATGTATGCTATTCTAGATAATTAGGCCTTAAAACACTCGTAACGTGACAGTTGCATAAACTTCTATAGCGTAGATTTTATCGATATCTGCATACGCATAACAGTCCCAACCCTAGGAAAAGCAGCCATGTTACGTGCCAAATTTTAGTAGGTATGCACGCTAATTCTGTAGGTATCACCGGTCCACTTGCTATTAGGTCTGTGGGATGGGCAATGTCAATAGTAAAATGTCCCTATTTCTTGCAAATTACTTGAGAAAACATAACAAGTGTTCTATTAAAATTATTAATCATTATGGTGAGTGTTTTAACTATTAGAACACGTTATAATTTGGTTATGGCAAGGTCTTTTTCCATAGACAAGAATAATATCTTTTTCACATTGGCAGCGCTAGTTACTTCCGCCTGTGACATTAGTTACGTAATGCCAACTTAAAGAAAACGTAGGCACATTGAATTACAAATATTTTATTAAGTATTTGTAATTTCAACTCATCTTAATAAATATTGTTTACGATTTGTTTTCTTTAAAAATACAAAGGATTTTAAAGAACTCTAGTTTTGAAGTGACATCTGTTGACACAAGACAACAAGAACAAGTCATATCACAACGAGCTTTGCGTCAAGAAGTTTTCCGAAACAGAAACCTGATGGAGCTTCTTATATTCACACACGCAGACAAACGTCATTTTGTATAGAAACGTCAAACTACTGTCCCCCCCTGGACAGAACCCACGGTGGTATACCAAAGTTATAACTTAAAACAAAATGTACACTTCGTTGTCCAGCTAATTTCAGTAGTCACTCAAGTTACATTGTATAGTATATACCTAAGTAATATTCTATTTGGTTGGGTTATAGACATGAAGTTGTTGTCACACGTCGATAGGTGGTGCTAATATCAATATAGTTTATATTGGAATTTTAAATTTTGGAATAAATATTTTATTTTCGCTTAATAAATGCTTACAATTATCTTTCCTTGTTTAAAAATGCGTTTATGCTAATTAATTATTTTGTGAGCACTGGTAACATCGACCTTTTTAATTATAGTAATGTCTTATCTAAAATATCATTACACGCATCAGTTTTTCTTACGCTAAAATATTATATAGAATATTCTATGGACACTGGTTGAGTTAAGTATCATATCTGCAAGTAAACCCTAATGAAATGGGGCGAAAACTTAGATTTTTAGTAATTCAGGAGGTTTTGATATTTATTTAGATTTTTTTATTTACTAAAAAGTGGAACGGAACGAATGAGTAATGGCCGCGATTATCTCTCTAATCTGTGGTTTTTCTCATTCACCGGGTGTCTAAGTTGGAGTTGGAATGCCTGATAAAAAGAAATTGTGTAAAAAATAAAGCACTGAATAATTATCAAATTCATCAAAACGGGAAATTGGGCAATTTCTATTACACCATGTTCTAAGGTATATAATAGAACATGGTGTAATAGCAATTGCTCAAAGTAAATTATTTTAACATTTAGGAAACTAGACGTCAATGACGTCATCGCATATTTTGCCGTCACAAAGCACCAGATGTCGCTGTGTGCGAAACATTTAAGTGACATCTCTATCTCAGTTATAAAAAGGTACTCTGTGACAGAACCAATGAGCGAGCGAGCAGAGCCGAACTTTAGAATGTTATAAACATGCTTTTATAACCTCAGAACGTTTTACCTAAATAAAAATGCAAGTTCTGGAAATAGATAATGTCAAGATCTACAATCTTAGCGCAGGAAAATCCTTACCAGATGTAAGTGTACCAAAATTTATCATAGTCATAGTGTTCTTGCTATTTCGGAAATCACTATTATAATTCGGTTTCGTTTTCAGTGGTTAACGGAAAGGAAAAAGAGAACATTATTGAAAAAGAATGTAGACCTCAGAAGAAGAATCGAACTTATTCAAGAGTTTGATATGCCTGGCGTCAGTACCAGCTTAAGAGCGTCTAAAGATGGGCAGTATATCATGGCAGCAGGCATTTATAAGCCAAGAATCAAATGTTTTGATGTCAATAATCTATCCCTAAAATTTGAGCGTTGCCTTGACTCGGAAGTTGTGACATTTGAAATATTGAGTGATGATTATACAAAAGTGAGTCACTACTACTTTCATTAACCTTATAATCTGTTCTGTTCCATAATTAAGTGTAATAAGTATTAGCTGTTTGTGCAATAATATAGCTGAACAACTCCTGGCAGCTTATTTTCAATAGCACACCATAGTCAAATTTATTAAATGTTTTACAGATTGTGTTTCTGCAATGTGATAGGTATGTGGAATTCCATGTGGGGCACGGTCGCCACTTCAGATTGCGAGTTCCAAAATTCGGCAGAGACATTGCATATCATAAACCTTCCTGTGACCTTTTTGCTGTTGGAGCTTCAGCTGTAAGTAATGATTTATTAAACTAGTTTATGTTTTTGCTACAGCAGTGCAATTCTAGGACAATTTACACCTAAACAGATGGTTGAATACTTTGATAAGGTCCATATTCATGAATTAAAACTAATGGAAAACCAAATGTAAAGTATTAGTAGCCTTCAAATGTGTTTGCATTGCAATTTCAGGACATTTACAGGTTAAACTTAGAAGTTGGTCAGTTTATGGCCCCATATAATACAAAAGCACATGAAATTAATTGCTGTTCTGTCAATGAAGAACATGGCTTGCTTGTTGTGGGCACAGAGAGCGGCCATGTGGAGGCTTGGGACCCTCGGACTAAATCCAGACAAGGCATTTTGGACTGTGCCTTACATTGCACAGATTCTGAATACAGGTGAAGATACAATAGTAAATTAATGTTCATGAAATTTTAGTGTAGGTACTAAGATCACAATTTGTATGAAATGATTTCTATAAGATATGTAAATAATGTGATATTATTAATTAAATTAATAATAGTTACTAAAGTTATTTGCATTGACTGTTTTAAAATTTTGCTAAATTAAATAAATAAATAAATAAATACCACGGGACAATTTGACACCAATTGACCTAGTCCCAAACTAGGCAAAGCCTGTACTATGGGTACTAGACAACGGATAAACATACTTATATAGATAAATACATACTTATGTATACATATTAAACATCCAAGACCCGAGAACAGACATTCATATTCATCATACAAACATCTGCCCCGACTGGGATTTGAACCCGGGACCTCAAGCTTCATAGTCAGGGTCTCTAACCACTAAGCTATTCAGTTGTCGAAATGACTAAATGCTGTTCTTATTGAAAATGAAACAGTATTGGAGTGGCCACCCACACCCACAAAACGGGGTGTAATATACCATTATAATTAATGATAAATATCTGCATCTAACTTGATAAACATTAGTTTCAAAAGTAAGGCTCACTATAGCTCATACTAATGAAGGTTTTTTTTTTTAGAAATGATAGTTTGCCTGCAATCACTTCTGTCAAATTTGATGGACCTCTAAGAATGGGTATTGGAACATCAACAGGCCATGTTCTACTGTATGACATAAGATCAAGCAAGCCCCTTTTAGTAAAGGATCACATGAACGGACTACCCATCAAAAAACTAGAATTCCACAAAAGTATGGATTATGTTTACTCTATGGACTCTACAATTGTAAAAATATGGGACAAAAACACTGTAAGTTGCTTTATTATATTAGAACTCTGAAGTAATAAAAAAATATCCCAATTTTTTACCTATGTATAATAATGGTTTTTTTTCCTGTCAAGGGTAAACAATATACAAGCATCGAGTCATCAGTGGAATTCAATGATCTTTGTGTCATTTCAAATACAGGATTGAGCATGATGGCAGTAGAAGATCAGAAGATGCAAGTTTACTACATCCCTTCATTAGGTATGTTTGAAAAAAAAGATGCTGTTGGACATGGTTGGATACATTCATTGCAAATATTGCAATATTATCTGGGAATAGTGGCCCTGAAAAATATGTCAGTAGCCTATTAAAATTGTCAGGTGTTTAGGAGGTTGTTATGACTTGAAGTAGTGTCAAAATTGTAATTAGTTTGTCTGATTATATGACCATCTAAAAACACTTAAGATCATGTTTCACATATTTCGCAATGTCAATGTGTTTTTTTAAACAGGTCCGGCACCAAGATGGTGTGCATTCTTGGATAATCTAACCGAGGAATTGGAAAGCTCAGCGGCACAGACGGTATATGATGATTACAAGTTTGTGACGAAAAAGGAACTAGAATCTTTAGGATTGGATCACCTTCTGGGAACAAACCTTTTGAGAGCATATATGCATGGGTCAGTATGAGAAGCCACTTCACCTTATCTGTTTCAATTATACAAATATTGCAACATAAGAGAGCAACGCAACATTACCTAATGTGCTTAATGCAAAAACCATCTCTAAGGCTTGTCGTCCAATAGATCGAGCACCAGGTATCCCATGCGCCATAGATGAAATGACGATCCACCAATAAGAATGATACTCCTACTAAGTATATGGAAACATTCTCATTTTCAGATACATAAATTCTATCTGGAACTAGGTATCTTGTCTATTATAAGTTGTATTGGTGTAGGTATGTTTCAAAAAACATACTGTATTTTATTAATGTTTGGTTCACATTTCAGATACTTTGTTGATGTTCGGCTGTACAAGAGAGCAAAATCAATAGCAGATCCATTTGCATTTGAAGAGTACAAAAAACGCAAAATTAGGGAAAAGATCGAGCAAGACAGACCTTCTAGAATCAAGGTTGAGGATAACTTGCCTAAAGTCAACAGAGATTTGGCGTCCCGACTTATGGACGATGATACCCGCAAGAAAAAGAATGTGTCTAATCTCCTTAAAGATAATCGTTTCAAGGTAAATTAAAACTTCTACATATAACAAATCATCATCATTAGTCTTCTTTTACGTCTCACTATTGGGCACAGGCCTCCTCTTAGAATGAGAGGGCTTGGGCTATGGTTCCCACACAGGCCCAGTGCGGATTGGGACCTTCAAACACACCATTGAATTGCTTCGCAGGAGTGTGCAGGTTTCCTAACGATGTTTTCTTTCGCCGATAAGCTTGTGATAAATGACAAACATAAGTGCGAGCCGCGGCTCGAACCCACGACCCTCTGTTTGAGAGGCCATAGGTCAAACCACTATGTTGACACGGCTACACTAGGCTACCATGGCTACATATAACAAAGGAGCATTAAAAAAACAGGTACCTAAGACACAGGTCGACTTAGGGCTAAAATTTACATTATGTTATCTAACATTCAGTCTTCGTTTTGGTTGCTACTCTATCTAACCGTAAACATTATGTACTCATTATTTTGTTTATTGTTTTATTATAGGCTATGTTTGAGAATCCAGACTTTGAAGTTGACAAATCAGCTGAAGAATTCAGATTATTGAATCCAGTACTATCAAGATTAGATAAGGATAAATCGAGATCAAGCAAAATAGAAGTTGAGACAACACAGGTCAGTATCATGTTTAGCATAAGCATCTACAGTGTTATTGTATGCGTAAATGTAATGTAAAGTGAAAATGTTATTTAATTTATGCATTTTATTTAGGACGAAGAGCCTGATAAAGATTCCGATATGGAGCTGTACCAATCTAGTGAAGAAAGTTCTGACGAAGATCGCACCTGGGTAAAAGAAGTGAAAAAGCAGCACAAAATAATCAGAAAGAAACAACAAGATGAAGAAGTATCTGAACAAAATGAGAAAGTATATGAATTCAGCCAGATGCCAAGAACTGGAAATATTAGATCTATTACTAGAGTGAACAAGGCTAGCTTAGGCGAACGTTTAACGAAAGAAAGCTTCGCGATGGTCACAGGTACAGGCGGAAATAGAGAAATGACATTCACGATGAGAGGTAAAAAAACAGAATCGGAAACTCAAAAGAAAATGAAGAAGCATTATCAAGAGAGAAAACAAATCGTCAGAAGAACAGGATTTTTAATGAAAAAGAAACTTCCAAAAATGTAATTTTTAACAGTAAGTTATTATTATTAAATTAAAGGTTTAATTTTAGATTTGGCTTTTAATTTTATTTGATTTGAAAACATAGCCACTAAATCATTCAGGTGTAGCATCCATACAGTCAGACATAAGTAAGTATTCAAGTAATTAAGAAAGTTAAAAAATATATACAAGGTGCGTCAAGATTTCAGTCGGGGGTTGAGTAAGTCTAAGTGAGCCCCCCTTTTATATGGAAAAAAAATACTCAACCCCTTGCTGGATTCTTGACGGTTCTTAAAACGCAACCTGTATATGCATATTATTATTCTATTGTCTACAATCACCGCACTATTATGTCCTTTACAAGAATTGAATCATGTTAAAAAAACAGATTGCACTCTTTCTCCTCATTTTATCGCTTTTCAGGGTTATCGGAGTTCACATGAAAACAACAGTGTAGTCAACCTTTGGTTTGATTTTATTTCAGTTTAGTTTACATACTATTAACACCCGAAACGAATTTTCAACATACAACAGTGACAAATAAGCTTCTATTTAGACTTCTATTTACTATTTAGTAAAGGTTTATTAGAAAGGGTTTGTCAAGTGTTAAATAGTGTACCTATTCGGTAGCAATACTAATACATACGCAGTTATGCTATCAATAAACAGCACAGAACTATATCGAGATATAATTAAATACTTTATCGATGTGTATGAGAGCCGAACCGACCTAAGTTGCGGAAAGCGGTGGAAAGTGGACTGAAGTTCGCGGCGAGCAAAGAGGTTCTCAGCCCTTGTTTTTGGCACGCCCGATGTACATAAACTCTTTCCTTCTATACCTATATAGTTCTGTGATAAAGAGCATACATTTTTTACTTACCTATACAGAATATTCTTAAGGTGATTTGGCAATAGTCAATTATCACCCGTACTTGTATCCAACAAGGTTTAATGATCAGGTTCTCCATCCCTGTATTCGATCGCATTATTTTTGCAAGCTATCATTAATTAATAATAAATGTTCATTAACGATACATTTGTTTTCTTCATCGCTGAACAAATTGCATCCTTTTTTTATATTTGCAATTTCCTTTGTAAGAAAGAGAAAATACTATTTTCGCTATAAACATATGTTTTATGGTAAATTGGTATTTACAAAGACTTCATAAAAACAATTTTAATTATGCATAATAACAATGGATCTTATGGAAGTGGTGAGTTAAGTGTCCAATATTGATTTTTGGTAGCGCTACCTTCATTTCATGTACGTAACGTACCTACCTACGGGTAAAGGGAATATTATAAAATCACAAGTCTCTTCTTGTTTCTGTTTTAATGAGTGACTACCCTATAATTATGTTTTATCTTTTCGCGTAATGTGCACAATGGTAATTAAAATGTAGATATGGGCAATAAACTGGATAATGTGAAATTTTCAAACGATTACGTAGCGAGTGATCTACTGGACAGCCATGTGTTGGGCAACGACAAGTTGGATGAGCCCACGATGGAGAGATCCGTGAGGTCCAGTCTGGACGCCAACAGTGTCGATGTGAGTACCTTCGACCCTTGGACGAGTTCCATTTTTCCTCAACACAGTTGATTACTTAGTTATTTTGGCTCGTTGTGTCGCACTCTGCGGGGCGTTACCGGCCAGTTGCGTATACCGATCTATATGGATGGTATCATAATGTTTCAGATTGGAGAAATAACTGAATCTCCAGATACAGAATATATGAGTACATCTGCAATTTTACACTACTGTAAATCTAAGGTGGGTATATAATTACTTTTTGTGCACTATTTTATACAATAAGATTTAATTTTATTTGGATGGTTTAGTTTCGTCATTTATATTTCACGCTGAGATCAATAACCTGATAATATGATCAGTGATAAGCAGTGATAAGTCACGAAACCAATAGGTAAACAGGATTATGACAAGTTTGTTTATGTCTTTTCAGATATTACTACCTTACCTCAAGCTATTAACGATAATGGGATTGCGTCCAGTCGTGGACGTGTCGAATTCCTCAAAATGTGCGATATGTGTCTCGCACTTTCATTCTGCACAAGTAGCTGTCTTCATGTTTTTAGGGTACATCCTACAGTACATGGCGTGTTTTAGGTAAAATTTCTTACAATAAAGTTTATTGAATAAACAGATCGGTAGTTAAGTATGTCAACCAAATTAATAATTAGGTACTTACCACAAGTCATAATACCTACTTCTCAATAAGAAATATTTCGTAATTTTTAAACAACTTGGGGTAAATAAAACAAGCATACGGCTCAGGATGGTTATAAGTAACTTTCGCGCCTCCACATCATAAATACCAGAAGTACCTATTACATGCACGTTGCCGACATTTTAAGATGAGCTGGCTCAATGAAAAGTAGTGCTTTCATGCCTATTGTTATTGTTTGACGCTTGATTGGCAGTTTAGTTACTTTTGCTGCACATACCTAACACAAACATACCATTTTATGAACTCTACTACCTACCTAATTAGGATAATCTAATGGCGTGTTTTAGGGAAAATTATACTAGGTAATAATATTTTTAAAATTAACAGAACGGATCCATATTAAATAGGTACCTAGGTATGTACATGGTTTAGTATTGTTTCAGGCGGGATAGAGGTTTCTGCTACAAGTTGGTACCGCTAGCATTAGAATCCTCTTTAGAATACGAAACATACAAACAAGTATGCTACGGAAACGTAACACTGACATACGTTGGTCCTAGTATCCTGCACTTCCTAGGTTTTCTCTACGCCTTATATTTGTTTAGAATATCAGATAATGAGCAGCTACAGAATCTTATGGAACGGGTAAGCTTTTTTTGTTTTATTCTTTCGCTTGCCTACCTAGAATAATAGGAGTGGTTCAGTTATGTAACTCGTCTTTTTTATCACTTTAAAAAAAGATGTATAGGAAAATTATGTGGATATTTACATCGTACCAAACTTTCAAATTGCGATACTTAACTTAAAAAGTTGCTATGGTGACTACACATGGGCGACATGTTCTTTCCCTTTAGGTACCCTTCATTTAGTCAGGTACCATAATGTATTGATACGTTTTCATACCTAGTCATAATTATAAATTAGAATTCTAATCCAGCGCATCTAAGTACCACTGCTGGGCATAGGTCTCCTCTCAAAACGAGAGGGCTTGGGCTGTAGTGTCCAGGTGGGCTCAGTGCAGATTGGAAAGTTCACACACACACCATTGAAGCGCCTCGCTGCTGTGTGCAGGTTTCCATACGATGCCTTAATGACTACGTCTAGTCACCTAGCCAAATAGTTATTTTTCTGCTCTCAATGTAAGGGCAAATACTCTTCCAATAATAGTCTTCTTCATTCTTGGGTCAAAAGTTCAAAACCAGTCAGAAACTGAGGTGTCAATACGTAATTGCAATGAAGGTCCGTTAATTATGAAACCCTTTGATATTCTTACAGGTATTTCTGCTATCGTCATACGCGCCGCAAGGCATGCCATCTGCAAACCCGAAGCGTCTGCTACGCTTGCTGTGGTTCTTCATTATTTTGAGCGTACTTTGGATGGGCTTGTCTCTTTGCTCAGTCAATCTGATGATGGCAGAAGGAACGATTATGTTCCGATGGTTAGAAACGAGGTAACTAATAAATATTTCGTTACTAAATAGATTCAGTTCATTTTACTTTAGGTGCCTAATGTAATCTTGTGCGTGCGAGTTAATTTGTGTAAGCTCAGAGCATGCATAGCCTAGAGGGGCCTAGATGCTCATGAGTTCTACACGGATTTAAGGTTAACGTTGACCTGAACTACTTACTACTGATTTTGCAGTTCCCCTCAGACGACATTAATCCTCAAGATCCTGCTAGTGCTGTGCACGCTGATCCACGACATGGTGCAAGCCACCATCATCACCAGCTACTGTCTGCAGGCGCAATTACTTCAAGCGCACCTTATGTATCTCAAGGAGCGGCTGCTCAATCGTTCCGTCACGCCGCTCAACTGGATGCGGGTCAGTACTGGGGTGTTATATGTATACTTATATATTATGTTATATACATTGTATTAAATTTGACACTTCGATGCTGAACCAATCGTAATAGTACATTACTACAGAGGCGGGGAAGTAAGGGGTTGCCGACCGAGTAACTATCATATAGACTGCCGAGCGTAGCGTTGCCGGATAGTTGGCTGGCAACTGGCAACCCCTTTTAACGCCGAGGTATGCACCTAATAGTGCTTTTCTCAAACATGCAATTAAATAAAAAAAAACTCCAAGAAATCGAGGAAGTTTTACTTTAAGAGAAACTAAAATTAAACTAGACAAAATATATAACAAAATTTCAAACTGGTGCGTAAATATACAGAAAACCCAGAAAAAATAATTTAGGTATGTCGATTTTATATAAATGAAAGTACAAAATATAGCAAACAATTTTTACAAAAAAAAAAGACTAATAAAGATTGTTTGACTCACATTTGACTCATAAAGAACTAAAAAGCAAATACGGCTTATACTTTTTTTAATGGCTAGTGCACCTACGCCATGATGCTGTGCCACAAATATATGTGGAATGGAAATTTACAAAAAAGGCTATCTTGCCGGCCTAGGCCGGGAAGTTTGTATGAAATTCCGTTTCCTATACACCTCCTCTAACCGCGCCGGCAATGTGATACGTCCCGGCCTATTATTTGGAACGTAACGTCAATATTTCATTGCATTTTTGGGAAAATATCATATCAGCTGGTCCACACATAATAGTGCATGTCATCATTATCACTAGTTGTACTGCATTTATTAGGGTTCCGCAGTCAATAAGGAACCCTTCTGGTTTCACCATGTCCGTCTTGTCTGTCCGCGGCATCGCGAGGTGATTTCGCATGCATACACATATTAATTAACGGTACTTTATTAACATGTTTTGTTATTTTGGACATACAACAAGATTGCATAGGTGATTATGTTCGTTTGTTCACCTATCTCTATTTGAAAATTATTAAAATGAACGAACAAACTTTTGAACATGTTTTAAATTTTTAACATGAAACTACCGTGAGACTCAATCATAGTGAAATAAAACGGATCACTCACGTATATAAGTCTAGTTTAAAACTCAAACTCAAACTCTTTATTGCATAAAATGTTGTGTATAAGGTCTTGAAACATAAAGGTAAAGCTTCAACATTTACCCTGTAGGGGCACAGTAACATAATCTTGCCTGCATAAGCCTGCATGTTTCGGACTAATTCGTAGTCCTTCCACTGGGAGCGCACGACCCAGCGGCAGCGGGACACACTGCTCGCCGCGGCTCTGCTCTCGCGACTACTATAGGCGCAGCTGACAGCAGCACACAACTACCCTCGTTTTCATTGCTAAACTCTACTTACATACGAGAGTGATCTATTTTATTTCACTATGTTTTGAATTCTTCAAATTACTTATATTGCAGGAGATAGCAGAGTTCCAGAAACTTCTCAAATACTTGAACGACGACTTAGCGCCTGCAGTGTGCCTGTTCACGATCGTGAATATTTCCTGGGTCGCGTCCGGAGCGATGTGGATGTACAGCTTGGACAAAGTGGACACGCAGACAGAGCCAATAGCTGGAATTAGTATGCTCAACTTGCTGCTGTGGATATCGGCTGCCGTCGTCCCGTTTATACAGGTAATTTAACCTTATTACACTATATTATTATTTATCTACACACATATCATAAGTCCTCTATAGTGCGTTCAGAAACCGTAGAAAATGACCAACATTGCAGCACGACGACGACTTCGCCGCCAGCGCCCCCCAACCACCACCCCAGCAGTAAAGTAATAGTCATTTCGATATCGAATTCGATGTTTCAAATTTGAAAACCAACGTAATTTACAATCATAGTGAAATAAAACGGATCACTCACGAATATAAGCCGAGTTCAGTCCGACATGTATAAATAATAATGCGATATTTTTTTTACAATAAAAAAAACAGTTTACGATATGTTTGTCTATGATTAAAACAAAACAGTCAAATTCGTGACAGGTATGGGTATGATATATGCCTTCGGCTTCTGAACCCATCTTAGAGTACTTATAATATGTGTGTAGATATAGTAATTTATGCAACTGCTACATAATGAGGGTCCTTAAAACACGATTGTGTTTTTATGAAACGAGGCGAAGCTGAGTTTCATAATAGGATCACACGAGTGACATAATAGGATCACATATTATAAGTACTCTAAGATGGGTTCAGAAGCCGAAGACATATATCATACCCATATCTGTCACGAATTTGACTGTTTTTTTAAATCATAGACAAACATACCGAGCTGACGTTTCGTGAACTGTTTTTTTTGTAAAAAAAAATTAAAATATATCATTATTAATTATACATGTCGGACTGAACTCGACTTATATACGTGAGTGGTCCGTTTTATTTCACTATGATTGTAAATTACGTTGGTTTTCAAATTTGAAACATCGAATTCGATATCGAAATGACTATTACTTTACTGCTGGGGTGGTGGTTGGGGGGCGCTGGCGGCGAAGTCGTCGTCGTGCTGCAATGTTGGTCATTTTCTACGGTTTCTGAACGCACTATAGAGGACTTATGATATGTGTGTAGACAAAAGTAATGTATGCAACTCCACATAATTAGACCTTCATTATGTAGCAGTTGCATAAACTACTATATTATGAATTATAGCCGTTATTATAATGCATTATTTATTGTCGATTAAAATCCTTTCCGTACACAAACGATACGCTTTAAATTGCAGGCGGCGAGACTTTCGAAAGAGTGTCGCCGAACACAATTCGTGGGGCACGAACTATGCGTTCGCCCGTTCCTACACCAAGATACTCCTCACGAAGACATCACCGCCGTCCTTCTCTACGCGTCTACCCTCAAACTGCGCGCAAAATTGTTCAACTACCCCATCGCTGGACGCTACTTGTGGCTCACACTAACCGTCACACTCGTTGCCCTGTTCTCCCTAGGAATGTGTCATTATATATAATTTTTCTAACATGGAATGAAATGCATTACGGATTATAAATAAATTTATTTACATCAACAGTTTATATTTGGCACATAAATTGTAGACCAACCTTCAAACATTAAACCAAACAAACCTGCTCTTCTGATAAAGGTACAAACAAACCTGACGGTCATATCCAGTAAACTTGTGTTTGCGTTAAGTTGAAGTTAGTGTTCGCTAATGTCATCGCCGTGAAATATAATTTATATAAATAGGAAGAAGTAGGTATGATTTCATGTAGGTATGGACAGTAGTGCGTGTGGCATCTCTTGGTTGGCATAAAGTTCAAAATTTTCAACGAATCCAAACATCTACTTAAAACTACGTACATTTACTAATAGAAAAACATTTCTATAAAATATGTCTACATTTTAAGTAGGCTACGTTCTCTTTCACGGCATAAAAACAACGAAAGTACAACAATCTCAAATTGTGAATTATGAACACCTAATTAGTTGTTAAATGATGTAGTTTACAAGTCTAGTTCCACTTATTGCCATAATAATAACTGAGTGGTCGGTAATCGTCTGCGCACCTCATCCCGAGTAATTTCTTAGATGCGTCTATGAACGGGTGCCTGCAACCTAAAACAAAACATTAACTTAGACCGTACATAAAAGGGCTTATGGCTAGAATAAACCGGCTAAGTGCGAGTCGGACTCGCGCACGAGGGTTCCGTAGAATTATTTTAACGCTTTTCCCCAGTGTTTTAAGAAGTCCAGTGTTAGCAGAGCCCTGCTCCTAAGCAAAATGTACGCAGTGTGGGGTCAACTTATATTGGTCTGCTAAATCTACAGACAGACATAAAAAATTATGATTTTGAGACTTTTCGGAGTGGTTACCAAAGTGGATACCAAATTTCAAGTTTCTAGGACAACTGGAAGTACCCTTTAGGTTTTTGGATTTCGGCAATTTGTATGGAAATAGCCTTTGCAATGACTGTATCTTTTGATTGCGTTGACCTAGAAGGTTGATTTTTTTCACGGCTTCAAGGGACCGCAAGCTTGAGTATTTGATATTAATTTCAGCATGCTACCTCCATGCGTTCCAGAGAAAAAGGGTCTTGACAGACAGACAGACGGACAACAAAGTGATCCTATAAGGGTTCCGTTTTTTTCCTTTTGAGGTACGGAACCCTAAAAACGTCCCAAAGCAACGTAATACGCGCATACGCTAGGTATCAATTACGCGTCGAACTTGCGGTTGCAATTTTAGCGACAAATGTTTGAAATTTTAGGGTCCATTAGGTTATGGATGGCGCTTTAATATTTAACGGTTAAGTTTCAGTTAGTTAAGGCATTAAACGGGTTTTCTTAACAAATTGAATCCTTTTGACATATCAAGAACGGGATATTGACCGCGAATACCTTTCTAGGTTTGTTAGACTGCCCATGATCATGTCAAGTATGTAATGCGTCGAAATATTGGGAGTTCAACAAACCCAGTAAGGTGATCGCGGTCAATATCCCGTTCTGAATATGTCTAATGTAATTAACCGCGAATCATCTTAAAACTGAAATTGAATGCCGACTACGCAATATTTACCACGTATTTTATACAGTTTTAAGTTATATGCAAATTATTATATAATAAGATAGATGCTCATAAAAATTGTATGAATGTCCGTACGGGTCTAGTCGCAGTCCAGCAGCGCATGGCGCGCCAGCTGCACGGCCCACCACGAGTGCACGTCGCTCAGCGCGGGCTGTGCGGCGCCGGCGCCGCTGTTGGCCGACGCGCGCAGGTTGCTCTTCATCACAGCTGTAACCACAACTCGTTCATAATATACAGTCGAACAAATGCCAACACACACCCACCATAGAACGCTTTCACAGTAACGATTTTTCTTGTCAAACAAAGCGATGTCGCTATGACGTTTAATGTGAAAAGGTTCCACGTACGTGGAGTCATGGCTCAGGTATCGTTTGTTCGGTTATACAAATACTGGCGTGAATTTAGCTGAATGTATAAAACATGGTACAAGTAGTGTTAGGTCTCAGGTGGCTTTATTCTGCTTAGCGTTTGTCCAATATTTAACTACTGTCAATACTGCTCCTACCCAGGGTACAGTCACCGCCAAAAGTAGCTTGTCGCTTTTAACCTTGTCAATCATGTATGCCGTTTCGTATCTAGGTGTAGAGCGGCAAGCCACAACACTAACCAGCTACGTTTGACGCTGACCACGCGTTACCCTAACGACCGGGCCTGCCTACGCTATCCTACGACTTTCACATGATCATGTTTCAATTCGGGAATTTCGGATTGAGTGAGCAGCCTTTATCGTTTGCTTATAAATCTTAGAATACTTACGCGAAGACTTTTTGCTTAGAGCAGGATGTGGATCACTCAAGGTTGGTTGAAGATATTTCTTTACAGGACTCTCCGGTCTAGAACACAAAATGTATTGTTTATTTTTGAATCTTTATTGTACACAAAAACATTAAAAATACAAATAAAAAACACAAAAAAGTACAAAAGCGAGCTTATCACTAAAAAGGGATCTCCCTCAGCTAACCTGGGTAAAGAGGACAGCAAGGCAAAGATGGGCAAACAGTAATTGATGCTGAACAGAAAAATATATGAATAAAAAAACTACGATAAATACATATATTTCGGTGTATTTTACCCCCGACGCAAAAAAAGGGGTGTTATAAGTTTGATCTGTGTATGGGTGTATCTGTCTGTGGCATCTTAGCTCCTAAACGGATGAGCGTATTTGGAAAGGCCTTTTTTTAATTGAAAGCTAGTTTAATCGAGATTGCTCTTAGCTAAGTTTCATAAAAATGGGTTCGGCCGTTTTTGAGATATTGAAGTTGAAATGAAAACGACGGGGGTTTTTCAACTTTTCTTATCATATTAAACATAAGATAAATAATTTACCGTGGCAGTATGGCAATGGAAGGAAGGCCGGGTCTTTTAAATGGCTGTTTCGTAGACGACCTTTTTGGTTGCGAGTCAAAGGATGAGGTAATATCTAAAAAAAAAAAAATCATTAATAATAATTATACACTCATAATTAATCGCCCACCTAATTTTCCCTAATAAAGCTGTTATTTTCCATGATTATTGTTAAAGTATTCATTGATTAATTAACAGTTTTTACAACAATCAAGGAAAATATTTCATCGGTGAATAGAATTGCATTTTAACACTCTTGTTAAAATCGAAAAGTTCTCGAAACTTATCCAGACTAAAAAAAACTCAAAAAAAAGGCAATTTAGGTAGGTATATTTGCTCACTTGCCGTCGAGGATTCAGTCACTTTTGATTATAATTTGATTTTCTTTTAACAATAGTGTCATCATATGTCAATAAGAACATCAATTGTACTGGAATGATAGCTGGCAAATATCGGCTGTTAAAAAATCTAAGTATAGTAACTTAACTATATAAAAAAAACATACTTGACATAGCAGGTTGTGACGTAGACTCTGTAATTTCAGTTCTTCCCGCATTGGCAGCAGCCTGCTGCAATTAACAATAAATTTTCAGTTTCAAAGCGCAACATAAGTTATTAATTTTTAAAACGCGAACTATAATTATCACAATCACCTGCGCTTCAGCTTCGAGTCGTTCTTTCTCCAATTTTTCAGTCATATCCACTACCTGTTCATTAGTTTTCCTCAGCCCTGCTATTAAACTTGTTTGCTGCTTCTGTAAATAAAAAAAATAACATGTTTATTTACTACTAAATTGTGTAAAATTTCTATCAATATCAACTATTTCATTTTTAGTGAATTTCGGGATCTATTTGCGCAGTTGCAGACGCTTATAAAGTAATTGACACCATTTGTCAGGCAGCCTTAAGGCGGCCTTAAATAAATTGGAATGTGTGAGGCGCGCTTAAATTTAATAGACACTCTGTGGACACCGGAGGTCGATAGCGGAATCAATAAATCTATGTTGTGCAAAATTAACTCTTTAATTAAAAACCACGAACTACATGGCGCTGCGGCATAAAGAACTTCAATTAAAATAAAGAAAAGGCGAGTAAGGAGAAATATAATATAAAAGGCGAGTAAGGAGAAGTAATATAAAGGCGATTAAGGAGAAAAGTGAACCGGCGTGGGTGACGGCCGCCATTAGCAAGAAAAGACAATTACAAAGGAGATATCAGTGAGTAACTGAGTGAGTATTTTATAATTATGGAACTACTGAAGCCGCCAGCCCACCTTAACTTACAAGCAGCTAATATTAAAAGGGAATTCGAGGAATGGAGACAAAAGTTTCAATTGTACTATCTAGCAAGTGGGGCGGAACAGAGACTAACGATTGAACAGAAGAAAGCGCTCCTGTTACATTGTATAGGAGATGAGGGTCTAACTGTGTATAATACCTTCGATAATAAAGATAATCTAAGCTACGATGAGCTACTTGTAAAATTCGAAGCCCATTGCAGTCCACCTAGCAATGAAACGTACAACAGACATCTGTTTTTCTCAAGACGTCAAAAGATAGGTGAATCGGTGGATGATTTTATAACAGCCCTAAAGAAACTGAGCCTAGAGTGTAATTTTGAAAATTTAAAAGATGGGTTAGTTAGAGATCAAGTCATTATGGGAATAATAGATAGTAACATAAAGGAAAGTTTGCTCAGACTGCAAGAACTAACGTTGGAGAAATGTATAATGCATTGCAGGGCTGCAGAAGTAACAAGAACACAAATGGAGAGTATAAAAGGACAGGCAGAGGTAGGGAAGATTAATAGTGGAAAAAACATTAATACAGGGTCAAAGAATCATCATACAGATACAAGGCAGAAGCAAGGACAAGGACAGCACAACAGGAGGCAGTGGCAGCAGGGAGCAGCACCAACGGGAGGCAGAGGGAAAGGTGACAAGTCGTGCGGGAAGTGTGGCAGCAGGCATGGGTATAGGATGTGTCCGGCATATAATAAAAAATGTGTGGTGTGCGGCAGGTTAGGACATTTCGGTGCAGTATGTCATTTTAAGAAGTGTGGAATGATAGGAAAAGACAATGTTCCAGATGAGAATTTTAGCTTGGAAACGGTCAATGAGGTTGGAGCTGTAAACTCTAAGGACTGGTTTATGAAATTGAATGTTAAAAACAATTGGGTGAATTTTAAAATTGACACTGGTTCTCATGTGGATATATTAAATGTGGACTTATGTAAAAAATTTAAATTAGCCATAAACAAACAAAATGTTAAATTAACTAATTTTGATGGATCGGAAATAAAAGTTCTAGGAGCCTGTGATGAATATGTGTCAACAGCAAAAAATAAATATAGAACTACCTTTTATGTAGTAGATTGTTGTAAAACTGGGGTGATTAGCTACAGTACAGCGGTGAAGCTGGGGATTTTAAACAAATTGGGGGAAATAAAGGAGGAAAACGATTTGGTAAAGGAATATAAAGAGTTATTTCATGGATTAGGACAACTAGACTATGAGTATAAAATTAAATTGGCTGAAAATTGTACACCAGTAGCGGAGAGACCACGTAAAATCCCTTTCAAGTTGGAGGACCAGGTAAAAAGAGAACTGGATAGGATGGAGAATTTAGGTGTAATACGCAAGGTGGTAGAACCAACAGAGTGGGTCAGTTCTATGGTGGTCACAAAGAAGTCAGATGACAACATTAGAATTTGCCTAGATCCTCAAAATTTAAATAAATATATCATAAGGGAACGGTGTAAAATGAGTACTTTTGAGGAGCTAGTAGCTAGGATGCCTAAAGCTAAGTACTTTAGTGTGTTGGATACATCTAAAGGATTTTATATGATCAAATTGTCAGAAGACAGTCAGCTGTATACAACATTTAATGCTGGTAGTTTTGGTCGGTACTGTTACAGGCGGTTACCGTTTGGTCTAAACTCTGCTCCTGAGGTGTTCAGTAAATGTTTTTCAGACCTGTTTAAAGGTATAGATGGGGTAGAACAGTATATAGATGAATTGATTGTATGGGGAGAGAATTTGGAACAACATAATCAGAGATTAAAGCAAGTATTACAGAAAGCAAAGGAGTCAGGGGTTAAATTTAACAGAGATAAATGTCAGTTTGGGGTTACAGAAGTAAAGTATGTAGGGCATATTTTAAGTGGTGAAGGAGTCAAACCAGACCCAGAGAAGATTAGGGCGATTGTAACCATGGAGGAGCCTAAAGATAAAAAACAGTTGCAGACAATATTAGGTATTGTAACCTATGTAGCAAAGTTTGTACCAAACCTCTCTGATGTGACAGCTTCTTTAAGGGAATTATTAAGGAAGGACTCTGAATTTATATGGGGAGATACACAAAGGAATGATTTTAACAAATTAAAACAGTTACTAACATCAAAACCGGTTCTGAAGTTTTTTGACATGGATAGTCCTATTACACTGTCAGTTGATAGTAGCAGTACAGGGCTGGGAGCAGTATTACTACAGAATAATACTCCAGTTGCTTATGCTTCTAAAGCACTAACCGAGTGTCAAAAACAGTGGGCTCAGATAGAGAAAGAGTTACTAGCCATAGTTTATGCTTGTGAAAAGTTTCACCAATATATATATGGGAGACATGTGGTAGTAGAAAGTGATCATAAACCTCTAGAATATATTGTGAAAAAATCAATGAATGAAACACCACTTAGACTGCAACGTTTGCGTCTCAGATTGCAAGGTTATGATTTAGAAATTAAGTACAGGCCAGGGAAAGAATTGTTGGTAGCAGATGCACTGTCAAGAGCTTATGTTAAAGACAGTATCTGTAATAAAGAATTGGATCAGTTCGTAGAACTTCATGTGTGTATGATAAAAGAGAGTTTGAATATAAGTAGAGAAAAATTGGATTCATTGAAAACAGAAACAGCTAAAGACTCTGACTTAGTACAACTAATAAATTATTTAAAAAATACATGGCCTTCTGTCAAAGAAATACCTATCAGTTTAAGATATTATCATGGAATTAAAGATGAGTTGTGTGCGTCAGATGGATTGATTTTCAAAAATACAGCTGTGGTAGTACCAAAATCATTGCGCAAAGAATTACTTGATAAAATTCATTTTAATCACATGGGTATTGAAAAGTGTAAAAATAGAATTAGAGGATTACTATTTTGGCAATTCATGTACAAAGAGTTAGAAGATTTGATAAATAATTGTGACATGTGCTTGAGATATCAGAAGAATCATAGTTATGAACCATTAATATTAAGAGAAATTTCAAGTAAACCTTGGGCCATAGTAGGAGCAGATATGTTCTTTTTAAATAACAAAATTTATATGTTAGTGATTGATTATCTCACCAAGTATGTGGAGTTAGTAGAGCTGCAAGATCAAACATCTCATCAACATATTAAAGCATTAAAAACAGTGTTTGCTCGATGGGGAATACCAGAGAAATTGTATACAGATGATGGTGCCCAATATAAAAGTGAGGCTTTTAAAGAATTTTGTAGAGAGTGGAAGTTTGATCATGTGAACTCTAGTCCATATTATGCAAGGTCCAATGGCATGATAGAACGCCACATACAAGTTCTTAAAAAAATGTTTAAAAAATGTATGTTAGAAAAGAAAGACATATATCTAGCATTACTTGAATACAGGAACATACCTATTGATGGAAATTTAAGATCTCCAAACGAATTGCTTATGGGTAGGCAAGTGTCATCTTATCTACCTACAAGAAATTCTCAAACTAAGACTAATTATGTAAAGCTGAGAAATTATGTAAACAATAAAAGAGAAATGTATAAGTACTACCATGATAGGAAGAATTCTAAGGAAATAAGTGGGTTTTACAAAGGTCAAAATGTTTATGTGCATGATAAAAATTCTAATAAGAAATTGAGGGGTAAGATTGTTAATAAGGGGAAGTTTAGGTCATATCTAGTTGCTTTGGAAAATGGGGAGAAAGTTGTAAGAAATCAATATCACATCTTTAAGGGGTCTCCTCACAGGCAGTCTAGTTATGATAACCAAGTAATGAGGTACAACTATAGTGATAATGTTCAAAATGAGAGTTTAATACAGAATAATGCAACAAATGTAACAAGTGAGACTACTACTGTACCTAGTAATACTGATACTGTCCCTAGTAATGAAAATAGGGTAACCCACAATTTCTCTCGTTATGGTAGAGCTTTGAAAAAGCCCAATTATTTAAGTTTGTATGAATGCTAAAACCTTCTTGTAAAAAAAAGGGGATGTCAGGCAGCCTTAAGGCGGCCTTAAATAAATTGGAATGTGTGAGGCGCGCTTAAATTTAATAGACACTCTGTGGACACCGGAGGTCGATAGCGGAATCAATAAATCTATGTTGTGCAAAATTAACTCTTTAATTAAAAACCACGAACTACACCATTCTTCATTTATGCAGCCATCCGACCTTTTGATTTTATTACGGTTGACCGCATAGATTTAGAAGTTCTTAATTAACTGTGTTTCGACCCTTAGCTGGTAAAAAATGTTTGTTTAATCATCAAAACTATTTAACCTTAAACTTAAACTTACACTGCTGTTAGCGCGTATCCTTTTTAAGCATCCCTCGAGCCACGTGCGTATGGTTTGCTTGGCGACTTCTTCCTCTATAAGGAATTCAAATTCTTCCCTTGCCAGCAGTTCTTCCATTTGCAACGACTTGCGAATGTCGACTGTGCGATACGATAGCATGCTGGAAAATTGAAATAGCCTTAAATTATGCACATCTCGTGTACAGCCCGCCGGTTTTATCATATTATTTGTTGCGCCATGCGCCTGTTTGAATCTAGCTAATCTGGAAATCGTAATTAGGTACTGATTGACTGCAAATATGAAAGTTTAACAGTTTAATTTGCATGTAGTAATCAGTAGTAATTATTCTAGAATGGCTCGGTTCGTGTCTAATGAGTTTACCACATTAGAAATACTTTATTGGCATCTTTATTGGTAGAGTAATTTATTTTAATTTCAAAGATTAAAATGAAAATATCTATATATTAAAAAATATTATTTTTCAAGCATAAGAGCCATAAAAACCAATCAAATCCGGCTTTAAGTACTAAAACAAAAGAAAGAAAAAGGGCAAAATAAACTGGCAGGTAATGAACTTTAGTAATAAAAAAAATTGCATAAGTACAATGATACAATGTACTGTTACAATTTATTTATTTATTTATTTACAACAACTTACACAGCATGACAGTTAATACTAAGGCTCTGAGTAAGACAATATATACAAATGATAAAATAAAATATTATAGAAAATTACAAGGAAAAAGAAAAAAAAAAAATTAAAAATAAACAATTAGGTACATGAAGACAGTCGTGAATCCATCGCCTCACAGAACCTCAAACATTCAACGCACACATTTCTCCAACGACCAGCAAACATGTCACACTCCGGAGCTGATGCAAGAAGGGCATTGGCATAGTGCAGCGCGCGAACCAGCGGAGACTGCCTGCGAGCAACAGTTCGTCCAGTAGATGGCGGTGACGTGGCCTAAAACTGAATTTGTTATAAGGTGGAACATGCAGACGCACCAATTGCATCACCAATTCACCACTGTCGGAGTCCCCACGCAAGGCACCGCAAGCCGTCGTTAGGAGCGCGTAATTACGCCTTACCTCCAGAGAATTAAAACCCAGAACACCAAGCAGGAACTTCGTTGGGTACAAGAATGGGTAATACCCATGCGTTTTTTTGTAGAGAAACCTAAGGAATTCTTTTTGGATTTTCTCTAGAAGCAAGGCGTAAGTCGACTCATGTGGATTCCACACCACGGAAGCTGCCTCAAGTTTACTTCTGACCAAAGAAGTGTATGTAAACTTTATTGCTCCTGGATCAGAAAAGTCACGCGAATTGCGAACTACGAACCCCAGCCTTCGATAGCAATTTGTAGCAAGCATTTTCATATGCTCGGGAAAGTTAAGATGCGCATCAAATATTACGCCCAAATCCAAACGATAGGTTCGGACCCCAGTGTGTAGGTGGCAAGAACAGGACAGTAGGCACGGCTGAAGGTCATGATGGAACATTTCGAAGAATTGAACAGAAGCCCGTTCTCAGCGCTCCATTGAAACACACGGTCGATGTCCTCCTGCAGCGATACACAATCGGACTCATGCTGCACACCATAAATTAGCTTAAGGTCGTCAGCATACAGTAGGCATCTAGCGCACTTTAGGACATCGGCCAAGTCATTGATCATAATGCTAAAAAGTAATGGACCCAATATCGAACCTTGGCTGACCCCAGATCTAGTATGGTAGGTTTCCGAAACAAAGCATCCGTGTTGCACATACTGTTGCCTATCGCGCAAATAACTGGCGAAAAACTTGAGTAGCAAGGGTGAGAAGCCGATTTTACATAGTTTTTTAAGTAGAATATCGTTATCCACACGGTCAAAGGCCTTTTTAAAGTCGAAGTACAACACGTCAACCTGTATTCCTTTGTCCAAATGCTCAGAAATGGAGTCAACCAGTGTTAGTAGGTTGGTTTCAACTGAACGATTTGGCCTAAAACCATGCTGGGCATCACAGAGGTAGGGTTTAACTTGAGGAGCAACAAGCCTATTCAGGATAGATTCGAATAGCTTGGCAACCGATGAGAGAATGGCTATAGGTCGATGTTCTTCCACATTTGTGGCATCATTGGACTTGGGAATAGGACTAACGCGCGTGACCTTCCAACGATCAGGGTACACACCAGTGGAGAGAGCCAAATTAAAAATGTGCAGTAATGGGGAGCTCAACCACTCTCTACATCCTTTGAGAATAAAAGCCGGTAGGTTGTCCGGGCCAGGGGAGCTTAGGGCTTTTAATTGGCCCATGGAAGTACTAATATCATCAATTGAAATTTTGCCAACATTAATATAGTTACTGGTACGTGATAGGTCTTCACAGATGATCTTATTATAATCGAGCAGAGGTGCGGAGGGGAGGAAAACACTCGAGAAGTAGTTCGAGAAAGCACGAGCCACATCACTGCCCTCATACTTCCTCCCCTCGTATGTAACCCATGGCTCGAAGCCCCCCTTTGACTTTAAACTACCTATATATTTCCAGAAAGCACGAGGATTTTTACGTATCTGGCTTTGAGTATGACGTACGTAGATGTCATAAGCTTGCGACGTCCACAGTTTTATATCTGCCCTCAGCCTAGAGAAATAATGGCTCATTTAGGTAAAGCCCAAGATTTTTGTGCGACCCTCGTTATGTTGTACATTTTTAGCGGTAGGTAGGTAAGTATCTAAATTGTACTAATTTATTTTCCACCAAGAAGTATATTAAAAGTTATCGCATGTCACCGAAATGTATAAGAAAGAGAAAATAAGCCAAAACATTCCGCGATTTTAAATCATTTTAACATAGCAATGCTAAAAAAATCTTTTAAATATTTATATCAGATGAGGAACGAAGGATTGCGTAAGCATTCCGAAAAACAATGTTTTGATATTTATTGTTGACATGACCGCGACCGGTACTGACATTTCAGTGCGGGAGTTCGGAATTTTCGCAGCGATGCATAAGACTGTCGCAACCTTCCAAGTGCTAGAAACGGTTTTTTTATCGATAGTCGTGAAATTGAAGAATAAACGATTCATTAAATAAACAAACACTTATGTCTAATACAACATTTTATGTAATCGAGATCGCTTTCCTCAATAATGATTCGTCTGAAAGAAGTCTTTTTTTAACAGTCGCAGCATAATAAACATTTATAGAAGCTACGAAAGTTGCTGTTATTGAATGTTGAACATGGCATATATATTGTACGAAACAAGAAATAAATAAATTAAGTCGAAATAAAACTTATGTTTAAACCGGTTGTTCACTACGGTTTATTGTGACAGTCGGTTGTAAGATGGTTGTAAACATTGTATACTTACCTACTTTATAAATTTTAGGCATACGAACTACAAAGTTCGCTGGATCGGCTAGGTAGTTTTAAATACTAGCTACTCGTAGGTATATATTATAATGCAAATCAACAACGAGCTGCTTATTACACTAACATTTATTTTTTGTCATCGACATACACAATCAAATGACGTTTAATAATCTTCTCGAATATTCATTTTCTGAAGTGTCTATTACTTCCAACGAGGTGGTACTTAGGTACAATAATTTCGTTATAAGTTTACGTACGTTAGTATATATATATGCTTTGTCTTTGTTATAAGTTTTATCACTTTGTTGTCTAGTAAATTTAAATTATAGTAAAAGTGTTAGACGTAACAGCAAAATAAATCAATCCTGTAACTTACCTTTTCATGCGTAAATTACAATGTATAAATGATAAAAAAATATCGCAGATTTATCACCACGAGTTTTATTTAATTTAATAGCCATCGATATCGATTAAAAACTGTTTCTAGCACTATGACGATTATGAAAGTCTTGTTTTGCCGCGAAGATTCCAATCTCTATGCGGTCCTGAGATGCGGTCATATTGAATTGGTCAGTTTGTTCAGGTCTAACTTTGATGTCTTTTTACTCTTATTTAAGTAGCTCTGTTATAGTGTCTCATGATTCTATGATAAAAAATATAAAAAAAATTAAAATAACGAGACGCAACCGTCATTGCAGCCACTATAGAAAAGTCTCAACCATTCATAAAATAGGTTTTTTTCGTGGGTTAAAAAATCGAACCCGGTACCTCAAGCTTCGTCGTAAAGTTCTCTAACCACTAGGCCATCCGGTCGTCAATTCCCAACCTGAGTGAACTCCCATGTGTACTGTAATGAATAATGCTCGGTAGGATCATTCTTATTGAGCGTCCGAGGAACTATTACCTACCTAAGTGCCTAAATTTTTTTGGAGTTCTCGTATGATTTAGTTTATTAAGTTGAAGTTTATTCGAAGTTTGCTGCCTGTAGGACGCTAACCCCCAAAATGTGGCTACAGAATGGTTGGGTTTGAACAAAATTTAATTTTCACCAAAGTCATGTTTGTTTAAGATCATGAGTCCTGACCCGATGTATTAAGCAATAACTGGAATAGTTATTGCTTAATACATCGGGTCCATCCAAATAAGGAAATAAACTGGCCTTGTCACTGCATTTGAACACTATGAAAATGATTCGGGGCATGATAAAAGTGCGTTTAGAACAAACGAGGATACTATACACGACCGTTTGTAAATTATCACGAGCTTTTCGGTGAAGGAAAACATCGTGAGGAAACCTGCATACTCCAGCGAAGCAATTTAATATTGCGTGTGAAGTTCCAAATCCGAATTGGGCCCGCTAGGGAACTATAGCCCAAGCTCTCTCATTGTGAGAGGAGGCCTGTTCCCGGCAGTGGGACGTAAAACAAGGCTGGTGATGGTGATGATGATGATGATTGAATATTTGAAATCGGCTGTGAAGACAATTCATCATCAACAAATATTAACACGAAGCCAATACACACTGTCCTGACTATACCTGACATATGCAATGCATATTACCACCTTGTGTAAGATGTTTGTAGCTGCATTATTCCAGGGTCGTACCGCGACGACCTACCTACCCAAGTAGTGAAGAAACTCAAATTTAAATAAGATATACTACTCTCGATTATACGAAACTCGTGTCAAATTAAGCTATATTATAAAATTATAATATTTTTCACACATAATTCGATTGAATAAACGTAATGACTTTTCCGATTTCTCGTGTGTTGAAAAAGCGCAGTGAGTTGAGTATGATTATTAGCACATTTCAAGTGAGGTGGAAAACTATTTTATTGAACTGGTGAGTCATGCCTTTTATGGATAAATAAAATCGAACAAGTCATGTCATGATTTTTTAACTTGTATGTGTTAAAACAGTCTTCCTCGTTAATACTTTAAATATTTTCCGACGAAAACTAAATAAAAACTATATCCTGAAGAAATTTTAACTCGACAAATCTCCTTTCGATGCTGAAGATTTCCGCATTGCCGTTTTTGTCAATTTGGTTAATGAAACGAAGGAAGTTCTCAATTCACCTGTAGTTTTTTTGTCTATGCTCAACAACGTTATTATTTAACCTAAATAAATTGATACGAATAGTTTCAAGGTAATACGTACAGATGATCGCCATTTAAATTTCGTTAGGATCTCATGAATAGAATTAAGGGTATTTCATGCGGAAGTCCCAAAGTAGAACATTGGAAGTCGGTTTTTTATTATAGACAAAAATATCTAAACATACAGACAAACTCACTTGATAACATCGTGAAAGGTGACGTCTTCTCCATTATGAAGGCGCTCTAGCTCGTAGCACATGTATTTAAATAGTAGTCGCTCCTTATGGGTGTCACATTCGAGACGACCTTTAAGTAGTCTGAGGATGAATTTCACCTGGAATAAATTTACAATTCTCATTGATCATTTGAATAAAGTTCTTATTTTAATTTTACCGGTACTTATATATACATACATATTTGCCTATTATACCAGCATTGGATCACCGGAAGTAGGGTACTTATTAAAAATTACGGAAAAAAATTAGTTTTGAAATTAACTTATATTCATGTAAGCTACATATCATAAATTCCAATATTCCTATAGATAGTGAAATAAACGAACCACTTACGTCTTACGTATAAGTCGAGTTTAGCCAGAGACGTATTTCAGACTAGTTCGTAGTCCTTCCTCTAGGAGCGCACGACTCGGCGGCAGCGAGTAATCCGTTTATTTTACTACGATTTGAGTCTCACGGTGTCACGGTAGTGTCATCTTAATAATCTTAATAGTCTGATATGCCTCTTAGGGATTGTATTCAAATAGGTAATTCACCTCTTTTACATTTACTAATTCTACATTTGTAATTTATCATGAGCGTTTCGGTGAAGGAAAACATCGTGAGGAAACCTGCACACTCCTGCGAAGCAATTCAATGGTGTGTGTGTCAAGTTCCCAATCAGCACTGGGCCCGCGTGGGAACTATAAACCAAGCCCTCTCATTGTGAGAGGAGGCCTGTGCCCAGCAGTGGGGCGTAAAAAGACTGGTGATGATGATGATAACGAATTCACCTCTGAGAGAATCCCACAAAGCGATAGGCTAACTAGAAGATGCGTCAATTGATTTTGAGATCTTAATACTATAATACCTAATTCAACAAATTAAAAAAAAACAAACAATATTACAGTAGTGTCCCACTAATCCTGCACTATTAAAAGCACTAGGGGGTGTCGGTAGGATTACTGGATTGCATAGAAAAATTCATGACCGGAGCAGTATGTCGAAGCGGGGAGCGATTAGCGAGACTACTGTACTCACTCGGCAGTGGGCACCTACCTTTCTTACTGGTATAACACCTTTTTGATGGACGTCAACAATATTCCACGTGTTCTGAAAGTTTCTTATGTCGGCATACGACAGCAATGCATCTTCTTCGTTGGAGTAAAATAATGAAAAATTCTCCATTATAATAGCTGTAGCAAATACAAATATGTTCATGGTAAACTTATTATTAATTGTATGTATACATGGCGGCAAGTTGTGATGGGTCAGTAAGGGCAGATACTACCAGGGATGTTCGCAGAGGCGCGGGTCAGCTGTTTTAATGCTACCATGCGCTCTAGAAGCGCATCCCTGGCGGGCCAGCCCCAACAGGGTTCTGGCTATGATAGGAGATAGGGTGGACTGCCCCTATATGCGTCACTGCAGTGGGCACATACCTTGTGCTAAAATTGTAAAATAGGTAATAAGTTAATGTTTGTATGTCAATTATTCATACTATTATTATTTAATTTAATTTTATGAGTCGTGAATTACTTAAAATTAGCTGTCTCACGAAACTGCTCTTAGGAGACCTTTATTAACTTTTTAAATGATGCTGACAATCGACATGATTCACAGACTTTCGAAAATATGTTTTTCATCAGCACACTTGCAAAGAAACGTGACGCGCAGTGCTGATGGACCCGCACCGTGTGCGACTCTACATTGCAGCCCTAGGGCCTTATGACAAGAGAAAAGGTGTGAGGGTTTTATTCACGGCATAACAGCCAAGTCACTTTAAATGTTATAACCCTTGTTACACGTGAGTGTGACGAAATAGATATTTAGAAAAATATTTTATCTACTCTCATATCGTAAAATTATATATATAAACTTCGAAACGAGTTTATATTGGTGTACTTTATAAATCGAATACCGAAATTTAAAAACAGAATCATATTATAACACTTTGCTTCTAACAAAATAATGTTACAAAACAATTTTTTTTTTAAGTTTCGATACAGGTGGCAAATCCAAGAAGTGAAATCACCAAGGAGATTCTAAATTATATTTTTTTTCTAATGGAACGCTTATGCGAGGCGCGCTCAGATTAATGAAGTCTGTGGGGGCGCGCTATTTTTGTAGCATTACTTTACGAAAAGCCTGGATTCCTTGATTCCAAATTTTACTTATCTGTGGCAGCGCCCGCTTTAGCGCACGCGTGGTGATGTGCCTGGTTTTGAGGTTGACGCCATTCATACGTTTTGTTGTACTGAATTTCGTGAGAAAAATGTATGAGAGTAGATAAAGTAGTGTATGAAACTGCACATAACTAGGTATTAAAACACTCGTGTGATACTATTAAAAACCTCGCCTACTTCATTATGCAACAGTTTCATAAACTACTAGTATGTTTCACTAGCGGGAATTACTGACCATGGGCCAAAGAATTCGTAATTCCTTAATTACCGCCCTTAATACACAATGTACTATTATCTCAGTCACTTACCCACAAGCAAGTTCAACACGATATAAGTGATGATGACGTAGAAAGTGCAGAAGTAGGCGAGCGAGGCTGTGAAGTTGCCGCAGTCGGTCTCCCAGTAGTTGTCGGCGGGCGTGCAGTACGGCGGCGCGACCATGCAGTCGTGCATTATCTTATTCCAGTCCTCGCCCGTCACTATGCGGAACAACATCGCCACGCTGTGGATCGGAGAGTTGAAGTTGGCCCGTCTGTAACCAATCAATCGTAATTTAACGCATTCAGTGTTGCCAAAAAACGTCCAACGAGTCTAATAAATAACACAATATCTGACTTTTAAAATGAAACTACGGTGGGATTCAATCATACATAGCCGGACATGTTTCGGGTTAATCCATAGACCTTCCTCTGGCAGCATACTTCGGCGGCACCAACGCTCAGTTCGTGCGGGTGTTCGGCGCAGCTGACGGCGGCGCGGTGCCAAACTACCCTCGTTTTCATCGTATTTTTTATTATTATCAAAAGTAGGGTAGCGCATTAAATTAATCACATCACTTTGTAAGGGGTCATTCACACTATACAACAATTCTATACACACTATCCAGACTCGGAGCCACGGACCATCCAATAATAATAATCATTTATTTCGAGCAACTATATGAGCCATACAATATTTGTGTTAGTAAGTTGCATATTTTCTAAGTGTTAGTCTTAAATAGTTTATTTACATGTAGCGCACACGCATGGTTAATGTAGGCGCAGTCAAGCCTGTTGGCAATCATCGTCAGGATGATATTGGAGCTGGCCCGCATTCTGCTCACCATGAATATATATCATGGTTGAAAGGGGGATTACTTCAATGGCTTCACCAAGGACCATAAAACAAGAGGACTGCCAGTGTCTATACGATTTCGCGTTCCTTTGAAATAATACGCCTGCTGTAGCTAGTTTCACTACGGAGGGGTCTCTGTTCCATTCATTTGGTATGACATTTAGCCCTCTGGCTAACACAATAGCGCCATCTAAATCCGTTTTTTCTTTCAGTTCATAGATGGCGCTATAGTGTTAGCCAGAGATCTAAGTGTCATACAAAATTAATGGTACAGAGACCTCTCTATAATGAAACTAGCTACAGCAGGCTCATTATATTACAGGAACACGACATTGTATAGCCATTGGCAGTCCTCTTGGTTTTATAGTCCTTGGCTTCACGTATTTTGACAATAATAAAAATGACGATAAAAACGAGGGCAGTTGTGCGCCACTGTCACCTGCACTGAGTAGCCGTGTGAGCAGAGCGTTGGAGCCCAGCGTTCGTTTCGCTACTGCCAAAGCGTGTGTTTCCAGAGGAAGGACCTACTGATTAGTCCGAAGCATGTCATACGTAAGTGACCCGTTCATTTTACCAAAAAGATCTGACCTTCCAATGCCTTCGCCGTACTTCACGTTCCCAAACACGATCGTGCCAGCGAGCGCGTAAAAGAAAACCAGTAGAAACATGCCAAATATAATGAAGAAACTCTTGCACACGCTTACGCCTACGGTAAGCATTAGCATCTTCAGAGTCGTGTGCTTTCCCGTAATCGTGAAAAAACGTAGGATAACCACCATGAAACCGACAAAGTACGATAGGTCGTTCTGAAAAAAAAAAAAAACATTCGTAATTACGAGAAGTCGAAAAATAATTAGGCCCTTGAATAAAACTTATCTTGGTTTATGCTTATTAAGGGTCGAAAACGTAAGAACAGACAGACATGTTGTCATCTTTATAGACTACTGCTTTCAAATAATATGTAAGTAGGTATTAGGAATTATAAATTATAGAAGAGGGTTCAGTAGATATTTCAAAGCGCTCAATTGACTATGGCTCTGTTCTGTTTTCCCTAGCTCATTAACTGTGCAGTATGGGAGCAGATTTTGATAGAAGCGAAAAAAAATTGTTAAGTTCAAGAATCCAATTTATTTTGCACTAGCTGTTGCCCGCGACTTCGTCCGCGTAGATTTCGGTTATCGCTATCCCGCGGGAACTATATAATTTCGCGAATAAAAAGTAGCCTATGTTATTCCTCAATATTCAAACTATCTTCTTACCAAATTTCCCGTGAAGAGGTAACAAACAGACAGAGAGACAGATAACTTTCGCATTTATAATATTAGTTAGGATTAGGATTATGAGCACCTTGAGTGTAAAATGCATAAATATCCAAATGCATCCAGCAACGGTGACGAGTAGGTCGTATCTGTTGCGGCGACTCTGCCAGTAGCCGCGCGGTGTGAAGGCGACAGTTTTAAGCAGTACTTCGACCACAAACACCAGCGTCAGCATGGCAGATGTCAATGCCAATTTTTCCGTGGACTGTGAATCACGTGACCACTGAGAACAAAACATCACTCTATAGTTAGTGCAGTGGTTCCGAACCTGGGGGTAATTACCCCGTAAGGGGTAAAACTGTGTTCCTTGCGGGATGATGAACAAGATACCATCAAACATGCGAACGGACAGTATGAGGGAGTCAAGCTGTTTTTTCTTTAATGGGGTACCTAAGACATGAAGCAATGTTTTTCCGCTAAGTTCAATCTGCATAAGCACGCGGTCGACGAAACTAGACTAATAATAATAATGTTAAACTAGACTAGACGAACAAAGACGGCACAAAATGCTCTCATTTAGGTACATCACTAGTTAAAATTGCAATAGAAAATTTTAAGTGAACTATGCAAACAAAAGGATCCCTAAATACTTAAGTACTTAAGCGACAGATAAACTCTGCTGAGTTTACGCCCGCTGTTATAGGCAAATGAAATGTACTAATTTAAATTTGTTTACTAATAAAGAAAAAAAAAAAAAAACTTACTGGAAAGTGTAAAATAGTAATTTTAACGTGTTTCGTAAGCGTGAAGGATCGTCTGACCTTCTATTATTATATTTATTATACGCCGTAAAATTCTTATTTTCACGCCACCAGTGCTACTACTGTCCTGGAAATGATCCATAATTCATATTTGTAATGATGAAATGTTGAACTTGAGTGCTTATGTTAAGCAAGATTTAACAAGCGACGTATTCAAATGTCACGTATTACAATGAAAACAGCGATCCATGTATACCGCGTTTTATGACTTCTTATAAACCTAAATACCGTTTGCTATAGTTATGGTATTTGTAGATACTTGTCTAGTGCATACCGTAATACCTCGCTAAATGGTTTTATTACAAAACATCAATCAGGTTACGGGAATTTAGTACCTGCTACTCTATTAGTGGTGCGAACTTCAAACAAGAAATACCCAAGTATGCCGCCGATTGTTTTTTGATTTTAATGTGTTTTTTTTTTAATAAACTAGTGCCTAAGCATGACAGAAACGTAGGTAAGTACTTCATAATTAAGTGTTTTCTCATAGCCAATTAAAACGACAGTGCGTAAATGCTAGTTGATAAAATATTATAATCTTTTTATTTTGAACATTAAACGAACACCTAGACAGCGCCATGCTTAATTCTTGATCAGGGTAGTGAGGTTGTTTTTTGTTTTTTTAGCGCCTAATAGAGATCGACCGCACCTCGACTCTACTCTAGGGTGGACCCTGCACTTATAGTTCATTCCACGTTAACAATATTTGACACCGATAGATTGATCGTGAATATCAAGTTGGCATAGGTAGGCGAAAATTTAGGATTTACTGTGCTCGGAAATTGTGATTAATGGTGCATATGTAGATACCTGAATACCTAAGGCATTGCTTTGCCAATGTCCATACCAATGAATTAATGTAAATTACCATGCTAGGTAATATTATTACCTATTGAATTACATTTGGGATAGTTAGATCAAACCTTTTTTTTTTCATTGTCAATAATTTTCAGTATTCGATTGAATTAAGTCTGTGTTGCATAACGATGTCGTGAAAAAGAAAAAATAGGTAATCTTAATCTGTTATAAATTTCATTATCTTAAATAATTCATACCAAATTTCAAGTCGATCCGACCACTGGAAGTGGGTCAAATTTTACTTATAAGATTTAACCGACACAAACATTATGTAGGTAGGTACGCACCACAGTTAATAAAAGCTTATAACAAGGTCAAGTAAATTTTACCTATTTTATCTCTACGTAATACAACTACAGATGGACCTTTTCACTGCGCTTGGGCTTATACGCTCATATCATGACTAATTTTTCTAAAGTTTACAATTATATTTCTATTTTCTATATTGACTGATTTTTAATTAATTATGTTTCAGCATGTATGTACAATATGTACAGTTGCCCGGGACTGCGCCGGCTCGGGTCGCTCGCTTCAAGCGACTGTTCCTGCTCACCGAGCTGGTTGGCGGCTGCTTTCTCATGTTCTTCATCATAGGGCTCAACAACACGGCGTTCTTCTTTAGAACAAACATTGACATTTATTCGACACACCAATATCACTCTGATGATTCCAGTACGATTCGTACGAAAGGCTGCCGAATACCGTTCATGAGACCGATAGAGCCTTCATTTAAACATCTCATAGAATATCCAAAAAGCTTGAAACCGTGCCAAACTAAGCCGTTGGTGGGGTCGAACAAAACTCACATTTGGATTCTGAAGGAAAATCTACATTTTCATAATATAAGTGATCAAAAGAGCTTTACATGCTGCTATAAATCATTTATTCGTCCAGTCCAGGTGGATGACATAACATCGTTATCCTTAGACAGCCGGGTGAAATACAGAGATTGTAAGAACTTTTCTGATGCAATAAGAGTTACCGACGAGTTCGTCAGAATAATTTGTAGCCATGATCAAAATACAATCTTTGATACTTTTCTTTTATTCGCCATTGAAAAAAAACTACACATCGGTAAGCAAAATGCGATCTTACCCTACAACATTTTAATGCTGGGAATAGACGCGGTATCTAGATTAAACTTGCATAGAACTATGCCAAAAACAGTGGACTATCTGAAGAATTTAGGTGCTATAGAATTGCTCGGTTACAATAAAGTGGCGGACAATACATTTCCTAATTTAATTCCTATGTTATTGGGTAGAACACACACAGAGTTACGGGACACGTGCACTCCTAACGTACGTTCGACGTTTGACAACTGTCCTTTTGTGTGGGAGTGGTTTCAACAGGTTGGCTTCGCGACCGTGCTAGCTGAAGACACGTCTAGTCTGGGAACCTTTAACTATGTACGACACGGCTTCAAAGGTACTCCCACAGATTACTACATTCACACGTTCATGCACGAGGCAGAATACAAAGTGGGAACGTACAGACCGATGAATTGTAAGTTGTGCATGAATGAGAAATATTTCTTTGAAATATTATTAAACTACATGGACGACCTGAGAACAACGTTGAATTCAAAAATGTTTGGTTTCTTCTGGGAAACCACCATGAGTCATGATTTCTTAAATTATCCAATGGTGATGGACGAAAGTTATCTTGAATTTTTAAGTAAGTGGCATCTTTCAGGTTACCTGAATGAAACGATTCTGTTTTTGGTCAGTGATCACGGCTTGAGATGGGGTGAATTTCGATCCACAAAACAAGGGTATTTAGAGGAAAGGCTGCCCTTTGTTTTCGCTTTAATGCCTCCTTCGTTTCGTGCTAATTATAATGAGGCTTACCTCAATCTGAAATTGAACAGCCAACGCTTAACCACGCCGTTCGACGTGCATGCTACTCTAACGGATCTAGTGAGTCTAGATAAAATCACAAATGAAAGGATTATTTCAAGAAGCAAAGAACATTACTCGGAACATCGTAGCATCAGTTTATTTTTACCGATACCAGAGAACAGAACGTGCAAATTGGCAGAAATTGATGACCATTGGTGCACTTGCCATAGAATCATAAAATCATCAACAGAGAGTGTGGAGGCGCGGGAGGCTGCGGAACACGTAGTGTCACATATGAACGATCTTGTTAGGGATTACCCGCAGTGTGCTAAGCTCGCGGTGGGTGAACTATTGAATGTAACCACAATGGTGTCTGGCAACGCGGGCGATGAAATGGAGTGGCCGGAATTGACGGTTGTATTACGAGCCGAGCCGAGTAGGGGCGTGTTCGAAGCGACGCTGGGCAAAGGTAGCGGCAAGTGGGTGTTCGCCGGCTCCGTCAGCCGGCTCAACCTGTACGGCGACCAAAGCCGTTGCGTGTCGGACAACAAACTAAAACTTTACTGTTATTGTCGTTCACCTGCGCCAACCTAAGTTATTAATTGTAAAGAAATTAAAAAAATAGAGTATAAAATTTCGGATCTTTCTATCCGATAACCGATCTTTATTGTTTCTGAAACCTAATAAGGGTCGTGTGTTTTTATGTGTGCCAAGTTTTACTTTAAGTAGTAATAAGTTTCCAGGGAGCGAAATTTTGATGCCGGTGACCGTGACGTCATTATAACGCAAATTCACATGTAGGCTTCTTTTATATAAAAAAAAAACATTGCGACACCCCCCAATGACCGCAACCGTATTGTTGATCTATGAAAAACGAGGTTTGCTTTTTTTAAAAGGTTACTTAAATTATTAGTGCCATTTGAATAATTAAGAGTTTTATATTATGTTTATAATTGAGGTACCTACCCACTTGCATAACCTGGTTGTATCAAGTTATTAACTTGCTGATGCTGATCTGATATGTCGTCATTATTTACAATATCATGCATTCTACTAGCTTTTAGGACGTCATCACAGCTTATAATATTGCACAATTTATCTGAATCAAAACTACTTTCGCAGTTCGCATGACATCCAACAATTTAGAAAGCAAAGTTTCGTACTAAATTTAATCATATCAGCTAGCTAGGGGCTTACCGTAACAACAAGTAGTCCGCTGTTGATAAGGACGACGAACGCTATCACTCTCTTGAATGTTATATGCTGGGTTACGTCGTACGCGAAAGCGCGGACCTTTCTCCCGTCCGGTCGAGGGGGTAAGTGAAGAGGCTGCGCAATCTTCAATCTCTTTTTGAGATCGCACCTGGCAACACACAGTTGTTATTTATTTGTGTAACTTCACCAAAATAGGGATCATTGGGACTAGAGTGCATCTTACTACAAGCCCTAGACAAAATGTTAGTCAGTTGTCAGTCTTATGTTGGCAAAAAGTTAGATGTTGAGAAGTATAATTATAGAATTTAGAATCTATATGGGTTCCGTTTTTGCCATCTTAAAAAATGGGTTTCATGATGATTCCGGTTTGAGTCTATCGCTTTATTTACCCTTACCTTATAATTTATTGAAACGTTATAGTTCGTTATTATGTTCATTTTCATTTCATTAATTTTCAAAAAAAATACCAGTGACTGGTTATTTTATTGTGTAAAGTACTGCTCTGTTAAACTTACCATCTTCTTTGATCGACAGTGAGAAGAGCCGTGCCCTTGTTCTCCGAATAGTTTGCGATCACAACGCCGACAAACAGAGTTAGGCCTATCATGCATCCGAGGAAAATATATACATGAATGTAAATAGCATGCACCTGAAAACATTTAAGGAGTCAAATCACTTCTAATTATATACATACATATATTATACCTACATTCGAACAAAGATCTGGCAATCAGTCGTAGTCTCCAAGTTGCTTAATGAAGAAAAAATACTCACTGGGCCAAGCGCTTTTATCAAAACGTCACGAACGTCAAGCCAGCCTTTAAAAGACAAGACTTCAAACAGTGTCAGTAGAGCATCACCGATGTTATCGAAGTTAAATCGTTTTGGGTTAGCCCTGTGACAAAAATGTAATATTAATAAAAATAATCGCATGTTTTGAAAAACACTTAAATATTTGGGACTTGGGATTACATTGCTGAGATTATGATACCTAAGTTAATGTTCAGGCTATTTTCCTAGAGTTGAATTTTACATAAAGGCCCTTTAATTTGAAGTTTTATCAAATCATGATCATGAGGAGGATTCATATTTATTATATGGTTACTAGTGAGATCGATGTTTAAGTGTATTTTTATCTAAAATGCTTACCATACTCTTGGCACCAGCATAGACGGAAAAGTCTCATTAGGGCCTGGCCTAATCTTCATCTTCGTGACGAATACTCGTCTCATAAACACTCCAACACAATCCTCTCGATTCAAAATCGTTGGGTCGTTGCATCGCGCTAGCCTGTAGCAATCATACAAATCTAATACAGGCCTCGGAAAGATGAAAAACATATGACTGTTGCATCACCATGTTTGCTTGAAAGCGACAAAACATGCTGCAGCTTAATACCATTCATTTTTCATGATCTCGAGTACGAGGACAAAGGCGAAGGTATTGATATGAAACATTTTTAATTGGTGAGAAGAGCGTAAACTTTGAAGTTTCTCTTGTATATGTGATAGATAAGTATGTGTAAAAAACTGTGTCAAGTAAATTATTAAAAAAACTTTTATTTCATTTTTTTCAACATCCCATGTGAGTCATTAGTTGTCTGGGCCCCAATACCACATTTTAAATAAAATAAAACAAATAAGTCACCTTCCTCCATATAGTTGCACGCCGTAACTCGCAAACACGAACATCAGCAAAATTAAAAGGGTCGATACCTTGAAGACAAAAATATTTTGATTAATAGACAAGTTAAGGTTTCAAACGGAATAACCGAAAAAAAAAGAAGTTGGTTTAAAATCAATGTATAGCGCCATCTCTCGCTTAATTGGTGGGCAGTATATATAACTAAGATGTGAATTCTGGTACATCCTACATAGATGGCGCTAGCGAGTCAGAATTCGCTAAGTAATTCGAAATAAACTGAAACGTGAATATATAGGAGTTTTTCGTTGCTACCAATGATTGCTCGAATGGCGCAGTTGACAGCACGACGCCACGGTATGGTGGCGGTCGTAGGTTCGAATCCCAGTTGGAGTATTTATTTTTCTGGTCTTTTTGTATATTTACGTTTCAGTTCGAAATCTGCGAAAGAAGTCAAGGTGCCTAAAAGTACCTTATAGGTACAGCTTATATATGTATTGATTCCAATGATCACAAAAATAAATAAAGTGGTTGCGGTAATAAACATGCATCCACTGGACACCAATCTAACCAACTAAGATACTCCTAGATTTAAAGGAAGATATTTTCAAGGTCCAATTCAAATGTAACCAAATCTCATGATGAGGACAGTATTTACTTATGAGAAAACACTGAAGCTCTCTCTCTCTCTCTCTCCGTATATTTTTCTAAGTAACTGTACCTTTTTCTTCTCTGTTTATTATTTGGTGTTCAATAAAGAGGCATGGTATTGTATTGTAATTCGATTTTTATGGGAATAGAGCTTGTAACATTTTGCGTACTTATTTTAACGTCACGAGTGTACATTAGTGAGCAAATACCTCGGCTAACAGGTTCAACTTTTTTGGTGGTATTTGAAAATGTAATTGTTGATCAAATAAGTTATTTGTGTTAGTCACAAGGGGACAAAGTAGTGTTTTGTTCCTCGAGGGCGTTATTTTGAATTCCGAGCAAAGCGAAGGATTTTAAAGTAGAATCCTGAGCGTAGCGAGGAATTCAACATACGCAGCCCGAGAGAGAGATTACTACCTACGAGACAAAGAAACAAATGAAAAGAAAGAAGAATGCACAATTTGACAGTTCATTATTCAAATACAAATACAAATACAAAAATCTTTATTTGTTCAACATAGGTTAGTACAAAGATCTTAAATGCTGAAGTGTCGTTATGTTGCGCCGCAAGGCATACAAATATTTGTGTTAGATGAATATTAAGCGCGCATTGGCGCCAAAATCTAACCGGCCAGTAACTTCTTCACATATTACGCTTTCAACCTCTTTGTTATTGAAATTCTCTTATTTAATAGACAACAAAGAGTATTATATTACAAACTCCTTGCTAACCAATCACGTTTGTCACCATAGACGATGATTATGATTGTAAATTACGTTGGTTTTCAAAGTTGAAACTCTTAACGACATTGCATTCGATATCGAAATCTCATTACGACATCGAATTCGATATCGAAATAGTAGTTTATGCAACTGCTACATAATGAGGGTCCTTAAAACACGAGTGTTTTAAGGCCTAATTATGTGAAGTTGCATACATTACTTTATCTAGACACATATTATAAGTACTCTAAGATGGGTTCAGAAGCCGAAGGCATATATCATACCCATACCTGTCACGAATTTGATTGTTTTTTTTAAACCATAGACAAACATACCGAGCTCGTTTCGTAAACTGTTTTTTTTTTGTAAAACAGAAATATATATATCACATTATTAATTATACATGTCGGACTGAACTTGACTTACATACGTGAGTGATCCGTTTTATTTCACTATGATTGTAAATTACGTTGGTTGTCAAATTCGAAAAATCGAATTCGATATCGAAAAGTCATTACGACATCGGATTCGATGTTGTAATGACTATTACTTTACCGCTGGACCTGCAGGGCGGGCGGAGGCGACGATGTACTGCAATACTGGTCATTTTCTACGGTTTCTGAACGCATTATAGAGGACTTATGATATGTGTGTAGATGAAGGTATTTTTTTTTAAATGTAAGTAAGTATTTACCAAGAGTATTTCCTTGAATCCTCGACAGAGTTCGTAGACGACTTTGCGCATGTGCGGGACGAGGGTGAAGATGCGCAGTGGTCGTACACAGCGCAGGATCATTAGCATCTGCGCCGCCGAGCCGGGAGGTACGCTCCGTGGCATCCAGCATAGAAACGTCAGAGACACCTTAATCATACAATAATACATTAATGTCCAGATAACACAGATTTTAAAACACAAGCCGCAGGAGAATATTTTGAAAAGTACGAAAGCAGCGAATGCTACTTAGAAGCTGAATATTTTATTGTGATTGGTAACTTGTGATATGAGATGAACAAAAAACGACAAGGGTATTTAAAACAAAAAAATACGGCTAAGTATAGGATCCACGAAAAACGAACTCTTTAACTCTTTAATCATCATGATTTAATTTTTTTTTTTAAATAGATTAGGTACTCACAATGTAAATGAAAACATCCAATACAGCGGCGGCATCTTTGAGATACGCTTTGGGAGTAAAGAATAACCCGTCCGCTAAAATTTTCAACGCCAACTCCAAACTCATGAACACGACGAAGCCGTATTCTGCGATCTAAAAATTGTTTAATATCATCTTATCTTCAAAAAACTTCATTTTTAAATGAGCAAAGATGTAATTATATTTTTATGAATTTGAAACTTACTTGAAGGACAAAATTCTCCATCACCCTGTAGGTAGGTGTTTCAAACATCATAGAGAGGCACGATAAAGTTGTAACCATGATCATGACCCAATCCAAATAAGTCACTAGGCCTAGAAAATTGCTGCAAAAGGTAGGGAGAGTTATGTTAACGAATAAGTACAAACTCGATTTCTTACGCTTTTAAGTGATGCTGATTACTGATGAATGTTGTACAATATTTATACTATAGTTAGACAGTAAGTCGGCGGCGGAATAGATATCGCGTCGATTGATTACTGATGATTTAATTAATTTGAAAAGTAGTGTTTCAAACCAAGAATAAAAGTAATTTCTGTCCGTGGCTTCTACAGTCAAAGGCACCAATGTTATATACACACAAACTTGCGAAAATACGTATACATCAACCTTATTGCAGTAGTAATAAGATCTGTATTATAGTTAAAATAAAATTAAAACAGCTTTCCCCCGTGAAAATGCTTATGACATAGTCATAAGATCGATTTTTGCCTGGCCCGTGGGAAAGGTGTTTCTACTATGTCTATACATATTTTTGAGACTTCGTGATGTCTACATAATGGTGCCGCTGACCGCAATACGTTGTCATTAATTAAACTGCAATATGAAAGAAATACTTAAAGCAATGCTTACTGGAAGCTCTTATAGTGCACTTTTCTCTCGTTGCCAGTGACGGGGTCTCTCAGTCGCGCGTCATACCGCGCGTCGACGATGGCCCTGCATATTTTTCTAAACCGCGACTCTCTAGGGACTATGAGGAGCGGCGTGTCAAATAATGGATGGTTTTCGCGGAGATCTTCTTCTCGTTGATTCCTAAAAATAATATTACGTAGTTTAAAAGTGTTACATGCAATAATCTTTGGGTGTGAATCGATCTGTCCGAATGAATGCAACACCAATTTCATCTAAAGCGTTATAGAAATATATTAATATTTTCTTGACATCAGCGAATATTCGTAATAGTACTTCTACCATAAGCATAAATAATAACATAGTAGAACGGAATCTCTTTTGACCGAGTCTAAAACGCCGCTTTTTATATACCTATTTCCCACTTCACGTCGTCGGCTCACGTAAAACTATTACAACCAAATTATAAACAACCAAACGCGCGTGCGGAGACGCCGGCCGTGACAGCCTGACTGAGTAGTTCGTTTAACGAGTACTCTAATATCGTGACCTTGAGCCCGCCCGGAGCGGGAGTTTCCGTTCTACAATGTTATTATTTATTCTTATGCTTTTACATTCGTTCAAATCCGTTATTTCACTGCACGGGGACTAGCTAATATTCTGATGACAAATCTAAGCGCAGTACGAAGTTAAAGACAAAATGAAAGCCAGAGGACGTATTGTCTAACGCGTTAGCCTTTCGTTTTGATATTGGCTATCTCTTTCTCGCACGATATTGCAGATACCATTTGACAGAAAGAGATGTCGCATGCCAAAGCGAAGCCGGGCGTGGTAGATAATAAGGCATCTGAGTATGTTATATACCTCCTCATCTCGGCTTGTTGCCGCTTCGCCTGCAGCAGCCTTATGTCCAGGTAGGGCGGGCGCGCGCGCGACGACGGCACGACGCGCGACGCGGCGCCTATGTCCCCATTCTCCAGCAAATGCTCATAAGTTTGTTTCAGCTTGATCGAGCCACTGCGCACTGAACGTCTTATGGAACGAGAGCCGAATCTGTAAAATAAGAGATTGTTAATAATACTTTCCATTATGAAACTAGCGCTACGAAATATTTAATTTAAGTCGATTTACAGCCACTTTTGGTAGGTACTGTTAGCCAATTTTAATTGTTTAGCAACTGGGTCAATCAACTTGTTAGTGTTGTTATTCTGTCCCGTCTCTTAGGAGACAACAGCTATACAGTTGCTTAGAAAAATTGTTATCATGTAAGTACGCTACTAGCATGCTCACGAAATAAGGCATGAATGGATAGGCTTATAACTGTTACATATCCTAACTTTTAGTAGACTTGTATACCATAAAATCATACTTTTAATGAGTGACCAAGGAGATAGACGTCGCAATGGCAACGAGCAAAACTTATAAGTTGATTGACCCAACTGTCAACCGTCAGAACAACTGTTGGTTTATCATACTAACTTTTTCTGATCCACCCTCAACTGTTTGGCGCTAGAGATGGTCCCTTGGGACTTGAGCCCGGACTTGCCGCCGGTGGCCAACATTGCAGAGTCTCCGAGAACCAGCCGGTGATTGTTAGAGTCCCTGTAATTATGCAGCCGCACGGTAATTAATACTACCCATCATTGACAGTAACGACTAGGTCGATTTTCCATAAAACAAAGAGTACTTCTTTGACCCGTTGTCATAAAGCAGACAGACGGGAGGTGCCTTTGGTTTATCTATGCTTGCCATTTCTGCCACTTTTTGAGGCGGACGACGTACATATGTACAACACACGTCACCCTTATGTCAAAATTTGTTACTTTCGGCGTTCCTACAAACTCGAACTAAAACAAAACTGTCACACAAATGCCAAAAGCACGCACACAATCAACAGACCCTCTGAATTTCGCACAGGCTAAGCGTGAGTAGCACCAAGTTACTATAACAATAGCAATGATTTTAACCAATATTTCATAGGTTTTCTGTTAAATTAGTGTCAAAATTGTCGGTTATGGTCATCGCTATTATTATAAGCAGTAACTTAATTGGTGCAACTCACGCTTAATGTAAAATTTTCGGCAGAAGAGAAATCGCACGTAAAATCCACTTTCCTTTCCCGCTCTATAACTGTTAAGTACATTTATAGAACCTATGCATGTCTAACAAAAATAAAAATTAATTAACTAAAATAGAAAAACCTTTATACGCCTGTCGGGCAGGCCAACACTGAAAATAATATATACCTGAAAATAATGAAAATCATTAAAAAACCAAAATCATAAAAAACATTATTAATAAATTTAAATTGGCCCGAAAAAATAAACGAAAAATTAACATTGAACACTAACTTTATAATAGAAGCGACGACTTCCCTCCTTAGAGCAGAGCTCGGTCGCTGCGACGGCGGAGCGATTACAAGTGTTTTGACCAGACATCGCTTTCTGCAGGAAATAATAAATGTTAAGAATAGTACAATGCTCATCAATCTTCTTGCACCAAATAGGTGCTGCATATTAAATAAAGATAAATAAATAAATGTTACAATGACAATTCGGTGCAAATTGCTTACTTAGGTTTTGTTTAAGTACACTTCATATTGACAATGTAATGTGGATCGAATTGTTATTGCAAACTGACATTTGCAACGTCGTTGGTGAAAATGTTCCAGGCTCCTATTTTACCAACGGGACAGGCAACGGATGGCAATATAGAAATCGAAGCGCGCTAAAACAAAAACGTCTGTATTTTACGTTTGTCACTGACAACTGAAATTTGTGACGCCAGTGAAATATGGACTGGGCTCGTTCCAGTTTATACACTCGAACACGTAAATCGAGCAACCTAGCAGAATGACGACACCCAACTTTCCTTTCGTTTTTCAAATTCAAAAATTAATATTTGTAACTACAGTATCAAATGGGGGCAAAACTGCCAGCATTAAAATGTATAAAACCTTTTTTTTTTCGTTTAAGTAATGTTTTGTATAATACCCCTAAAAAAGTAAAAATGTAAGGTGGCTCGATTTACGTGTCAGGGAGTGTAAGAACTAAGCTTTGTAGTGACAGGAATTGTTACCTGTACGGGAAGGCGATCTTATCCGGGGCGTCGCGCCGCGCCGCGTCGCCGGCGGGCAGCGCGCGCGGCGCCGGCGCGCGCGCACCCACCACACCGACCTCCTCCTCGCCGTCCTCGCACACGAACTGACGCATGAATGACTCGCGGACCTAGACCACACACCAGGATATAATGATGACTCTTCCAAGTCTTAAAAACAACATCTATACGAGTATATATAAAAAGACAAGTCCGGACCGACTGACTTATTGAGTGACTGATCAACGCACAGCCCAAACCCCTGGACCTAGAAATCTGTTTTTTTTTTATACAACGAGGAAGGCAAACGAGCAAGTGGGTCACCTGATGGTAAGTGATCACTACTGCCCATGGACACCCGCAACCCCGGAGGGTTTGCAGATGCGTTGCCAACCTAGAGAGCTAAGATGAAATTCCTCTTGTGCCTGTAATTACACCGGCTGTCTTACTCTCCACACCGGAACACAACAGTGCAAGCACTGCTGCTTAGCGGCAGGATTAGCGAGTAAGATGGTGGTAGCGATCCGGACGTACCTTGCATAAGGTCCTACCAATCGCAAGAAGCATAGCATAGCATAGAAGTTCTTTTTACATATAATGTACGCCCGGGATAAAGCGGAATTTCTTAGAAATTCCGACGGGATAGAGAGTTCTGCCACGGGAGCGAAGCCGCGGGCGAAAGCTAGTCTAATTACAGGGCTGTATAGAGAATAGGCTGTTACTGAACCAGTGAGTTACACCTTTGACTTCATCTGCACTTCGAGCTGTGTAGACTAGGTTGGCTAGGTTCTAAAAAAATAGTAGAGGCATTGCTAGTTACACTGCCGCGCAACTAAAAACAATTCAATTTCTTTAAAAAAAAGAATCAATGTCATAACCAAGACTTTCATATTTCCCTATGTTAAAGTCGTGAAAGAAAGAAGAAAATAATGCAGGTAAAAAGGGTATAATTTTCACCTTGGGCAAATTGAAGTCTCCAGGAACTTTGTGCAACTTCGTCATTTGCGGGCTGTCAGGGAATTTTTCGAAGATTCTGAGACGAAAAGGCAAACTTTCTTTTATCTCTGCGCTTTGCTGTCGGTATCGGAGTTGTTTTAATTTCTTGATATCCTCATCCAACTCTAAGTTGTCTAAAATGACAGCTACGAAAAGCGAGAGCACGATCTGAAATAACACAGAAGTTAATAAAACGCAGTAACGTCTTTATTTGAAAATTCCGTTAGCAATTACAATTAAGTAGTCTTTTGCCTGCGGTTCTGACGCCATTTGGCCGCGTGGACTGCATAGATGAATTACCCAATATTTTAATTCCCATTTGCATTTTTCCTCATTTTATTATTTTAACAATCGTAGGTTTTTATAGTAGTTAATTTCATCATACGCTCACGTCCCAGTCGCTTTTTTCCCCAAACATACGTTTTCAGTTGATCGTACACATTTTTAGTGATCTCGTTTACCTATAGATAAAATCGACTGCGGAGCTCCTATTTCTGGACTGTTTGCCCTTCGAGCATCTGAAGCTACCTAACCTACCTATTTACGTTACTAAGGATTTGGATAAAAGAAAAATTACCAGTTTGTGGAAAAAGGCTACCAGGATTTTTGTGTATGATAAAATTAACTACTATGAAAACCTACGATTGATAAAATAACAAAATGGGTAAAAACTCGAATGGGAATAAAAATATTGGGGAACAAAAATTTCGGGTAGCTAATCTAAACACTCCCCGAACCTTACTATGTGTCTCACTTACCAATGTGACAAAAAGATGGTACAGGATGAAGTAGATGGCCACTAACGGGGTTAGCGTCTGACTTGTCCGAACCATTGTCTCATCCATCACCTCAACCCATGCTTCTTGTGTCAATATTTGAAACATAGACATAAAAGCCTGCAATTGAAAAGTTTATTCATTTGAATTAGTTCGAAAAAAATAAATATTTTATTTCATATTCATTCTATTACCTCAGGAAACGCTTCAAACTTTGTGAACTCGCATAAAAAACAGAACAGCTGCATTGATATTGAAGAACTGATTATTAGCAAACACATTGTGAAAATTATAAGGCTTCCCAATTTTTTGCCAGGACCAAATATCTTGTACACAAATCCTTCCAGTAACGGCGAAGCTTTGATCAACCTTACTATTCTCAGAACCTTAAATATTAAAAGAAAAAAAAAATTATAGTCAAAACTTTCATACTTGCAGATCAGATAATTTCCCCCTCAAGTTACCTACCTGAAAATAAGTGAATCCAGACATATACAATTGAGGTATAATATGGATAGTAGTCCCGATAGCCAAGAGTAGTTCAAACTTATGAACAGAGTGTTTGAAATAGCCTTTCCAACCGAGGCACCATATTTTTATTAAGGCTTCCAAGTCTAAGAATATAGTAAATGCGATCTGAAACAGAAGAGTGACAGTTTAAAAATATATAAATATCACTAAGTTTAAAAAAATTGTTAGTCAATCGGTTCGTAATTGATATATCATAAAGGAACGGGCAAAAGATAAGCTAAGCCCTACTTTCATCATTTAAAAAAATACGGTCAAAAGCGAGTCGGACTCCCGCACCGAGGATTCCGAACATCATCAATCATCATCAATATTTGTGCTATTTTACGTACAGTCCGTTCATTGTAGGATAGACGAACAGGCGGACAGCGCCTTGTCTAAGTAGTCCTATAGTGGAAAACTAATGCAATTTTTGATGATTGCTAAAACTGTGCTATTTACAGAAGTTTATTTTTCCTGTAATCTCCACATAAACGTCTATTACATTTTAAACTGCAAACTTAAGAGATAAGGGGGAAGGTATATATATTTTTAATTTTTCATTATAATTCGAAAACTATGGGGTAAGAAAAAGGTTTTAGAATGTGCAAACAAAACCCTTTCATATAATAATAATAATAATTTATTTCGTGAAAACAACTTAACAATAGTTACAAATGTGTGAGCCCTCCTAGTAGGTATATAGACACCTGTGTCAGGAGGACTCGCTCTTCCTACGGTGGTAAATACAATTTGCTGGATTTCTTATCATACTAATTAATGTAAAAGGGAACTACTTAACCTATGTAACTCCACTTGACCTAGCATCCCTCTTATTATAAACCCGCCTTTCAAACCCTGTTGCAATAAAAATATATGTAAGATGCAGCGGGGCAATCTCAACTGCGGGCAATCTCAACTGCGGGAAATTTCAAGTATTTTTAACTAATCGAAATATCTTTTGTGTTTTTCATTATTTGCTAGCGTGCCATCTATGTCTGAATAGCGGAAAAGCGCTTTCATAATTTTACCATAGATGGCTTCGATAGACCGAATGCTTTCTGAGCTACGCGGGCACTTTGATTTCGGCGACATTCCTAGTGTGTACGTGCGAGATGGCTCCTCAAATATTCTATAAAAATAGTGGGTTCAAAGGTGAGTAGCATATTTATAGCCTATTTCAGGTTTCTATGTTACTTATTATAATACGTAGTTTTGTTTTAATAGTATTTTCGCGACAGTTTAAATAACCCCGCTAAAATTGATATGTTGGCTAATGCCGACTTTGATAGTTGAAATGACCCCTCTATGTTTTATATGAAAATGAACGAACACTAGTGATGTGCACTATTCGAGGTTTTCACGATACAAATACGTATTTTAAAAATATTGCCCCTGTAAAGGGCAATATCAGGTACTATGGAGAGCAGTTGTAATTATCCCTGTAAAATCTTGTTTTTTTTTTGCAAAAAATAACCTATAAATAATAATAATAAATATTATGAGACAAATTGACACCAATTGACCTAGTCCCAAAAGGGTTCTATTTAGATTTCTGACCTCATGATTAAGCTCAGGAGCTCAGTTTTAGCAGTGCAAGTTCACAGTAACGGAACTTATTATCAATAGTTGCAATTGCCCCTCGGCCTTTTTATATTTTAAAGTGAAGTCATTTTTATGTGAGTCTAAAATAAATCTTTGATAATTTACAGTATGAGGCAATTAATTGTCAGTAAAGTACCAGTTAAGTAAGTAGTAGATAGTATTTTTCAGCTGCACCGTCCAGCTGCACAGCCTACAGTCGAAATTGCTCAGCTGCACCTTATTTCTAATTATTTTCTATTTGCAAGATACTACTTAGGTAGGCATTACCTAAAACTCCTCACTTCACTTCACATTTCATTAATAGTTCCAGAGATAATCAGCTGTGACGGACGGACGGACAGACAGGCAGACATGCAGACAGACAAACAGACGGACCGAGTGACACCACGGGTTCCATTTTACCATTTAGGTCCCATAAATCATGACATAACATAAAACCATAAACAAAATTTTCGATTAAACCTACCTCAATGTAATAATATTTTTCGTAGAAAAATTCCCTTGGGTTGCCGTCATGCTTGAAGTTCATAGTGGCTGTTATAATACCATTAGCCAAAACCACGCCCATTACGAGAAGACGGAAGTAAGCTGACCGTAGCATTTTGTGAAAAATTTCTGGTGCCGAGCCTAAAAACAAGCATAGTTTACTGAACATAAGGTTCAAATTGAATAATCCACAAAATCGACAGTCAAAAATTTCCAAAAAAAAAGAATATTTTAACAAATAGTTAAATCACCTTCAAACAAAAAAAAAAACAAAATAATCCTAAAGATCTAACCGTCATTTGCATTTCACTTCAGAATGTGATGTGATGTGACATGGATGTGACACAGATAATATATAGAAAATCATGGCCGGCAGCGTTTTCGACTGTTCATGAGAAGTTCATTTCATAATTAAGTTTATATACTGTTTTAAGTTTCAAAAAATACAATAATTTTTTAACTGTCTAAAAGAACAATAACAATTTTAGCCACTTTTCAAAAAAAGGTATTTACTTAATTTATCAATTTACCATACCGAAAGTAACGTTAGCGTGCGAAAAAGTACGATCGGTCACTTCGACGTCAGGGCCCTGTTTTATAAACCTACAGGCTACAAGTTACAAGTCTACAGGAAACAGCCACCTGTAATGCACTGTGTACAATTACAGGTGTTTTATAAAGACTCACTGAAAGCTACACTTGTAATACGGTATTGTAAATCTCGACTACAAGTAAATTCTACAAGTGTAATGGACATCACTAATTTAAAAAAAAGTGGCTGCCAAAAATTACAAATACGTAGAGGTTTTTTATCTATTACATATTAAAAATACTCGTGCAAAGTTGATAAATGAAAATCTGTCTAAGTACATAAAACAAAATCGTGTTAATTGCACTATTTTTAGGTCAAGAATGGCTGGACCGATTTTTATGATCTTTCATTTGTTGGATTTATCTTTGCTTCGAATAGCAGGATAGGTATAAATAAAGGGGAAAATTTCACGAGAAAAAAAATTGGAAGTTCATTTTCTCATAGGTACATTTTCTATAGAATGACCTATGGCGGTACGAAGTTGGCGGGTCGGCTTGTAAAATATATCTATTGTAAACAATGGCGAAAAACGGCCAAAAAATGTTTTTTTTTAATACGACGAGGAAGGCAAACGAGCAAGTGGGTCATCTGATGGTAAGTGACCCTGCCCACTGCATGTCAACGATCGCATGCATACAGACAGACACAGACAGAGAATTGAAGCTTCGCGCTCAATGAATCATTTTGGTTACTCGACGATTCTAATGAGCTCCCAATTTCTTGCAGAATCTAGTCTAGTCTATTTGCCTATAGTTCATTCTAGACCTTTCATTATAATATTGAAAAGGTGTGTCAAAATCTGTATTTATTCGTGGCCAAAACTCCCTAGTTCTATGCTGCCGTGGACTCTCTTATTCCGATTCCGACTCAGACGAGTTCCTCAATAAACGATTAATTCCTTGATGACCTTGAGTTTAATAACTTGAAGAAGAGATAGATAGGTAGATAGAATGATTGATTTGGTACTGATCCAGACACCTAATTCAAAAAATTGTACACCTGTAGCCATTGTTACAGGTCTCAAGACGTACGTAAGTTTTCGTTACAATTTTACAAATCTACAGTTGTATTTTTCAATTTTTTTTAAAAACGCTTGTTCGATTATGAATTTAAAACGGCTACGGCTAATACGGCTATAGGCGCCTGTACTTGTAGCTTGTAAAATTGTAGCACAGTACTTTTATAAAACGCAAATTGTAAAAAACAGGAAAAGTGTTGGCAATAAACGCCTGTAAAATTGTAACTTGTAAGTTTATAAAACACGGCCCAGCTGTATCAAACCATAAAATAATATTTTGCTCGTTTGACGTCGTCAAAAAGGCAAATAGATCATATGACAATACGGTACTCTTTTCGGTAATTATCGAATTAGGTCTAGATGGCGTTGTAAGTTAAAAAAAAACCGGCCAAGTGCGAGTCGGACTCGCGCACGAGGATTCCGTAGACAAATTTTAACGCTTTTCCCCAGTATTTTAAGAAGTCCAGTGTAAGCAGAGCCCTGCTCCTAAGCAAAATGTACGCAGTGTGGGGGTCATCTTACGAGGGGCGGCTGATAAGTAATCTCCTTGGTCAGAAATATATACAAAAATAATGCAATAAATAATTTTCAATATGTATTACATTAATTTGTTTATTGCATCACGTTTATTTGTATCCTACAATTGTTTCAAACATGTCGGTAGAAAAAGTGAAAATGGATAAAATCGAGCAGCGTGCGGTGATTAAGTTTTTGACTAAAGAAAGGGAATACGCCTTCGGAGATCAGACAGCGTATGTTACGTGTGTTTGGCAGTTCGTGTTCTTCCGAATTTGTTATAAAGTTTTGGTCAAAGCAGTTTAAGTTAGGTCGTGAGAGCCTGGAAGATGATCCTCGTAGCGGAAGACCAGTTTCGGCCGTCACTGATGAAAATGTAGCCAGGGTGAAAAAAATTATATTAGAGGACCGACGAGTGAAGCAGTGGGAGATAGCTAGAGATGTGGGCGTCAGTAAAGAGCGAGTCAATGAAATAATTCATGAGCATTTGAACATGTCCAAGGTTAGTGCACGTTGGGTCCCCAGAATATTGACTGCATTTGACATGGAGAGGCGTGTCAAATGTTGCGAACAGTTTTTGGACATGAGTCGAGGGAAAGAGGAAGAAATAATTTCTAGAATTGTAACATGTGATGAGACTTGGATTCGACAATGGGACCCGGAAAGTAAGCAAGAGTCGTTACAGTGGAAATTTATGGATGAGAAGCCGCCTCGGAAATTCAAGGTCTGTCCATCGGCAGGTAAACTTATGGCTACAATCTTTTGGGACACAGAAGGCATTTTGCTCATAGATTATTTACCGAAGAAAACTACAATGAATGCTGATTATTACTCAAACTTACTATATCAACTAAGAGAGACAATAAAAGAAAAACGGTGAGGTAAACTAAGCAAAGGAATTCTGATTTTGCACGATAACGCACCAGTGCATACCGCCCGCACAACGAAGCTAGCAATTAAAGGCAATGGCTTCGAAACCATTGACCACCCCCCTTATAGTCCAGATTTAGCTCCCTGTGACTATTTTCTGTTTAGACTTCTCAAGAAAGACCTCAGGGGACGAAGGTTTATGACCGATGACGAAATGAAGGCTGCGGTTACTGACTTTTTTGACGACAAACCGAAAGATTTTTTTTTAATGGTTTAAATTCAATATTTGAAAAATTTAATAAGTGCATTTTACTAGCAGGGGACTATATAGAAAAACAAAAAAAAATTAGCCACGACAGTCTTTTGTTTCATTGTTAGGTAGATTACTTTTCAGCCGCCCCTAGTATATTGGTCTGCGAAATCTACAGACAGACATAAAAATTTAAGATTTTGAGACTTTTGCGAGTGGTTGTGCTATAAGAGCTACCTTCATAACAAACTTCAAGTTTCTAGGACAACTGGAAGTACACTTTAGGTTTTCATAGTACGGTAATTTGTTTGGAAACGGCCTTTTTAATGACTGTATCTTTTGATTGCGTTGACATAGAAGGTTGATTTTTTCAGAGCTTCAAGGAACCGCAGGTTTGAATATTTGATATTAATTTCAGCATCCTACCTTCACGTGTTCCAGAGAAAAAGGGTCTTGACAGACAGACAGGCAGCCAGACAGACGGACAACAAAGTGATCCTATAAGGGTTCCGTTTTTTCCTTTTGAGGTACGGAACCCTAAAAAAAGGTTGTCGGCTGCATAAAAACGGTTTTGTTATTAGTAACGCCATCTTACATTTATTTTTGAACTAATAATCGGAGAATAATTCAAAATATGGGCTTTGACACATCACTTGCTTTCCTCCTGCTTAATTGTAACACATTAGTAGCAAAAAATCATACCAGAGTGTTTGTTTTCGTCAATAGTGACCAGCTTCCAACAATTATCATCCCCTGTGAAGAACTGGGTAGAGCTGCCCTTTGTTATTGGGTTTCTCACCCCCCACATTTGTTGAAATTGGACTCTGATTTCATTGAATGTTTCAGTTATTACAGCTATGAACACGTTCTTCACCAGCCAAGCTAGGAAGAATATCATAGTACTGAAATAAATAAAGAATTATTATTTTGTCTCTCATTCTGTGGATGCAGGTGACCAGTAAGTAATGTAAATAGGCTGAGATGTTCTAGTCCTGAACATACAAGTCCACTTTGTTAATTCACCTGAAATATAGGGCAGATCTCCATGTTGGCAAAGAATCAATGGCTCGGTACATAATAAAGACCCATCCTTCCTGGGATGAAGCTTGATAGACCGTAAACAAGCTAGTCACTGTAAAAAATAAACTTTGAAAGTTTTAGCTGTAACACTCATAACATAGATTTTCTAAAAAAATACAAGTTATGATACTATGCTAATGTTTGCAACATGCAATTGTACAAATAATAGTAGTTTATGCAACTGCTACATAATGAGTGTTTTAAGGCCTAATTATGTGTAGTTGCATACATTACTCTATCTACACACATAATTATAAGTACCTACTCTAAGATTGGTTCAGAAGCCGAAGGCATGTATCATACCCATACCTATAACGAATTTGATTGTTTTTTTTTAATCATAGACAAACATACCGAGCTGACGTTTCGTAACTGTTTTTTTTTTGTAAAAAAAAATCACATGATTAATTATACATCGCACGCTTAGAATTAAAGTGACTCAATTCTAAATACATGATAAATCTTAATTAAACTTTATAGGTTTAGATTTTAGATTCAATTTTGCAATATGTCATATTAAGAATTGAGTCACTTTAATTCTAAGCGTGCGACATGTCGGACTGAACTCGACTTATATACGTGAGTGATACGTTTTATTTCACTATGATTGTAAATTACGTTGGTTGTCAAATTCGAAAAATAGAATTCGATATCGAAAAGTCATTACGACATCGAATTCGATGTCGTAATGACTATTACTTTACTGCTGGACCTGCTGGTCGTGGTGAGGCAACGATGTACTACAATGCTGGTCATTTTCTACGGTCTCTGAACGCATTATAGAGGACTTATGATATGTGTGTAGATAAAATAAAATAAAATACTTAGCTTTTCTCTTGTTTTTTTTTTTATTTAGATATTCAAATTTGGAACTACTGTATGCCGAAAATACCACAAATAAGCCAGCATTAAATTTAAATAAAAACTTTTTTCTATACTAAAGTTTTTTTAATCATAGGATCATAGCCTTTAAAAAGTAGAACTGTGTGTAAAAAAAAAGTGTAGTCACAAGACATTATTTAGCATTAAATGCAAAGGGTGGAAGCTAGAAAAGATAAAGGTGACAGCTAAAACACAAAAATTGCCGGTAAAATAGAAGAAAACATGTACTGGAAATGTTTTAAGGTCAGGGTAGTGCTCACCAAACTCCTCAAAACCGTTGAATCCCATTATATATTTGGAAAGATTAAGTTTCATACACTTCATCCCAGTCGGACATTGATACCCAGAACCAGGATCTGGTGAACAGAATGTATCAGGAATGGCCAAGGAATTTATTGTAATATCACTGAAACAGAAATAGTTTTGTTTCCTAATGATACTTTTATCACAGTGTAAAGAGCTTATACCTACCAATGGTCCGACGTCTTTGATGTTTGCATAAATGCCGACACCGCAACCGCATGGCCAAAGCACCAAGGAGGGCGAAAGTTCCTAATTAATCGAGCAGTGGCGGCGTATGCAAGGGGGCTCGCCCTACCCGCCCCGCACCCCGCATCCCCCGCACGATTGACCTGTCTAGAGGCCTTCGTCGGACGACTGTATAGACTGTGCTTTTATCTTGCAATAACTAACTAATCAGCAACAACACAATTATGGTTTGAAAGTACATACCATGTTTGAATTCAGGATATGGTCTATCTATCTATGACAGTCCATATAAATCTACCAAGCTGCTTATGTGTTAGCAAAGTTTAACCATATGCAACTTTTTTTTTTACTTACTTTGGATCAGTAGTGTTTCTGACACAGTGATGAGTTAACTCCCCAAAAAATTGTACTCCAAGCAAACTGTAAAGTGACATGAAGAAGAGGAAGAACAATGTCACATTGTAGATCTGTTGACTTGATCTCCTGCAAAATCAATTATCAGTTTGAAATATGGATTTAAATGTATAACTATAGGCCGCGCGGTGAATTAAGATCGCTCGGCGAAACTGGTGGGGGCAATTTGGCGTATCTGTACAATTGCGCACAAAATTGTTAAGTTTGGCTTTGGAACATATTTTTCTTATTTCGCATTTTTTGTACCTTTAATCACCTAACATATACCACTCGTTTTTGCTTGTGACTTATTTTGCTAGTATGTATATTCAGAATCTTGGTAGTATTTTTTACCGGCTTTACCGTGTGTGTATCGCTTGCGCAAGACAGACGTATATTACCTACATCCATGCAAATAATTCAAAAAGTGCTAGAATAGTGAAGTGACTTACAAGAAACATAAATTATCTGATTTTGTGAAACTCATCTAGTGCCTATAAATATCATTGAAAGCTTATTGATAACAATCGTTTCAAAGTTTAAAATTCACGCACACATTGAAGCGTGCGTGTGCACACGACGGTTTTCGGAAGATTTCGGGAGGACTCGGTTACCAATTAGAGTTAAGTGCATTCGGGATACATCGGAGGCGGGCGGCGGTCAATCACAACTGAGAGATTCCGCTATCAAGCGCTTCCGCCGAGTTCGGATGCGCTCGGCTGGACTCGGGGCCAATCAGCGTTCCTGATCGGATCGGCTGCTCTCGGTTACGCTTTCGGCCATACTCGGGAACCGAACAACATTGAGAACCAATTGGCGTCCTGGATTGACGACGGCTGCTTCCGGTCACACTCTCGGGAGTACTCGGAACCAACCAAAATCGAAGACCAATCAGCGGACAGTTTTTCGTATTCGGTCGGGAAACATCGATAATACTCGGAGACTGTCGGAGATTGTCGGCTGTGCTCGGGTTACAATTGGTAAACTTTTAATTACAAATTAAGTGATTTCTTGTTCCATAATTAATTATTTCAAGTTAAGCTACAATGCCTCGGAAAACGATTAAAACCAAAACAAAATGTGCGAAATGTATAGGAGAAATATTAAACAAGGAATTTATGAACTGCTGCATATGTAAAGAGGTATTTCACCTTGAATGTACGAATGTTACCATAAAAAGATTTCTCTTTATGACGCTAAGTAGCAAGAGATCTTGGAAGTGTAGCAAATGTTGTGTTCCTGCAACACCGGCTCATCATCATGCTACGCCATCGCCATCAACGTCAAAACAGCAACTTCATCTGGCAAAGGATAAAAATAAAAATCCTAAAGAAATAAATATTTCTAATTCTGGATACAACAATTCGAGCGAAGAGGTGAATGATACAGCGAAAAAATCTCCAAACAATATAACTCATCGAAAACACAATAGGTTCCCTCCTACGACAATTTATCTCAAGCATTAACCGACGACGAGATGATAAACTCTACTTTGAAAGATGAGAGCACGTTCAATAGTCCTTGTAGTCTCCCAAATATGTCAATTATGGAAAATTCGGCCACTCTTGAACTAAAACTCCAAGTAGAAGAATTGAGCACCGAATTATCTAGCGCTCACGCCGAAGTTGTGAGGATAAATAGCGAGAATTACAATCAACAAAAACAAATTGACAGCCTCAAAAAGAAAATTAACTTCTTCTCTCAGTTGCTTAACGAAGACCCTTCAAAGAGAGGTACACCAGTAAAAATTAACGGAAATAGCTCAACAATGCAAAATATAAGTACAGAAAATTTTGTGTCTAACTATGAAATTAAAATAAAAAAATTTGAAAGCGAAATTATAAAATTAAATGGCAGAATAAAAAACCTAAAAATTAAACTGAGCAAGGCTATCACATCCAACATCGACTACAAACGCAGGTTAGAAGCACTAGTGAGCAAAGAAGTGACTCTCTCCCGGATACAACACTCTACCAAGGCTCTGCAAAAAACCGCAAAACAAATCGAGGATCAGATTTGTAAAAACTTTACTGAAAAGAGCAACTTAAACCCAACAGTAAGATCCAGCATGCCTGAAGAAAATAAAGCACCATTGATTAACCCAACCAGACATAAACCAAAACTACTGCTTTTATCAGACTTCCATGGCGCCGAACTTTTGCTCTTGGCTGTTGCCTCTGTCAAAAATTCGAAGAAATGACTATGATTTTACTGCAGACATTATTCGACACGGAACCACCCAACGTGTAATTCAAAACATACAGGCGAAAACGGCTGAATTTGGTAAGAGTAACTGTGTGGTTATCATGTGCGGTGTGAGCGACTACAACGTCACTCCGATTAGTACAATAATGAGTGCTTTAGAGGACACTATAAAACTGTGTATTCACACAAATGTAGTAATTTGTGACATTCCCCATAGCTTAAATAAGAACGCGGAAGATTATAACAACTTCGTCATTAAGTTTAATTTAGCATTGCATAATTTTTTTTTAAATTTCTCTCATGTATGGCTTCAGACACCAAATAGTGCTTATTTTGGAATTACAGAGTACTATACAAAATGGCCATCAATTAAATCATAGAGGAAAATACAAATTAGCACACTCTTTGAATGGTGTTTTAAGAAACGTAAACAAGGCGTTCTATAATACACGTAGCCATAATTTTTTATGAACAATGAGTCGGCATCAGCCTCAAAATCGAGCGCAAAAAACAGTCAGCAATGATCTTGTTATGTATAACAATATTTACGTACTACATCAAAATATCAATGGCATTATAAATAAATCTGACATGTTAATTGTACATATACAGGAGTTAATGGAAACGGACAAGAGAGTTGATGTTATTTGCGCTACGGAACACAATACGAAGACAGGCGATGAGGTTAATTTAGCCGTTCCTAATTTTAAGCTAGCATCATTTTATTCTAGAAAAAATAGAAATGGTGGATCTTGAATTGAATGAATTTAAATGAAATTAATAATGTTTCCATACCAAATGTAATAGAGTGCGCGGGAATTGAACTAATTGATCATAACATTATTATCATCAGCGTTTATAGAGTCCAAAAAAATAATAGTCATAGTTTCGGTATATTTTTAGACAAATTGAATGCTATATTGTGTAAAATATGCTACAAAGGAAAAAAGATCATAGTTTGTGGTGATTTTAATGTAGATATGCTGAAAAGAACGACGCTATCAACGGAATTTAAAGACTTAGTCCAAAGTTTCAATCTGATAACAGCAATATCTAAACCTACGAGATTGTCCAGCAACACCTGTATCGACAACATCATACATAATGTCCGAGGCAGTACTGCTGAGGTGATTGATTTTGCCCTATCTGATCACACAGCTCAACTTTTGAAATGCCCAGTAAAAAAGACATGTGCTCTTGCATATTGGTACAAGAAACAGAGAGACTTAAGTAATGAAAATATTAATAAATTTATGGAATGTCTAAATAGTTTAAGCTTCAACGAAGTCTATATGGCAAGTAACTCTAATGAGGCTTACAATAGTTTTGCTGATCTGTTCGAACTATTCTACAACTTATGCTTCCCAATTAAAAGGGTAAAGATAATTCAAACCCAGGAACCAAAATGGATCAGTAAAGGAATAAAAAGATGTTGTAAGCGGAAACGTGATTTACTTTGGAAATATAGATTATCGACAGATAACCAAATAAGCAAAAAAATATATTTCAAAAAATATTCAAAACGATTAAAAAACATAATTAAACTGACCCAAAAAGCCCAAAATGACTACTTCATAAAAAATCTCGCAATAAAACTAAGGCATCATGGAACATTATTAATAAACACAAATCTAATCAACCAAAAGAAAACATCACACAAATTCTATCAGATAGTAAAGTGATAAAGGATTCAAAGGAAATTGCTCAACGATTCATTTGTTATTTCATTGATCAGATTGATTTAAATTCGAATAATTCTAATAATCTTAAAAATAAAACTTATTCATGCAACAATTCTAATAATGATATTACAAATAATAAATTTAATTATAAGAATACAATGACTTGCAACTCTCCTAATTCAATATTTATGAAACCGACAAATTCTAATGACATTCAAATGATAATTGACTCGTTGAAAAATAAGCACAGTACTGGATATGATGGAATAAGTACAAAAGTGGTTAAAAGGGTGTCTCATATTATATCACCATTGATTAGTCATATAACTAATTTATGTATTGAAAACGGCGAATTACCAGATAGACTAAAAATTGGTATTGTAAAGCCACTTTTCAAAAGAGGTGATAGAGAAGATATGTCTAGCTACAGACAAGTTGCTCTTCTTCCCGTTTTCTCAAAAATAATAGAAAAAGTTATTTACAATTGCATATACGATTACTTTGAGATAAATAACCTCTTTGCACAAGAACAGAAAGGATTTCGAAAAGATAAGTCAATAAACATGGCTATGTTCGATTTAATGCGTATAATCTTAACAAATGTTGATAAACGTGTCCCAGTTTCGGCTCTATATATGGACATGACAAAAGCGTTCGACCTTGTAGATCATGACATACTGTTGGATAAATTATATATATACGGTGTACGAGGTAATGTACAAAGGTTAATAAAATCGTACTTAAACAAACGCAAACAAATAACACAAATAAATAGATTGTGCGCTAAAGCGAGGGCTGAGGTAGTTTATTCATCGAACATGAAACAAATCCGCTGTGGCGTACCACAGGGAAGCGTTATGGGTCCTTTATTATTTCTCGTGTATATTAACGATTTGCCAAAAGCAATTGAATATCCTATGGTTCTTTTTGCTGATGACAGTACCGTTATTTTTACTGGAAAAGACCCAGGGATGTATGAAAATAATATAAACAAGACATTAGAAATCATAATTGAATGGCTAATAAGCAATAATTTAAAAATTAACGTAGGGAAAACCAAAATCATGACTTTTAAACAAAGAACAAATAACACACACAATTTACATATAGCTTATAAGGGACAGAAAATTGATGAAACGGACATTACACGATTTTTAGGATTAAGTCTAGATAATAAGTTGACATGGAGGAACCAAATTGAAATTATATGTAAGAAACTAAATCAATTTTCATTTGCCTTGTATAATTTAAGAAAAGTTGTGAGTGAGTCCAGTGTGTTAACAGCTTACCATGCTTATGTTACATCGACGCTTAGATACGCCATCATATTCTGGGCAAATGGAACCGATAGAGAACTGGCATTCAAAGCACAGAAAAGGTGTGTTAGAGCCTTGCGCGGCCTTCACCAACTCGACTCTTGTAAGCCACACTTTCAGTCATTACGCATACTGACTCTGCCTTGCTTACACATATATGAAGTGGTAATTTTTGTGAGATGTAACTGGCACTTATTCCAAAATTTTAAGAGCTCTCGCCTTAGGAATAAAATAAGGGCGATTCCCGGTAGAACTGCACTATTTCGGAAAAGTGTATTGGGAACGGCCCCTAAAATTTATAACAAGATACCGGAAAATATAATAAATATAGCTAATATGACTAAATTCAAAAAAACTTTATGTAACTTTCTAGTGTAAAAAGCTTATTATTCGATAAATGAATTTCTAACCGACTGTAATTAAGCATCTATTATCGTGAACATGTGTGTGTGCATGCATCACGACTATTTGTATGCCTTGCGGCGCAACATAGCGACACTTCAGCATTTAAGATCTTTGTACTAACCTATGTTGAACAAATAAAGATTTTTGTATTTTGTATTTGTATTTTGTATTTTGTATTTTACCCTGCTTTACCCATTATTTATTCATTATTTATTCACGTCATTATTTTTCTGGCTTGCCGTGTTAAAACCTTATATTTGGGCATTTTTTCACTAACTACGGCATCATAACGTACTTACTACTAATACAGCAAAACAATCCGTACGCAACAGTACCCAAGAGACACGAGACGCGTGAACGATGCGGGGGAGGGGAAGAACGACTTGATCTACCAATAACGTGTCGGCGCCAGCGCGCACCCTCCCCTCACTCCTCTGCGCAACCAAGTAGACCTAAGAATTGACTTCTGCGCATGCCCCTTCCACTTTTGCCAAGCGATCTTAATCCGCCGCGCGATCTATACCTAGATAACTACTTTAAAGTTCAAATTATAACTGAAAATGAAATTCGGATTGTCGGAGGGAACTCTAAATCTTCAAAAAAAAAACTACTCAATATTGGGTAGAGAAGTGGCCCAAACTTATACATAATTTATAAAATACATATTTTAAATAAAGTTGCCCAGTTTATTCTGAAATCTGTACTTACTTGAAAATTTGATTAATTCTTGACTTTGGCATGGAAAACTTCAAGAATACTCTCAAAAATCTTATCATAATGAGTGGTCTGGGGGCTCTCAGGATACTCAAATAACTATATCTTGGCACAATAGCTGTCAGTTCAAACATCTGAAGAAGAACTGATACCCACAAGAAAAACACCATGGATGCATCAAACTGGCACCAGTGATCTTTCAAATATGCTACGTCTCCCTAAAAATAAAGTACAAAAATACATTTCATATTCCAATAAAATTACAACTCAACCCTTCATACACGGAATGTAAAAAGAATGCATTCAAGTCTCTTTAATAAGTACCTACTAATTATGGAGATTGCAAAAAGATAGCCTCAAATTTGGCACAGACTCATGACTAAGCACACAAGGGGTTAATTATAGGCAATTGTGAAAAGGAAAAGATTCCCAAGTATCAAGGTATTTACTACCCATCCTCTCCTGTTGACCCAATATGGGTCAAGGCATTTTTTTTTTTGTTTATTTTTTGTATTTTTTTTTATGCATAAAAAAAATCCAAAAATTACTTTGAGCTATGTATGGATTTCTATTTTATTCCGATCTCAAGAGAAAAAAATGCATATAGTAATAGTACAACACAGAATGAAATACATAATTTAAAAATAAACGAAAAATGGCCAACCCACATCTAGCAAATGTAAGTAATGCAAAATTACTTACATAAATATGTGCCACTTTGGAATGCTTATTTGAACAAACGGTCATAGGAATTTACAAAATTTCCTACATCTATTACTATTAGAAACATAGTGATTAAATTCTCTTTGACTATTAGTATGTTATTTACTAACATAAAAAAAACCGATATCATGTTGTATTTTACCTTAAGTATCCCTCGAATATGCATTTTAGCGATCATTTCAGCAGTAAAAAAAAGAGTAACACAGCAATCCACAGCAAAAGTAATTGTTTGGAGTGAAGGATACTTTTCAAAAGATTTGGGTGTGTTCAGTGATACCGATACTAGGCTCATTAAAGCACAAAGCCTTAAAATTCTTCTGACCCATAGCTGGAAGAGGAAACATATTGTAAGTAAATAGTACTTCATGTTGAATAAAAAATAGTAAAGTAAGTGTTACATAGTTAAGTACCTATATTCTTACCTTATTTACCCACTCGATATCAGCACTTTCGTTGAGGGACTCCTCAGGACCGTAGTCTGCCAGGACTGGTTCGCCTTTAAGACTTTGTTTTCTACCTAACATCTTGTCGCCTGGCGTCGCACTATGATAATATTTTATGTACAATTCGGGAATCTTGAACTTCGTAATTTTGAAAGATTGACTAATAAGTTTGCCAATATTTGGAACATGTTAGGTAGCTCATCAGAACGATGTATTCAGAGGAAACTAACATTTTAATTCACAATTCAAGTTTATTGATCTGTTTCAATCTATGCCTGTTTCAGTTCAAATTAAATCAATGCCAGTGCCAGACAGTTTTTTTTTTTTTAAATTCATCCCATAAGGGATAGGCAAAGGAACTGAGTTCATACAGCCACGTCTGATGTGTTTTGTAAATTTCTGTATATTAAAGTCCTGTCACCGTCAGAGTTGTCAGTCTGTCCTAGTCACGTCCTGTCAGCTGCTCATGCCTTCCGTAAAGCGATAGTGTACTTTACGGCGAGCTACGGCGAGCAGCAGCCAGCGGATACTTGGGAGTCACAAACAGAGGGAATACGCGTTTTCACTTGAATCCCTCATTTGCTGGGCACTTTCACGTTAATTTGCTATATAATACACTATCTTTATTATCCACCAAACAACATTAAGCACAGAAACTAAAATTCTATTAACGACATGACCCACTCTCATCGGTTTCCCGCCAAATTCCGTACCAGACAGTTGTTATTTAATTCATCCCATACGGGATAGGCAAAGGAACTGAGTCCATACAGCCACGTCTGATGTGTTTTGTAAATTTCTGTATATTAAAGTCCTGTCATCGTCAGAGTTGTCAGTCTGTCCTAGTCACGTCCTGTCAGCTGCTCATGCCTTCCGTAAAGTGATAGTGTACTTTACGGCGAGCTACGGCGAGCAGCAGCCGGCGGATACTTGAGGGTCATAAACAGAGGGAATACGCGTTTTAACTTGAATTCTTCATTTGCTGGGCACTGTCACGTTAATTTGTTATATAGCACACTCTCTTTATTATCCACCAAACAACATTAAGCACAGAAACTAAGATTCAATTAACGACACGATCCACTCTCATCGGTTTCCCGCCAAATTACCTAAATAATTCTTTATAATATATAAATATAAAGCATTGCTACAAGGTTATCAGCTTAAACCATAAAACATTAAAAGAAGTCTTATTAGAAAGTAATTGTTATTACAGACTCGTCACAATGAGTCGTCAATCTGTAGGGCTAGCACGACTGGCCGCGACTTTGTTTGTCGCGCGAGATTGTATTACCCGTCCCGTTGCATTCTGAGTGACAGAAAAGGACGGGCAGTTGTTCTCGCGCGAGATAGAAGTCTCACTGGGAGTTGTGCTAGACCTACTGTCCTAGTCACGTCAGCTGCTTATCCCATCCGTAAAGCGATAGTGTAAATTACGGTGAGCTACGGCGAGCAGCGGCCAGCAAGTACTTGGGGGCAAAAAACAAATACGCGTTTATCGATTTATTTTCCTATAAAACCAGCTTCAAGTTTTTCCCTATTTCATCAAAATTGGTTCAGTTCTTCAGTGGCTTAGCCGTGTAAACATTATAAACAGAATATTTCTGCATATAGATACCTATGCAGGTACGTGTTGTAATAGTACGAAATAAATATTATGGTGTCCCAAGTATCATTATTGTTTTTTCGCACTACAAACGGTGTTAAATAGGCCGACTCTTTTCATGTGCTGCCTTTTTCTAGTCTCATCTCAACTTTTCATAGCCAGACTCTACCTCTATACGAATTTTTGAGGTTCGTGCCCTTTGATGTCCGTCAAAAAACCGACACAGCTTGGAAAAACGCAAATGAGCGAAAACTTTGCATATACATTATCACTGTAACATCAAAGCTTGTTCTTCAAGAGAGGTCAAACTCAAAGTTAAGAATTGGCTCAGCACTTTAAATTACAATGAAACGGAGAATTTACTTTTAGGACACGCACACACGCACACACACACACACACACACACACACAAATACACACACACACACACACACACACACACACACACAAATACACACACACACACACACACACACACAAACAAACACACACACACACACACACACACACACATCGCGCATGCACTTGCTTCCATTCAATTATCTATTTCAATTTATATTCACTTAAATTTTGAATTATTAAAAGTATAAATTTGTAATATTTTCTTTAACGTTTAAACTGTTGGGTAAATATTGTAAGGTGTCATCCTACGATACAGGCCTAGCCTAGTGTAGGTGACACGGCTAACCATTAAAATTGTTAAAATCATGTACGGTGAAACTGAAACTGTTCTTGTGCAAAACTTAATTTAGAAAATCTGTATTGTCACTGTTTCAATATATATATATATATTTTTTACATTCGCAAATGTCGTACCTCATATATGTGGCGCACATGTAATTAATAAGGCAAAAGAAGCTGTCAATACAGCACACGCCTAGCACGGCCGTGATTTGACAAAGGCTTGATAGTGAATAGGATGCAAGCTGTCATTTCTCAATGTCATTTGCCAAGTTTACAACATAAAAATATAAAGCTGTTTGTTTGTTTGTTGATATCTCCGCTTAGATATGTTGCGCTTTTGCGGCTTGCGGCAAGTGAATTTATTTGATGTGAAAGAAAGTTTTCCTATAAGTTGAATAAATTAATATCTTGTAGATATGATAATCCTCATAATGTATTTTAATCAAAGTGTTTCAAATTTAGTAAAGGTTGAATCAAAAAAATAACTTTCAAAAGCAGTTAGTAATTAATAGTTCCTTAGTGCACATAAAAAGTTATTGCAACTGTTTTCTGGTCGCGAGAATAAGCGTTTCGTAACTGAAAATGTTCATATATATGAGTAAGAAGGTAATGAAAACTTTTGTCATTCCTCAAGTTACTATGGTGACTTGATGGCCTTTGAATAAAGTTATGAATGAAAATGTGCAAAAGTTCAGCATTTATGATGATTATCTTTTTTAAATTTTAGATAGCGATTCCCAAACAGTCCAATGTGACTTGTATATCATGGAACCATTCATCAGGATACATTGCTGTTGGTGGAGAGGAAGGAATGTTAAAAGTTTTAAAGCTGGAATCTGGTACATAGTACAGTATTTTATTTTACTATTTTTTTTTTCTTAACATATTCATGGCCAAAGCTAACTATGGGTAACTACTATATTATTATTTATTAAGCCTTACAATTCAGATACAGATAATTTATACTAATTATAATATATCCGCGGTAAATGTTTTAAACTTCGGCATCTGTGTGCCCGTTGGCAAAGGCCTCCCCCAGCAGTCTCCATTCTCTCTCACATGCAGCCACTCTTGTCCAAGTTCTGCCAGCTACTCTAGCACTTTCATCCTCCCAGCATCGAAATTGCCTTCCTTTCTTCCTTTTCCCTGTCTCTTGGGATCCAGGTTGTTATAGCTTTGCTCCATTTGACCGGTCCACTTCCATTTAGTATGTTTTATTTTGCAGGCTACATCAGTTACTTTTGTTTTTTTTTTTGTTTTTTTGGGTAACTACTATAAGTACTCCGTTTATTTTTACATTAGAAATTTAATGATAAATTAAACTGATAGGTATGTTTTTAAGAAAAACAAAGACACTGTTTATAATTTTGTGTACTTAAACTTGTATAATTTGTACTCATTTCTCTTGAAATTACCGAAAAGCGTATATGGTAGTTTGCCTGTTAATCTGTCGTCTCCCGTTGACCCATATCGGGTCAAACTTTTTTTTTTGTTTTATTTATAGTATTTTTTTCGTGCAAAAAAAATCCTGAAATTGCTATGAGCTATGGATTTCTGTTTAATTCCGATCTCAAAAAAATATATGAAAAACACAAAAACTACGAAAAAAACAAAAAAAAAAATGCGGTAGCAATCAGAGATCGGGAGGGTTAATTCGAATGTTAAAATAAACAGAGTAATAGTGTTGGTAGAGACTTGAGTTTTTCAGTTACATACCTATATTGGATGATAGGAATTATGATGTTTTGGCTGCAATATTTCAGCAGAGAATCACATAAGTTTAGTTATCATGCTTCAAAGCTAGTCTTTTGTCATTGGCAGTTCATATGTGATTCTTAAAAGTTGCAATTAAACTATGCACCTTATCTGTATGAGAAAGAAAGCTAAAATTGTATTAATATGTATCTATGTGCATGAGTATCATCAGACATTATTTCACTTTATAGGTGGGGGTGGTAATCTCTCCATGAACCTGAGTCTAGAGGGTCATACGGGCCAGCTCCGTGTTGCTGTGTGGAATGAAGTGTACCAGAAACTGACCACTAGTGATGAACATGGAGTTATCATTGTTTGGATGCTCTATAAGGTTTGCACATTCATATAAACATAATTGAATTAGCTCAATTGAACCTTAAAGTAAAACTGGTAAGATTCATTAGAAAGGTTATGGATTTTAAGATAAGCTTTTTTTTACTGGGCCTATTAGAATACAGAAGCAGAAGCAAACACAACATCACAACATAAAAACCAAAGGAGGTATAGGAAAATTGGTTTAGGTACATTACTACATTTACAACCTAAATCTAAACTATTTTGAGACATGTATAAGTGGGAGGAAGTCATTTTCGTGTAAGAACATTATTTTGTATTAGATTAGAGGATAAAATATGGATACAGGTGGACCTCAAATATAAGTTACATTAGCAATCTTCGTCCGAGCAGATGAGTGTTGACAAATGCCGAAGAAAAAGTGAATGCAATGCAATAAAGACCTTAACAAGTTAGTCGCAAGGTACAATATGCAATGACAGGTAACACTGACTGAAGAAATGGGGGTCATCGCAATGGCGCGCAAACTTTTTACCATTGGCTGCTCATGATTTTACCCGCGTAAACTCACCGCTTTATTATTGCCTAAAATGTTTTTGCGTCTTCCAAAAAAAAATGCTCACTGCGCAGATACATCGTTTTAACTTATATTTATGGTACCTACCTACAACTGTACCTGTATTTTTTTATATGTACTTTTTTGTGTTATTGTGTTTTGTAAGTAGGTATGTATTTTTCTAACAGTTTTAAATGATTCGCGGTTAATTGCATTAGACATAATGAAAACGGGATATTGATCGAGATAATAATATCATAATTCATAAATCGTCTATAATGCGTTCAGAAACCGTAGAAAATTACCAGCATTTCTACAGCTAGTGATATCGAATTGGATGTCGTTATGAGTTTCAAATTTGAGTAATCTTTAAAAACTAACATAATATCATGCTTCATATCATCATATCAAAAACATTCGATAGCTACGAAGCGTGCTTATTGTTTTTAATAAATAAAAAAACAGTCAAATTCATGATAGGTATAATAGTATATGCCTTCGGCTTCTGAACCCATCATAGAGTACTTATAAAAATGTGTGTAGATAGAGTAATGTATGCAACACTACATAATTAGGCCTTAAAACACTTGTGGTCTTATTATATAACCACACTCATGTTTTAAGGACCCTTATTATGTACAGTCAAGGAATTTAATTCCCTACCCATTTCGTTGAAATGTTGTTAGACACTCGCAATGCATTAAGGTCGAAAATGTCAACGTAAACGCGACATGTCAAAGCAGCGTCGTGTTCTATCTAGCTGGTGACAGTTTGCTATACGATATTAAACCTTAGGTGGGTTGGAAATTAAATTCCTTGACTGTATCAGTTGCATAAACTACTACTCTGTATAAGTATATAGGTATAGTTTGAATTTTCCCGCGCTTTGGTTTAGTTAATTATTGTCATGCTGTGTACATTTTTTTGGTAAATAAATGGACAGCATAAGTAAAAAAAATTATTTTTTAATATATTAAAAATTGTGGTTAATTTGTGTTTTAAGGGTTCCTGGTATGAAGAAATGATAAATAACAGAAACAAATCAACTGTATCAAGTATGGCTTGGGGCTCTGATGGACAAAAAATTTGCATTGCCTATGAGGATGGTAAGTTTGTAGTACCCAATAATTACTGCTTGAAGTTGCATATTTGGAAAGTTAGCCTTATTAATAAGGCGTGTTAATATGGTGACCGCTTAGAATTCGCTGATTTCACATTATCTAGATTTGCTACCTTTTAGGCGCAGTGATTGTTGGTTCCGTGGATGGCTCCAGAGTTTGGGGGAAAGACATAAAAGGGCCAGGGCTTGCCGCCGTGCAATGGTCTCCGGATAATTCGCAACTGTTGTTTGCACTGGCCAATGGGGAACTACAGTTGTATGACGACCAAGGGAACTTAACAGTGAGTAAGCTCTCATTTAAGTACCTACATTGTATCATTAATATAAGTTAAAACGATGTAGGTACCTGCGCAGTGACCATTATTTTGGAAGGCGCGAAACCATTTTGGGCAATAATAAAGCAGTGAGTTTGCGCGGGTAAAATCGTGAGCAGCCATTGGTCAAACGTTCACGCGCCATTGCGATGACTCACGGCTGTCATGACGGTTTTCGTCTATTAGACCTACCATTGCATGTTGTACCTTCTGCCTAACACAATAAGGTATTTATTGCATGGTACTTACATTCGGTTTACTTCAGTACTTTTCAACACTAGTCTGCGCGGACGAAGATTGCCGATGTAACTTATATTTGTGGTCCCTGTACCTACTATTAAATATAAGTTGATCAAATCTTCTTTACTTCTGTAAACTGTAGCTGTAACTAAGTTTGAAATTTGCGCCATATCTTTCACTTGAGTATATTGTTTAAAGATATTTATTTTGTTTTTAGATGCCAGTAGCAATAAATGGAGTAACAGGGCCATTAGAAGTGATGTCAATGGACTGGTACGCCGGTAAAGCTCCCCCCAACAGGCCTATACTTGCGATATGCTACAAGAGTGGGCTTATTCTTTTGATGAAGAACTGCGTTGAAGAAGGTAGTATTCGTGTCTCTACTCTATGCTTTCCACTTCTACAACAGAGAATCCTTAACTATGCGGTTTACTCAAGTTCAAATTATGACATTAAATACTTACAAAGAAAGAAATACAAATTTGGTACCTATTTGCAGTTAAAAAGCGCATGCTAAAAAGGGAGAGACATCCACCATCTAGCCCGTTTGTCCTGCGCCAAGATATTTAAGAAAAGTGCCAGAAATACGAGAATAAAAAAATGGGTCTGTTGCAGATAGCATTGTGGTCGAAACCAACATGATGACGATTGACTGTCATTGGAATCATAATGGGACGGTATTGGCGGCCGCCGGGTGTACCTCGGATAGCACTAACGTGGTTCAGTTCTTCAGTGCGTATGGAGAGGTAACTTCTAAAGTGTCTTGGGTATACTTGGGGAATGAAAGGAAGATCCCTGCTTCATTTAGTCGCCCGTGGCTATAGTATGTATCATTTTGATGGTCCAGGGTCTTCCTGTCGTTCTTCAACTAAGTAAACTAAATAAAACCCATCCAAGTGCGAGTCCGACTCGCACATCGAGGATTTCGTGCAAATTTGTGGGTATGTAAATAGTTCGTCTATCACAGGAATAGAGTTCCAAAGATTTTTTCCTATCGCTTTGCCCCGAGTGGGGTGTTTTAAGTTGTCCAGTGATAGCAGAGCCCTGCTCCTAAGCAAAACAAGCATATAGGTACATGTAAAGACAGACATAAAAATTTAAGATTTTCAGACTTATTCCATTGGTTGTGCTATAAGAGCTACCGTCATACCTAATTTCAAGGTTACATAATTTATAGGTTTTGATAGCACGGCAATTTGTATGGAAACACCTTTTTTAATGACTGTATCTTTTGATTGCGTGGACTTAGAAGTATATTTAAATGCGTTCCTGAGAAAAAGGATCTTGACAATCAGATAAACGGACAACAATGTGATCCTATAAGGGTTCCGTTTTTCCTTTTGAGGTCCGGAACCCTAAAAACAGTTATTTTTACGTTCCACAACTCTGAGCATAGGTTTCCTTTCAGCTCAGAATAAGAGGGATTTATCTTTAGTTCCCACGCGGGCCCAATTCGGATTGGGAACTTCACACACTCCATTGCATTGCTTTGGAAATGTGTTATTTTATGAATTTTAGAAATAAGAGCATGGACTTTGCAAAACAATAGGTATCAGTTCAGAATGGTCCAGAAAATGTTGTTAGTATTATTTGATGCTTTTTTTTTTTTTCAGCACATACGAACATTACGCGTGCCGGGCGGTGCGATGAGGTCTTTAACATGGGAGAAACGTTCACTTCGCCTCGCCATAGCCATAGACTCGTTCATCTATTTTGCTAACGTGAAGCCTGACCACAAGTATGCGTTCTACGGAAGCACCCTGGCTTACGTGTCTGGTACAGAAAACGTCACTTTTTGGGATACGGTTACGTTACAGGTAAAATTAAGAATGCAATGACAGCACAAAGAAAAAAATGATTTGTAGACTTGTACCGACAACCTTGTATTCCGCGCCTCACTTTCCAAGAACTTTTTTTTTAATAATTCTTAACACAACTTTTTTCATTCTGGCTTTGGAAACATTATTCTTTTGCCATTAGATTTACTAATTAAATTCTAAGTCAATGTGATCCACACAAACTAAATATATCTAGCTTCTAAAATGTTTACATAATTCACAAATAACCTATGACTCATCATCAGCCTATTTATGTCCCACAGCTGGGCATAGGCTTCCTCTCAGAATGAGAGGGCTTGGGCAACAGTTCCCACGCGGGCCCAGTGCTGATTGGGAACTTCACACACACCATTGAATTGCTTCGCAGGAGTGTGCAGGGCCTATGACTCCCAGCTTATTTTAAAATGTGAAATAAATAGTTTTATACATGTATCCGTTTCCGACCGCAAGAAATGCATGAAATCTTGTAATTATTTCAGTCCTGGGTAAACCACATACCAGATGTAATAGACATGTGTGGCACAGACGAGTATTGTGCTATCGTTACTTTGAATACTCTCATTATTTCAAATCAACAAGGAATTCAATGTGATGGTAAGTGATCATTTCCCGAATCAAGTAAAAAAAAAACCGGCCAAGAAGGGCGAGTTGGACTCGCGCACCGAAGGTTTCGTGCAAGTTTGTAGGTACGTAAATAGTTCGTCTATCACGGGAATCGAGCCCCGAAAATTTTTCTTACTTTCCTCCGAATGTTTCAAGTTGTCCAGTGTTAGTAGAGCCCTGCTCCAAAGCAAAACGTACGCAGAGTGGGGTCATTTTATATTGGTCTGTGACATATAAAGACATATTTGTATAAATTTCATGGGACAATTGTCAACAATTGACCTAGTCCCAAACTAGGCAAAGCCTGTACTATGGGTAGAGTACTAGACAACAGATAAACATACTTGTATGGACAAATACATATTAAACATCCAAGACCCGAGAACAAACATTCGTATTCGTCATACAAACATCTGCCCCGACCGAGGATCGAACCCGAGACCTCAAGCTTCAAAGTCAGGGTCTCTAACCACTAGGCTATTCGGTCGCCAAAACTTAGACTTTCCAGAGTTATTCCATTAGTTGTGCTATACATACCCTATAGGTTTTGATAGCACGGCAATTTGTATGGAAACTGGAAACACCCTTTTTAATGACTGTAACTTTTGATTGCGTGGACTTATTCAGAAGTTTGATTCTTTCACGGCTTCAAGGGACTGCAGGCTTGAGTATATTTGCTATTAATTTTAGCTTGCTACCTCCATGCGTCCCAGAGAAAAAAAAATTGACAGACAGACAGACGGATGACAAAGTGGTGGTATAAGGGTTCCGTTTTTCCTTTTGAGGTGCGGAACCCTAAAAATAACAACTTTAGTTAATGTTGCCTTATAGGGTCCATAATGCGATGAGGACATATATATATTTGGTTTTAAATTTTGTGTGTATCTAACTAAAAGAGAATCTACCCTTAATTTTATTAAGTTTTAAATAAATCAATGCAAGTCTTTTAATGATCTTATAGATTTTGTTTATGCTTTGATTTCAGCTAAGGCGGTTACCATACCAATGGTTTATGTGACTATCAATAGCAAAGCTACAGTCGTGGCTGCTTCTAAGGAGTCATTCCTAATTTGGAAGTTCTCAACACCCGCAAGACCGAGTAAGACGTTTTGTCAGTTAGCCTTCTACTATAAGGCCTAGGGCCGCCTAGCGTAAGTCTAATTTGGGCTGAAGTTCCAATTTAGACGATAGCAGAGGATGTAAATTTTTGCAATGTAAAATATAAACTACTACCTTTCGCTCGCGGCTTCACTCCCTATCCGTTGTTTATTTCGCAAAATCCCTCCCTATCCCTTGTCTAAGTTTTATGATTGTAACTTTAAAAATAACGTTTTTCCTTACTAACTTCCACCCACCTTTTCTCCCCCTTAGTAGTAGAATTTCGCAAAATCCTGCCTTATTCGTGGTCTACACATGTAACATGTAACATGAACATCGTAACATGAACCTATGAAAAATTTCAGCTTTTTAGGTCCAAGGGTTGGGGCTGGGCGTTGCTGAGTCAGTGAGTCAGGATTTTTCTTTTTAACCCCCAACCCAAAAAGAGTGGTGTTATAAGTTTCGCCTGTCTGTGGCATCCTCCCAAACGGATTTATCGATTTCGGTGCGGTTTTTTTTAATCGAAAGGTAGTTTAATCGAGATGGTTCTTAGCTAAGTTTCATTAAAATCGGTACACCCGTTTAATAGGTATTGAATTTTGAAATGACAAAGTTGGTTTAGGTTATTATTGTAGATTTCAATTTCAAAATTCGCTGGGAGTCCGAGGTCGGTCTCCGAGCTTTGAAATTAGATCTTATCGCAAGAAAAATAACCTACAATTCACATTGAAAAGGTTCATTTCCTCAACTGTCACGTCCCCCGGTTTGCGCTGGCCCTGGCTAACCAATAAATTAATGGCGGAAATTAAATCTATTTTCAGGGAGCACTGAACATCTATTCCGTGCCGATGGGTCTCCTGTCGCGTCGGGAGACATCGGTTTCCATGACGATACGATATGTTGTATCACATGCTCCGACAGCCACTTGTTGGTCGGTAGAGATTCGGGAACAATATTGTTTTTCTCACTCGTCAATTTCAAGAAAATCACCTCAATTAACATGAACTCGAGGCCATACAAGTTGGGCTTGAATTCTAATTCTAGGTACTTAATTCTTTAACTCCTTTAGATTTGTGGTATAGGCTGAAATTATGTACGGTCAGCTGCAGAGAGAAGGTACTCCCGGTGTGATTATCGCTGTTACCGGGAATACCTTTTCCCTACAGCTAAAATACCAACCTACCCAAAAAAGCTAGAAAGAACCTTTTCTGGACCTAACTTTTGGACCTGGGTCCGTAATAGTCACTTATTACAGTATCAGTTCTGTGCGCTTGTTGACGTTTCCTGCCAAATTGTTGAGCATCACATTGAAGTTTTATATTGACCACGACCTGTAAGAGAGAGACATTGTATTTCAGTCATATACATAAGTATAAATATGTATGTAGTGTATGGACAGGCCTTTCGGTACTCCGTTTTTGTTGCCAATTTTGTTTCACTAAAATTAGTACTAGCTATATGAGCTGCGCGCATTTCCGCACGGATGCCGTGCTGACGGCCGCGCATCGCTCCCTGCCGGCTGGCTTGCAATGCTACACCGTTCCTATTTCAAAATGTTCCAAAGAGTATATCCTGATATTTATATTAATGATTTCAGTAAATTCTACGTCATCGACCAACCCGGTTCCTTGTATCTACTCGATACAGATATGGCCAACAACATAAGCGTAGGACAAGCTCTGAGAAAGGACGTCTGGAGCGCCCTGTGGGCGAGCGACAACCCTCAGATGCTGGCGGTGGCGGAGAAAGCGCGCCTCTATGTCATGAGGGACGCGGAGCCAGAGGAGCCTCTCACCATGCAGGGGTATTTGTGCACGTTTAAAGTAAGTATCTTTAGTAATGTATGACATGCACTTGCACTAAAGATTTATATATTTGTCACCTTGTTTAGTCTTATTAGGTACAGTAAACCTGTTCAAAGGAATTCCATTGAAACTGAGGAAAGCCTGTTTTTGATCGAAAAAAAATAAACAAATCAAGGCTCCACGTGAATCGTTTTGAGTTGTTTACTTTGTTGGTTGTTGAAAACCTTTCTGAAAATAAAATTCGCTGTAAAAATAAAAAGCTTTATTTCATAGGAATTAGAGATCACTACAGCGTTATTGGACGGCATCACCGACAAATGTACCCCGCAGCACATTGTACGCGTGGAAGTAAAATCGTTGAGGGACACTCGACAACTCATAGAAAAAGTCGGCTTGAAAGAAGCAGAGAATTTTATAAAGGACAATCCGCACCCACAGCTATGGTATGTCTTGTTTTATTGAAAACAGGTATCGCCGGAGACAAAGCGGACACTACCAATTTCCAAGGAAGAACTAGAATACTCTTAAAAAGCGTAGTGTTAAAATATTTAGCGACGCGATGTTTTGCTATTCCTACCTAACTTTAGCTGACACACCTAAAATTGTTTTTTGCCCATTCCAGATGCTCGAATTGACTCATTATTTGCTATGCGTATGAAAATCGGATGATAACAATCATGAGTTTAAACAAACTGTTTTTAGGTTGTTATTAGCGGAGGCTGCGTTAAAAAACTTGGAGACGGAATCTGCGTTAGAAACGGCAGAGGCTGCCTTCGTCAGGCGTAACGACTACGCCGGCATCCGGTTTGTGTCGCGACTCAATGCGCTTCACTCGACCGCACTGAAGAAAGCGGAAATACTTGCGTACTTCAAAGATTTCGACGCAGCTGAAAAGATATATCACGATGAAGATAGACGGTTGGTGGTTTTGTGCTTTTATATCGCAGTGTTTAAGGGTACAATGATAGTGTCAGGTATCAGAATCAAACTCAACTAGCGTAATTAGAGTCATAAATTGACACAATATGGCATTAGCTTTTTTTAGTTTGTTTTCTGTAACAGAAATAAGAAATTTACAATATTTTTTGTGTAACTCAATAGCACTCACTATCAGTCTTAAACATTCATATATTTTTATCATCTTGCCTAATCCGTTCCTAGATGTTAATGAGTCTCAGACATACAGCCACACTCTGCTCGTAATAATGTAAGAATAACAGATTTTTTGCATTTCTAAAGTCATCTACTTCGTCCTGCAGTGACTTGGCAATAGCGCTTCGGAAGCGGCTGGGCCACTGGTTCCGAGTCGTTGAGTTACTGAAGCAATCAGCAAGCACTACGGACGCGCAAGTCAAGCAGGCTTACAGCAATATTGGGGACTACTACATCGACAGACAGAACTGGTAAGTACTCAGTTAAACATGCATAAGTACGTGGATATATAAATAGTATTTCGTTTGTTTTCCTTTGCAGTAGAGAGACCAGGATACGCCTTTTGCTTCAACCTTTTCTCTCAGAAACCGACTTCCCCAAAATCATACAATCTTTTCATGTATTCTCGATGAAATTTTACCCTTTTGTATTGTAAAATATAAGGATTTTTTAACAAAACTATTGCCTTTTTATTTGAGCATGGCATTTACACGGGAAGTAGTGTTGTCCACACTTAATTTTAAGTGTAAAAAGGTCGTAATACATTACGAGTATGTTATTTTATCATACAGGACTGGAGCACTTGAATACTACTCTATGTCGAACAATACGGAGGGTCTCAAGAAATGCTACATGGCGCTAGAGGACAACGAGTCTTTGTCAAAACTCTTCACCGGATCACCGAGACTTCCGAAGGTTATTGCCCTTTGAACACCATTGAAGTTAACAAAGTTTATCACTTACAGGCCACATCATTATAGTTTCAAATGCCAACTTAAACTTTAAGCACATACACGTAGGTACACATATATTGCATTTTCAGTTCGAGCAACTATATGTATGTGTCGGAGGCGTAGTAGATGCGATATCACGCCACATCTTTAGGAGGGGGAATACGCCCCCTCCCCTCCCAAAATCATAATCACTCCTACATTTTCAAATTAGGTTTTCTTTTATACGACACAAGTAAGGCAAACGAGCGAGTGCGTCAATTGATGGTAAGTGATTGATCACCACTGCCCATAAACACCTGCAACCCCGGGGGTTTGCAAGTACAAAAAAAATCAACTGTGACTGTGACAGCCCCAAACTGTTATTCATAAACCTATTTTAACTAAAATTCCGTTAAAGTTCATTTGTCCTTTTTTGTCACATTGCCATTTCCGTTAGGAAGAAGAAGAAGACAAAACCTATTTTAGCTAATGGAGGCTTGAGTGACGTTTATGAATTAGGCCCTTAGACGCCTGAGCGGAAGGTGAGAGAAACTATAATAGCTGGTTGTCTGACACTCTCTCTCTACCATGACCAATTTATTGCACTGGCAGCTTTAGGAAGATCTATTTTTTCTTTGTCCAGTCTAACTCATTATGTTTAACAGGAGCCAGCCATGAAAACGAGCGTAGAGGAAATAAGCGACAATATTAATGAAACACCGTCAATACAAGGCATTATCCAGTTGAAAGAGGCTGGTCGGTTGCTGCAGGCGGCGGCGATGGCTCTCCAGGTTCGAACCTGCGACACTTTTATTATTATTATTATTTTTATATTATTTATTTTATATCATGGAACAAATTAACACCAATTGACCTAGTCCCAAACTAGGCAAAGCCTGTACTATGGGTACTAGACAACGGATAAACATACTTATATAGATAAATACATACTTAAATACATATTAAAAGTTCAAGACCCGAGAACAAACATTCGTATTCATCGTATTCATCATACAAACATCAGCTCCGACCGGGATTCGAACACGGGACCTCAAGCTTCATAGTTAGAGTGTCTAACCACTGGGCTATTCGGTCGTCACTTAGGCCGACTTGCTCCTTCCTGGGTTAGGCATTAACCTAACCTAGTGTCTAACCCACGTCGGTGCAAGTGGGCCTTACATTCTACACTGTGGTCCACTATAGAATTGACATTAAATTTTTTGACACCTGAAAATTAATATAGGCATCGAAAGAGATTTCGTCGCTATATTGTCTCAACCTCCTCGTATTTTACCGATACATTCAGTTCTAAAATTAGTTTAGATCAACATAGAGTTGTTTTTGGAACTAAATATTTTTAATGGGGCACTCCATACATGGAACAAAAGCTGAAAAAAAAACCAGCTTTTTTAAAAACACTGAGGTTTCCGAGTTTTTTTTTTTATTAAGTGAATATTTTCGGTAATCATCGCTTCTAAAGTAGCATAAATTGTATCCCCCTCTCCTTATCACAAAAAAATGACAAAGGTAACACTTAATAAATATTTGTAATATCAACAAAAAATATTTGCAACAAAGGGTATAGCCGTGTTTGTATGGGGCATTGGCCCCAGAAGCCAAATCGATTGCTGCTTTGCTGATTTATAAACCCAGATTTAAGATGCTATTTCGTAAAAAAAACATCGAAAATGCTGCAGGTTTTTCAGAAAATTAAAAAAAAAGTTTTTTTTTTTTTTACCTAAACTACAGAACCGTTTTTTTTTTTAACTTACACACATTATGTGGGTTATAAAGATGCATTATTTAAAAAAATGGATTTCCAAATATCCTTAGAAGTAGTGAAATTTTCACTTTTAAGTTTTCAATATTTTTTTATTATTTCCGTGATAGGGACACCCACCAATTTTCGTTATATTATGTAGAAACTATTATTCTATAACATCCATTTTTTCCAAAAACATGCACTTGGCTCAACATAGCCAAAATGAAACAAAGTTATGGTATATCATACATTTATTGGACTTAATATAGCTAAGAGTCTAATAAAAATAACATAAGAGTATCGTGAAAATAAATATTTTGCGGATAATCTCCTTTTTTTCCATTGCAAAATCAATATTTAACGTAACTAAACTCCTAAATGAGATTCCGGTTCATTCCAACCAAATATCATAATGGCCTTTACCATATTTTACTAAATCTCAAATTGTCTTAGTTCCAAAATGCCTAAATTCCCAAATTGACTTATTTTCAATACAATAAAATGTCGTAATAACATTTACACATTACATCCGATATCCAAAATGTATAGTTGGTAAAATGAACAATAACTTCAAATACCGAATTAATATTAAGACTGAAAGTGATAATGCATTATTTTCATAATTACCAAAATTCAAAAATGCCTTTTGTTGACAGGCCCAAAGATCAAAATGACACTGTCTCATAATACCTAAAATTTTAACCACGCAGTATTTTAGTGTTACGTATTTATAAATGTGAATGTCCAAGCAGTCTTACTTAATGAATTCTCGATTGTACAGAATAAATTTAATGTAAAAACTGTAAACTTCAACATAATTTTAGATATTTTGACAATGTGACGTTTTTGTAGCTAGTTAATTTGAGTTTTAGACATTTTGGGAAATGGTATAATTGAAAATTCATCAAAACATGATCAAGTCAAGTTTTAGACATTTTGGGAAACGGTAGAATTGAAAATTTATCCAAACGCGATAGGGTCTAAATGAATTATAGTCATATTAAGAATACGGTAATTTAAGAAATAGGCGTGAGTCATTTCGAGTTTTAGACATTATGAGAATAATCTATTTTGTCATTTTTATATTCTAGGAACACAATACATTATTATGATATTTGGTTGGAATGAACCGGAATCCTAAATGAGCCGCGTTTCCCGCCTTTTTACTTTTTAATTTTTTGACCCCAACCAAGCCGCATACAGCCAATAATAATATAAGCATTCCTTTTTAACAATTTGTCACGTTCGAAATTCAAATTCCTAAAGGCGGCGGTCGATACGGGACCGGGCGAGTTCTCCTGGTTGTGTCTGTTCACATACACACGGTATTTTTACCCTGTTGAGCCAAGTGTATGTTTTTGAAAAAAATATATGTTATAGAATAATAGCTTCTACATAATATAACGAAAATTGGTGGGTGTCCCTATCACGGAAATAATAAAAAAAAAATTGAAAACTTAAAACTGCAAATTTCACTACTTATAAGGATATTTGGAAATCCATTTTTTTTAAATAATGCATCTTTATAACTTACATAATGTGTGTAAGTTACAAAAAAAACGGTTCTGTAGTTTAGATAAAAAAAAACAATTTTCTTTTTTAATTTTCTCAAAAACCTACATCATTTTCGATGTTTTTTTTTATGAAATAGCATCTTAAATCTGGGCTTATAAATCAGCAAAACGGCAATCGATTTCGCTTCTGGGGCCAATGCCCCATACAAACACGGCTATACCCTTTGTACGGAACCCTCTGTGCACGGGTCCCACTCGCACTTGGCCTGTTTTTGTACTATAAAATGCAAGAGCCAAATAAGGAAACCATTTGCTTCTGGAAATACGTTGAGTTACATTATTTGGTAAATTTTCAGCTGGCGAATATTGAGGCTTCGCAAAAAGCTTCTCCGTCCCGAATCAAGAAGCTGTACGTTTTAGCAGGGCACATGTATACACAGAATTCCGTTGGTCAGTCAATATTTATATTTACAAGTGGCTTTGTGAGCTGCAGACCTCGTGAGCGACAACATTTCACCACAAATGATTGAGAAATGCATCCTGTAGAAGAGAACAGCCAGACACACGAAAGCATTGTCGTCCTTCCAAGCTGAAACGAAACGGAGACTCTTCGGACGCTTCGCTCGCTCAGGCAATTAAGTCTCGCCGATATTTGAACCAAAATCATGATGTCGACTTTTTTTAATTGCAATACAGATTGAAGAGGGGGGGGGGGGGGGGTACTAGCTCAAGTGGTATATCATATGTACCTATGGTTTCTGTTTGCATATTCTAAAACTATTTTTACACCACTAGTTTTTAAAATAAGATTGAAATTGTTTTAAAAAAATCCTCCCCCCCTCCCTCATCTTTTTGTCCGTCTGTCTGAAGTTTGCAGTCCCTTGAAACTGTCAAAATCAAATTTGTATGTCAACGCAATCCAAGGATAGGAATTCCACACAAATTGCATTGTACCAATCAATCAGGTAAATCTAAAAAACTTAACTCGATTCCCGTGATAGGCGAACTATTTCCACATGTATAAATTTGCACGGAACCTTCGGTGCGCGAGTCCTACATGCATTTTTTTTTATTGTTCCGCAGCTCAAAAGGAAAAACGGAACCCTATTAGGATCACTTTGTTGTCCGTCTATCTGTCTGTCAAGACCCTTTTTCTCTGGAACGCGTCGAGGTACCATGCTGAAATTAAAATGAAATACTCAAGCCTGCAGTCTCTTGAAGCTGTGAAAAAATCAAACTTCTAAGTCAACGCAATCAAAAGATACAGTACCTAATTAAAAAAGTTGTTTCCACACAAATTGCCGTACAGTGAAAACCTAAAGGGTCCTAGAAATTTGAAACTTAGTATGAAGGTAGCTCGTATGGCACAACCACTCAGAATTTTTTTTTGTCTGTCTGTAGATTTTACAGACCAATATAAGATGACCCCACACTGCGTACATTTTGCTTAGGAGCGGGGCTCTGCTAATACTGGACAACTTAAAACACTGGGGAAAAGCGGAGAATTTTTTTGTATGGAACCCTCGATGCGCAAGTCCGACTCGCACTTGGCCGGTTTTTTTAATTGGCCCAATAATCATCGCATTGTGTATAGGTACTGGCATGGCATCAATGATATTATAAGTAAAGATACGTCTCACAAGACAATCGAAAAACATGTTCCCAACATTTTGACATTTGCGCGCAAGTTTGGACCTTATTTGAGAGAGATAGCCTTTTCTACGCTTAATTTTCGGCGTGCCAAAGACATATCTACCTCTTTTTTGTATAGAATATCATTGACTTGCATTATTAAAGCTCGCGTTCACAGAGGGCGCAAAGGGGCGCGAGGCGGTTCGGTGCTTCCGGCTCGGCTTAGCGCAGCACTGGCTGGAGATGGCGGCCGAGCGCGCGCTGGCGCAGCCGCTGCGCCCCGACGCGGCGCTGCGGGCCGCCGCCCGCCTCTACACCGCCGTCGCTGACCTGCACCCCGCGCAACACGAACAGGTTCTTTTTTATAACCCCTATTGTACACGAGTAAGAAAATAGTTATTTCTGTTACAAGAGGACAAAGTAGGTCATATTTTGTTCCTCGAGGGCGTTATTTTGAATTCAGAGCCAAGCCAAGGACCATAAAACCAAGAGGACTGCCAGTGTCTATACGATGTCATGTTCCTTTGAAATAATAAGCCTGCTGTAGCTAGTTTTACTACGGAGGGGTCTCTGTACAATTCATTTGGTATGACATTTAGACCTCTGGCTAACACAATAGCGCCATCTAAATTCTTTTTTTCTTTCAGTTCATACATGGCGCTATTGTGTTAGCCAGAGGTCTAAGTGTCATACAAAATTAGTGGTACAGAGACCTCTCTATAGTGAAACTAGCTACAGCAGGCTCATTATTTTACAGGAACGCGACATTGTATAGCCATTGGCAGTCCTCTTGGTTTTATCGTCCTTGGCCAAGCGAAGGATTCTATAGTAGAATCCCAGTGCAGCGAGGAATCCTAAGTAGAATCCTGAGCGTAGCGAGGAATTCAACATACCCAATAACAGTATGTTTTTGCCGTCACACACGACAAAATCAATTCAATTATTATTTGAGACTTCAAATACAAAAAAAAACTAGTGATTAGTGTTTTAGGAAAAAAAATATATAACTCGTTCGCTTCAAGGCCACGCAATAAATTTCCTGTTTGCTTCTTTTACAATTTCAAAATTCGAATGTCCCTTTTTTTTTCGCTTCAGCTTTTTGATTGTTTTCAAAATTCAGTGTCGACTCAGCTGCCCTGCTAAGCACACGTGCCTCATTTTTTTTATTTTTTTTTATTAGCCTGGTAAAGTATCCCACTGCTGAGCTAAGGCCTCCCCCTCCCCTCGCCACTCGTCTCTATCAACGGCAAGTTCCTTCCAATCCGTTTTAAATGCGTTGAAATCATCCCGCCATCTCCTCGGTCGGCCTCTGCATCTATATCCATCCGGCGGAACCCAATGGGTGGCGATTGGGGCCCATCGTTCCGGATGCATACGGCAAACATGACCAGCCCAGTCCCATTTAAGCCTTGCAGTCTTGGCCCCCACGTCTGCAACAAGAGTTTTGGAACGCAGTGCCGTGTTTCTGATGCGATCAGTTTTACTTACACCTATACGAGGGCTGTTTTATAAGTACCCGTTTTCTAAATATATTAATATCACTGGACGCAAATAAGTATACCACCTTTTTAAGCCATTTTTCAGAGGCGGGAAAATTAAAAAAAAAATGGCATTCTTTTGTTTTTTTTTTCTCATTTGACAACGATTCAGTGAAGGCGCGAACTTAAAATTGTTAAAATGGAGAAAGAACAGTATCGGTCTGTAATTAGATTCTTATTTTTGGAAGGAAAAAAATGTGATGAAATAAAAGTAAGAATGCAAGCGGTTTACCATGAATGTGCTCCTTCTATGACAACCATCAGATATTGGTATAACGAGTTTAAGCGGGGGAGAACAACCGTCTTTGATGAGGATCGCCCAGGCCGGCCAGTTGAGGTGACTACAGACGATATGGTTAAGAAAATTGAAAATATCGTTTTAGCCGACCGCCGAATTAAACTTCGAGAAATCGTTGATGCTGTAAACGTTTCAATCGAGAGGGTACAACACATATTAGAAGAAAAATTGGGTATGAAGAAAGTATCGGCGAGGTGGGTGCCGCGTTTACTCACGGAGGAGCAAAAACGGAACCGACTGACTACTTCGGAGCAGTGTTTGGCCGTGTTCAAACGTAACCCGAAGGAGTTTCTGCGTCGTTTCGTGACCGTGGACGAAACGTGGGTCCACCACTACACCCCGAAAATGAAAGAGCAGTCGAAGCAGTGGATTTTACCGGGTGAACCTGCTCCAAAGAAGCAAAAACCGTCCAATCGGCTGTTAAGGTCATGGCGACCGTTTTTTGGGATTCGCAGGGTATTATACATATTGACTATTTAGAAAAGGGAAAAACAATAACAGGGCAGTACTATGCCAATTTATTGGATGAATTTGACGCCGTGTTGAAGGACAAACGACCCCATTTAAAAAAGAAAAAAGTACTGTTTCATCACGACAACGCCCCGGCTCATTCGTCCAGAGTTGTGACGGCTAAATTAGCACAGTTACGCTACGAACTATTGTCTCACCCCCGTATTCTCCAGATTTGGCCCCATGCGATTTCTTTTTGTTTCCCATCCTAAAAAAATGGCTCGGTGGCAAGCGATTTGGATCAAATGACGAAGTCATTGCCGCCACAGAGGCCTATTTTAACGACTTTCCAAAATCATACTTTTTGGATGGTTTATTAAAGCTTGAGTATAGGTGGAACAAATGTATAGAGTTAAAAGGTGACTACGTAGAAAAATAAATGCATATGTAAAAAAAAAGTTTTTTTTTCATAAACGGGTACTTATCAAACAGCCCTCGTAAAATACTGCGCTCCGTTGCCCGTTGGCAAACCTTGAGCCTGGACTTTTGAGCTTCAGTCAATGACCAAGTTTGAGCGCCGTAGGTTAGGATGGGAAGAATACACATATCGACGAGTTTACGCTTTAGTGACAGTGGAAGGTTGCCCTTCATTATCGTTTTCATGGACCAGAAGCTCTTCCAGGCGTTTTCGATACGCCTATCGATTTCCTTGCTCTGCCTGTTTTCGAAGGATGCTATCTGGCCCAGGTAAACGTGCCTCATGACCATGACTTTTACTAGCTCCTACAAAACAGTTCACCTTCACTTCAGTTAATAACCAAATCAGCATTCATATTCGTTGTGAAGTTTACCAAGTTGAGCACTAGTGTGCCTTCTGTAAATCATCATCATCAGCCTATTTACGTTCCACTACGCGCACAGGCCTCTCACAATAAGAGGGCTCACTGTAAATATTTTTTATAAACTTGAACAACACACATCCTTATATCCTTTTTTATTCATCTCCTGCTACTCCTCCAGATATGTGACCAGGAGGTCACATCGTGTCTTTGACCGATATGCAGCTAACCCTGAAATAATTTTGTATACATTAATTTATTACCTTTATATAAATTCGGTATGATTTCAGGTGTGGTGTACGATTGCTTTAATAGCAGTGGAAGCAAGAGCTTTTGAACTATGTTCGAAAGCGTTCATAAAGCTAGAAGCGCTTGATGTAAGTACATTCTATGTAGGTATATACATTAAAATTAATTACATATTTGCTACGCTACGTGATTATATTTTTAATAAATATTTTTTTACAGCCCCAGACTTATGAAAACTTGGCAATCGAAATATTTACTAGAAGTAAACCTAAGGACGCAAAGGGCAACAAAGTTGACTGTCCCAATTGCCATGTCGGCATGCCTGAATGGTAAGTAGCAACAATATGCAACATTCGTTTTAAAAACTTACTGCGATTGCTTTCAAGGTGCTTTTACTGATGGAAAAATAGAATGCAGCGATACTAAGATTATTCAGAAATATTTTCAGTAGCTAAGTATAATTCATTTACCTATTAGGAACGGAAGCTCGAGCACGAATATTCGAATCCTACGTAAAATAATCGAGTAGTAACGTTATCGAGAAAATTTGTATGACGTTGGACATGGACGTGGAACAGCGCCACCTGTTAGCCTGTACGAGATTAGTATGGCCCTCAAACAGCTGAAGAATGGCAAAGCCCCAGGTGACGACGGAATTACAGCCGAGCTCCTGAAGGCGGGTGGTAAACCAGTCCTGAGGGGCCTCCAGACGCTGTTTAGTTCCGTCCTCCACGAAGGGAGAACGCCGAAAGCATGGAACAGAAGTGTGGTGGTGCTTTTCTTCAAAAAAGGTGATAACACCTTGCTGAAGAATTATAGACCCATCTCACTTCTGAGCCATGTTTACAAGCTGTTTTCGAAGGTCATCACGAATCGTCTCGCGCGCAGGTTTGAGGATTTCCAGCCTCCCGAACAAGCCGGCTTCCGAAAAGGCTATAGCACCGTGGACCACATACATGCGTTGCGGCAGGTTATACAGAAGACCGAAGAGTATAACCTGCCCCTTTGTCTTGCATTTGTGGACTACGAGAAAGCCTTCGATTCGATCGTGACCTGGGCTGTGCTGCAGTCTCTCCAGCGGTGCCAAGTTGACTACCGGTGTATCGAAGTGTTGAAGTGTCTGTACGAAAACGCCACTATGTCCGTCCGACTACAGGACCAGACCACGAAGCCGATTCCTCTGCAGCGGGGAGTCAGACAAGGAGATGTGATCTCTCCGAAGTATTTCACCGCTGCATTGGAGGATGCTTTTAAGGTTCTGGACTGGAAAGGACGAGGCATCTACATAAATGGCGAGTACATCACTCACCTTCGATTCGCCGACGATATTGTGGTCATGGCTGAGACCATGGAGGACCTCAGTGCTATGCTCGCTGACCTCAGCAGAGTTTCCGACCGAGTTCGCCTGAGGATGAAAATGGATAAGACGAAAGTCATGTCCAATGTCCATGTTGTGCCAACTCCCGTAACAATCGGAGGCTCTGCGCTCGAAGTTGTTGACGACTATGTCTACCTAGGACAAACGGTCCAGTAAGGTAGGTCCAACTTCGAGAAAGAGGTCACTCGTCGAATCCGACTCGGCTGCTGCTGTTCGGGAAGCTTCGCGGTGTCTTTTCGTCCAAATTACCGCAGTGTTTGAAGTCAAAAGTCTTTGACCAGTGTGTGTTGCCAGTGACGACTTACGGATCTGAGACGTGGGCGCTAACGATGGGCCTCATAAGGAAGCTGAAAGTCACTCAGAGGGCGATGGAGAGGGCTATGCTCGGGGTTACTAAAGTTACCGACATAGCCCGAAGAATTGCGAAACTTAAGTGGCAGTGGGCGGGGCACATTGCTCGCAGAATTGACGGCCGATGGGGTCGGAAGGTTCCCGAATGGCGTCCACGGACCGGGAGACGAGCTGTCGGTAGGCCTCCAACAAGATGGAGCGACGACCTAGTAAGGATTGCGGGACCGCGGTGGATGCGGAAAGCAAAAGACCGGTCTGAGTGGAGAGCCTTGGGGGAGGCCTATGTCCAGCAGTGGACGTCTTTCGGGTGACATGATGATGAAAACTGCCTTTAAAAAACCGGACAAGTTCGAGTCGGACTCGCGCACGCGCACAGAGATTTTAACGCTTTTCCCCAGTGTTTTAAATCGTCCAGTGTTAGAATAACACTGCTCCTAAGCAAAGTGTACGCAGTGTGGGGTCATCTTATATCGGTGTGAAATCTGCAGACAGACAAAAATTTAAGATTTTGAGAATTTTCTGAGTGGTGAGAACTACCTACTTCATACCAAATTTCAAGTTTCTAGGACAACTGGAAGCCTTTAGGTTTTCAGGGTACGGCAATTTGTATGGAGATAACCTGTTTAATGACTATCTTTTGAATAATTTATTGAATCGTGCGTTACTTTGCGGAGGTCCATTTTTATGAACTAAAAAACAATTACTTTGCTCACCCGCGACCACTAATGACAAATAGTTATATCTGTGCGGCAAATGTATGTTTCCATGCAACACCTCCGCCTCCACTGCTACACGAATCAACACATGCCACACAGACCCAACTATCACCACCACCACTATACTAAACGCTGACGCGTTTCGGCACTCTCCACGAGGCCATTTACGAAGCACAACAACAACCGCTCAACATGCCACCACTTCCACTACTGACATATGTAAACCATGTACTCAACTTAGTTAATGACAATACCAACGTACCCACTAATATTTTATAAATTCCAAACTACCCTTTTATGTAAGTCTTAACTACCCTTTTTTTTAAAAATGAATTCCAAACTACCCTTTTTATTTACGCCAGGTACACCGTTATTTTTAACCGAGTACGGTAAAAAGAGAAGTCATGTTCTCATTATTACTATGACACATTATTAAAATTAGAACCAAGTCGTAACAAAGGCGAAGAAACCAAATTAACTTGTTCATTAATAATAGACCCCATGTTGTTGTACCTAATTATTTCTAATTGTTCTAAAACCGATAGCCGCAAACCCTTGTCACAATAATGTAAAATGATGATATGTATAATGTGAATGATGATAATTTTGATCAGTGTTACGGTAGCAACGTATACAAATTTATAAGCGTAGAAGTGTTTTGTACGTGTCTACCTCACTCCCCTCGAAAATTGGCAGAAAAATGTAGTGCAATGATTTCTTTCTAAAGACGGCTTTCGTCTTAAGGGCGTGATCTTTACCGCGACCAGGTTGCCCTGCCGTGATCTATAAACCGCGGTAAAGCTCGCCCGTCGTTCACTCCCATAAGAGCAGCAGCCCTTAGCCGATAATGCCTCTCGTTGGCAGGTTATCCATGTGTCCGGGCTGCGACGCACTGTTTCCTGGCTGCGCAGTGTCGGCGCGCGTGCTTGCGGCGCAAGCGGCGTGGGCGTGCGGCACGTGCGGTGCGCGCGCGCTGCAACACGAACTCGTCCTGCGGCACTCGTGCCCCATGTGCCACGCACAGCTCACCTAGAGCCCCGCAAGGACTAACAAACTTTTATTTTATTGATTCATTACCGTACTTCGCTCGGGCAAGACGACATGTGTAAAAACTCGGAAAAACTCTTTTTCCCTTAGATGAACCCTAGTTAGGTTTTTCGCCCTCATAGTTCTCCAAATAGCAATTTTCGTCGAAATCGTTATAGCCGTTTCAGAGATAAGGGTAACAAATGTATCTACATACAAGTTTCGCTCATTTAATTAAAGTAGTAAGATACTGATCTTGCAATTAACACTTAGTCGAACCACATGCTACACGGACCAACCACCCTCTGGACACCAAATGTCAGGGCGAACGTTTCCGAAACGCATATGCTCATTTGCACCTATAAATCTCTCTAGCCTCGAATCGCGCGCGGCTCACTTTCGACCAGATGACAAACGAGATGACAAGCTATGAACCAATCACGACGCATTCCCCCGGCCCGCTCACCGCGGCTTTTTTCGTAATGATTTTCCAAGTAAATTATAGAAGATGCGGTGTCCAGAGGGTGGTTGGTCCGTGACATGCTCAATGTATGTATACGTACCTATAATTTTGGCTCAGTCCTGAAATATCTGTTTTAATAAATCGTTTTTTTCTCAAAACCTATGCGTAGCTACGCATCAATTGCAGACTTGAAGAGCTTTTGTTTTAGCGCGCTTTATTGTTCCGAATGAGACAGACGGAACTATTCTCTCTCCCTCTCTCTCACCGGCTTTCAAATCACTAGCGTCGCTGCGGCCTCGCTCCCTAGTTTATATTTTCTAATTGATAATATATCAGTTTAAAGTGTGCAAAAAGTGGATTTTATTTGGAACCAGCCCCGAAGAAACAAAAAGAACATTGGTCCTTCGAACAACGGGGGTGAGAACATCGCCAATTCACAGTTTGCAAGTCGAAGAAACCACTCTGATCGGCCACCATTTTTTTCCGCCCGGTACACCTACCGCATTTTGTCAATTTTATCAACCAACGAAACGTGAGTACAAAACACACTGCACAGAGAAGACACCAAATTATCCGCAATAGTGAACTTCACTTCAAAACCGCGTGAGACAATCGCAGTACTGCCAACATAGCAACACAGGTCGTCGCGCGTGGAGAGAGCAGGTGCAGTCAGCAAGTGTGCTACTGACCTTAAATTCGAGATTGTCCATAGTCTATGCTATGTTACGATATTAAAAAAGAAAAAATAAGAGTATAGATTTTACAATCGATCGACGCTTTTTACAAGTGATTTATTATTTACACAGATCTTTACAATTTTATACTTATACTACGTTATATACAATATTTACAAAGCTATACCGAACGAACGACAAAATATTCTACAGTACAGTTTAGTAAACATGGATTTAGCAACGCTAATAGCGCAAAGAGGTTCTTTGAAAGGTAAACTTACCAGAGCTGCTAACTACGCTGCCAGCTTTGACACCTTAACGGATAATATACGTGAACTTAAAGTGCGTTACGACGATTTATCACCGCTTCTTGACAAGATAGAAATTGTGCAAGCACAGATCGAAGTACTCGACAATGACGAGGATAGACACTTGGTTCACGAGCGGGAACGGGAAAACAACGAGCAAAAATACTATCAGACGAAGGCGGCTATGGAACGCATACTTTTCCCCTCGTCTCACAACAGCACACTCATAAACTCCCAGATCACCCAATCTAGAATCAAGCTACCCCAGCTCCAATTACCTTCGTTCGATGGCTCAATAAAGGACTGGCCGGTATTCAAGAACATTTTTCAATCGACAGTAGATACGGCGGACATTCCAGTATTGCATAAATTTCAGTATCTAAAAGTGTCATTAAAGGGTGAGGCAGCAGGTCTCATCAGTTTGTTGCTTATATCGGAAAGTAATTATAATAAGGCATGGGAAATATTAATTCAAAGGTACGAAAACAAGACTATTATTGTTAATCACCATATAAAATCATTTGTAAACCATCCTACTGTAACTAGATTTAATTTAAAAGAATTTTTAGTCACATTACAACAAAGTTTGGACTCACTGCGAGCTTTAAACCTTCCAGTCGACCAATGGGATGTGTTATTAGTATTTATACTCACTCAAAAGCTGGATAATTCCCTCCGAGCTGCCTGGGAAATGAGTCGTAAGGAGACAGCTATACCAAAGTACAAGGAGCTCTCGGAATTTCTTAGCTTGAGAGTGACTGCCTTTGAAATGTTAACAGAAAGACAATCAGATAAGCCTAGTTCTAGTCAAACTAGAGTGTCACATCTAACCTCAGTATCTAACTATAAAAGTAGCAATAGCTGCCCCATGTGCCAAGGAGAACACAGGTTGCATAAGTGCCCGTGCTTTCTCGAATTATCTATACCAAAACGAATTGAATTTGTAAAAGCAAGATGTTTATGTTTTAACTGTTTACAGGTTTATCAGTCTAAGCACATTTGTACAAAAACAACTTGTTTCACTTGTCGTGGCAAGCACCACACAAGCATACATATGGATACCCAGCGGAAAGTAAATTATGCCGCAGTTACAGACAATTGTAAACAACATTTACATACACCCAGCACTTCCACAGTAAGTGAACAGATGCCTAATGCCTATAGTTCATACAGTCAACAGACACTAGACGTTCCTAACATACAATCATCAGGTCAACAGACACTTAACATTCCTAGCATACACACATCTAGTCAACAGGCAGCCAAACCTAGCATACCTACTAACAGTCAACAGATAGCCACTATTCCTACAAACAATGTTAAAACAGCTTCAACCTCAACAGTCATGCTAGTAAATACTAACGCACCACAAATTTTACTTTCAACAGCCATTGTTAACATCCGCGATGCGGAAGGCCGCTGGCACAAGGCGCGCGCTCTGCTGGATTCAGGCAGTGAAGTCAACATCATGTCACATCAGCTGGCAACAATGCTTCAACACAAGTTTACTTATAATTCATGCCATATACAAGGTATTGGCAACACACACAAACAAACACAAGTGAGTGCAACCACTGACATAACCTCGCGATTCAATGATTATCATGCTAGTCTGACATTTGTAATAATGGACAACATAACAGTTCCATTGCCACATTCATTTGTTAGCACACAGGCTTGGAACCTTCCAGTCTCACAGGCTTGTATGCTGGCAGATCCAACATTCTTTGTCCCTGGCAACATAGACCTACTCTTAGGGGCAGAAATATTCTATGACATTCTACAATCAGGCCACATAAGACTAGGACCTAGTTTGCCACAGCTTATGGAGACTCGCTTTGGCTGGATAGTGTCTGGCAGATATATAGCAAATATAAAAAGTATAAAATCACCACAAATTAGTTTGTTTGTTACTGCACAGCAAACTGACGACATTTTATGTAGGTTTTGGGAACAAGAAGAAGTCAAACCCCACAAGTTTCTTTCTAAAGAGCAACATTATTGCAAACAACTGTTCCAAGACACAAGTATTCAGACCAAATCAGGTCATTACATGGTTAACTTACCTATAGTGCCAGACAGACTCACGGAATTGGGAGATTCATTTAACACAGCTTATCGTTGTCTGTTACAGCTTGAAACCAGATTCCAAAAGGACCCGGATTTACACAATGAATATAGAAAATTCATACATGAGTTTGTTGAATTGGGGCATGCAGAGTACATAACAGACTTCAATCAACCTACATGCCTCAGCAAGTCATACTTTCTACCTCATCATGCTGTTTTAAAACCTGATAGTCAGAGCACTAAGCTTAGAACTGTGTTCAATGGTTCTGCTAAGACCAGCACAGGAATTTCATTAAATGACATACTCTTTGAAGGTCCAAACATTTATAATGATTTACTGGATATAATAATTAGATTCAGATTGTATAAATATGTGTTTACATCAGACATTGTGAAAATGTTTAGGAACATTTTCATAAATCCAGATCATCGGTCACTACAACGTGTGCTGTGGAGGGACTCGAAGTCGGATCCATTGCAATGCATTCAGCTCTCGACTGTTACATATGGGACTAAATGCGCTCCATACTTAGCTTGCCGTACGTTACGCGATCTAGCCGAAAGAAATAAACTAAAATACCCACTTGCCGCAGACTGCATTTGGTCAGATTGCTACATGGACGATTTTTGGTCCGGCGGACAATCTTTAGACCATGTTAGGTCATTATGCACTGAACTCATTGAACTATTAAAAACCGCGAACTTTGAGTTGCACAAGTGGTTCGCAAACCACCCTAGCATATTAGATCACATTCACATGCTACATTTAGATACAGATCAGAATAACTGTTCATACGATTTTGCTCCTGAACATATGGTAAAAACATTAGGTTTACGATGGATGCCATCTAGTGACAGATTTCAGACTTATATACCAGAATTTAAAGATGTAAAACCTACAAAGAGAAATGTATTGTCTCAGATATCTCAAGTATTTGACCCCATAGGAGTACTTGCACCCACAACAATATTAGCTAAAATACTTATGCAAGACATTTGGAAACTTAAGTTATCATGGGATAAAGAACTGCCTATACAGATTCAACACACTTGGTTTGAGTTTTGTAAACAGTTAGGCGAATTAAGACTAATACAAATACCTAGATGCTATTTTGCAGATATTCCATCGACTATCACTTTGGTAGGCTTTTGTGACAGTTCTGTAAAATCATTTGGAGCTTGCTTGTACTTACATGCAACTTATCACAACAGAAAACCTACTTGCAACTTAATCATGGCTAAGACTAGAGTTGCACCCATACGCACTCAATCGGTTCCCCGACTTGAGTTATGCGGCGCACTGCTGCTAGCACAACTCACGGATAGATTTTTTAATGCAACAACTAACAAATTACTTGTGAATGAAACTGTTTTATTTACAGATTCGTTAATTGTGCTCAACTGGATTAAGACACCATTTAATAGAAAACTTAACCCTTACGTTTCACACAGGCTTATGGAAATTATAGAAACAACCAAGAGTGAATCCTGGCATTACGTTAACACGAAGGAGAATCCAGCGGACCTCTTAACAAGAGGCGTTTATCCTAGCAAGCTGCCAGCACTTACTCTTTGGTGGCAAGGACCATCATGGTTGCTTGACGAACAAGTTCGATGGCCTTTAACCGTGCCCTCTATTCCCATAGAATCAGAGTTGACTGAGGTCACGTGTAAAACAAATTTTCATCTCGTGGCTAATAATCAACATAATCCATTTTATGAACTGTTCTTGAAATATTCTAGTTTCAGCAAGATAATAAGAATTATTGCGTTTGTTCATAGATTCGTACACAATTTGAGAAACAGGCGAAACCTTCTAGTATCTCATTTGTCAGTTCGTGAGCTAGATTTGGCAAACAAATTTATCATTAAAGTAGTTCAAGAGCAAGCTTTTCCTAGAGAATTGAAAGAATTGAAAAGGTTAAAATCACAGTCTGACAGTCAAACTTGTACTACTGACACAAATGCTGATTTGTTTACATTTAGGTCCAGCCCGTTGAGAAAACTTAATGTATTCATTGATAGCCATGGACTTATTCGGGCAGGCGGACGCTTAAGACATTCTGACATTCCTTATGATCACGCTCATCCTATCGTACTTCCAGCTAAGGATCACATCACAACACTCATAATCCAGCACTACCATTTAAAGCTGCTACACACTGGAACACAGACCACATTAGCTACTATCCGATTTAAATACTGGCCTATAAATGGTCGAAGTGAAGTGCAGAAGGTAATACACAGATGTACACGGTGTATTAGATTTAGAGCGCAGGCATGTGGGCAGCAAATGGCTGATCTGCCCGCCCCTAGGGTGACTCTGTATCGTCCTTTTACACATGTGGGAGTTGATTTCAGTGGCGCTATTTACTTAAGAACGTCAATGTCTCGCAACTGCAGGTATCAAAAGGGATACATATGTTTGTTTGTGTGCTTGGCTACTAAAAATTTACACCTTGAACTTGTAACCGAACTCACCTCGCAAGCTTTTATTTGTGCATTAAAGCGATTCATTTCTCGAAGAGGAGTTTCAAAGTGCATGTATTCGGATAATGCTAGTAATTTTAAAGGCGCTAATAACGAAATAAACGAACTGTATAAAATGTTTAAGAGTGAAACCTCTTACTCTGAAATTGTGAACTACTGTGCCATGAATGGCATGCAATGGAAATTTACTATTCCGCTAGCAAGCCATATGGGCGGAATTTACGAGGCAGGGATAAAATCGGTTAAGTCTTTACTTAAACGACAGCTTTGTAATACAAAATTAACTTATGAGTTTATGTATACACTGTTAGTGCAGGTGGAAGGAATCCTAAACTCTAGACCTCTTTGTGCATTGACAGATTTACCCAATGATTTGGAATACCTTACACCTTCACATTTTGTTTTAGGGACAGCAATTACAGACCTGCCAGAACCAAATTTGTCAGACATGAATGAGAGCAGGTTGAACATGTTTCAGAGGGTTAGTCAAATCAAACAAAAAATTTGGAAACAGTTTTATAATAACTATTTGTCAGAATTGTTACCTAGAAGCAAATGGTTGAAAATTAAAGTTAACTTAAAGATAGGTGACATGATTATTGTAAAAGACGAGGCTACCCCGCCCTCCTGCTGGCCACTAGGTAAAGTTATATCTGTTAACAAAAATTCCACTGATGATCTAGTAAGATCAGCGTTAATTAAAACGGCCACAGGCGAGTACACAAGGCCTATACATAAGCTTGTTTTATTGCCAGACAGTAAGACGGTGTAAACCTATAGCTTAATTTTAAGTAATGTCACAGTTATGCATTATGCATTTGTTATGTGACAGAGTAGGTTCACAAGTATACTGATGTATGCTGGGACTGACCGTTTTGATGTACTTGATAATTTTGTAAGTACCTCCTAAGTTTTTCCATTAAGAAAGCGGGGGAAAATGTTCCGAATGAGACAGACGGAACTATTCTCTCTCCCTCTCTCTCACCGGCTTTCAAATCACTAGCGTCGCTGCGGCCTCGCTCCCTAGTTTATATTTTCTAATTGATAATATATCAGTTTAAAGTGTGCAAAAAGTGGATTTTATTTGGAACCAGCCCCGAAGAAACAAAAAGAACAAAGAAATATAGTTCGAATTGTCATTGTTAACTGACAATATTGTAAAGTTGGTGAAATAGGGGCCAGTTACATTTTCATTTACAAGTTGCCTCTCTTTCTATCGTGTATCTCATATCCTAAATTGAAGGTATTATGATAAAACTGACAAAATAGAAGTATTGATTTTGTGAGAACCTACGCGTAGCATCTTCAGCAACTTGTAGGTGAAAATGTAACTGGCCCCTATTTCACCAACTTTACAATATTGTCAGTTTACAATGACAATTCGAACTATATTTCTTTGCCAATATAAAGCGCGCTAAAACAAAAGCTCTTTAAGTCTGCAATTGACACTGAATTGTCATTGAAAACTGACATGTATACCTATTCCTTAAAGGGCTGGCAACAAATCTGTGATTCTCCTCGTGCGCGTCTGTGTCCATGGGCAACGGTGATTGCTTTACATCAGGTGACCCGCCTGTTCGTTTTCCCCCTCTTATATATAAAAAAAGTTTGTGAAATAGGGGCCAGTAGGCAATTAGCACTGTGCGAACTGAATTGTTGGAAATGTGTTCGAATGTGGACGAAATGTGATTTTTTACGAGCTGGGAAGTTGACGAAATGGGAATTGAATGTGAACGAAATGGGATTGTTGAAGAGTTAGGATGTTGACGAAATGGGAATGTGGACGAAGTGAACCTGAACGATTTTAAAAATCGCCGTTTCATTCACAATCTCGTTTGATGGTGATCTTGTATAATTATTTTGACATGGTTTTGACAGAAAATGTGGGCGCTTTAGATAAGATCGCATCTCTGCTTTAGTTTTATTGTTAAAATCGATGCTTTTCGGGTGAACGGGCCAGAATTTGAACCCCCATCACTTACTCACCGGGCTCACCGTGCCGAGTGTCCAGTATATTAAAAAATCTATATAGGTATATAATAAAGAAAAGTCCTTACTGACTGACTCGTCAACGAACGCCTAGCCCAAACCCTTGGCCCTCGAAAGCTGAAGTTTTGCATAGAGGTTCTCTTTATGATATAGACCTGGGATAAGTAGGGATTTTGAGAAATTCTGTGTGTAAGTTTGTAGGAAAATGCGTTATTTTAAAAGTTACCATTATATAAAAGGATAGGGAGGGATGTTGCGAAACACCCACGGAATAGGGAGTTCTTTCTCTATTACGCATTTATAGGTCGATAGGCGTAAGCAAGCGATCTTGTTATTCAGAGGGGTTGATCGGTGCCACGGTGGTGAATTTGGATTAACACACTCGCTCAAAATGGTGAGCCGATAGCGCAGATTCAAATCCCGGCCCGTGCAACTGCTACTAAAACATAATAAAAATGTAGTGGTTTGGTTAGATGTTGGGTGGGTCTAAAATAAAATTTGGTGATTGTTATTATGTGATTTTCCGAAAATGTTTCCGTCCAACATAGTTGCATCAATGTATCTGTTAGTATTAGGCATTTAAAAATGTGTAAAATAAAATAAGGTTTAGAGTTCATACATTTTAAATTAAAAATGCAAGAAAATGAATTAAATACTATAATTGTTCTAAATCTCTTTATTGATGGTTTTTAAGAAATGTGTTGGACAATCTGTTACTGAAAAGGTCATATTAGTGTGATTAGATATTCATAATATATATATTATAATATATGTTAGAATGAAATCTAGAGATAATCCATTCCTTGTAAACACCATATATTAACAAATAAATACATTTCAATGCACACAAATTGTCTTTAAACAAAAGTTTTGAAACATTATGTAAGAGGTAAAAAATTAAAACTAAAACCAAATGAAAATTTTAATCCTTTAGTACTAGGTAACTCATACTGAGAATAATTCTACCTAAATTAAATACAATCATATTCTATTTGACAAGATAAAAGAAGACCTCTTAACAGCCCCCAAAGATTTCAAAAAATACTTTATAGTTTGATCTGGTAATAAAACCAATAACTGATTATTATTTTGGAACAGAGATATAATGAACAAAAATATATTAAGGTATTTTCAGTACCTCTTATTACCCTAAGTAGAACTAGTTTACTATTGGGCAAAGTTGCTATTTGGAATATCCATTTTAGAGAATTGTAATGTGTTATCAATTATTTGAAATAGTTCTGGTGGTTGAGGGATCCTTCCAGTTTCTAACTTAGACCATAACGGTATGTTATCTAAAGATATTTCGAATGCTCCAGAGGAAACCAATTGTCCTTCCAGCATATTGGCCAGGAAGAACATCATCATGCAAGCATAGAGCTTGTTCTCCAGACACCAACTCCACCAAGCTGGCTGTGGCTTGTTTAGCCATGCAAATATGTTGACCCCACTTAGTATGCACATGATCACTAGCATCTTGCCAAAACCCTGAAATAAGAATATGTAATAAGTAAAACAGAGTCAACAGATGGGTAAACAAACAAGCACCTGTAGCTACTATTTTTAAGTATGGTGCAAACTTGAAACTTGTGGATGTGTGCAGGTTGCTATTGCACTGGTGCATTGTGATATTAGAGGTAAAAGGATATAAGAGGCAAAACAAAGGATACAAGAAATTAATTAAAAAAAAGCATATACTTATAGAAGATAAAGAGTATTTAGAAAAAACTATTACTTTCAAGCATAGATCTATGCTTTGCTTATGTATGATTTCTCTAGGCCCTTAATTAGCATACACAAGAAATACATCATTACAATAAGGTTCCCATCATATGGGACCATATTATTGATAACTCAGTTCAAAATAACTTAAGTTTATTGTTGTTTTATTCAAATACCAGCCTCATTTATCTTTTGGAGATAAGGTATTTAGTTTTATTTAAGACACCTAAAGGTATTTTTTTGGGCACATCATCGACTAAACTCGGTATCATAGATAACAATAACAAATAGTGATAACAACTCCCATGCTATATTAAAGTAGTAGGTAGTGTTTAGTTATTTTATTTTCTTTAAAATGTTTAAAATTGCTTTGAACACATTGATTTGCACGGTACATCCTAACTAATATTATAAATGCAACTCTGTCTCTCTGTCCCGTGAAGAGGTAACAAACAGACATTGTTACCTCTTCACGGGATAACCCCTCCACCAATCTAGATGAAATTTGGTAAGAAGGTAGTTTGAATATTGAGGAATAACATAGGCTACTTTTTATTTGGGAAAATTGTATAGTTCCCGCGGGATAGTGATAACCGAAATCTACGCGGACGAAGTCGCGGGCAACAGCTAGTAGATAATAAAAGCAAGTTAAGATATGAAATCGATTATATTATGTAGCTTACAATCATCCTGGAGAGGTACATGTTCATCCCAGGTGGATCATAATTGGCTCCAACAACAGATATATCTGGATACTTTTGAGATATAATTCCAGCATAATCTTCAAATACTTTTCTATACCCACAAGAGTAACTGGAAATGAATTGTCACGATTGAGATAATTAAGCAGGTAAATATTTTATAAACAGAAAATGACATTGTAAAAAATGCTACATGGAATTTTCTTACCAGTAATAGATGTTCATAATATGACCTACTCCTTGGCCAATTTTTGAAATGCTTTCTACATCATTTTCGCTGGCTTGAACATAGTTATCAGCGAATAATAGAGCACACGTAAATATTGCGATCACACTTATAGATACACGCGACTGATTCAACAAAGACATATCTAATTTGATATTAGTAGCAAGTAGAAAATGAATCGAAGATTTTAGTTTCTTTATTCGAATTCACAAGCTCTTCGAACACCACACAAATTAATCGTCATTCCAGTCCAGTGACAGATAGAGAGGATTTTTTTATAGAGTGCGACTCATAAGGCAGGCAAATGAAGCAGAGGCCATACAGCCATGTCTGTTTTTTTTTCCTGTCGTCACAGTCAAAAAGTCAAGTCAGTTTCATGGCTTAGCCGAAATATGAAGTCGGTGCAATGCGAGCGGAATTTTCTTTGAATGAAGCACCGACTTCATATTTCTGCTAGGCCACGAAACTCATGGCTTTAGAGGATTTTTTTCAAGGTTTGTTTTGAAAGCGGTTTCACTTTTTGTTAAAAGTTTTTCTATTTCACAATTTTAAGTTACGTTAATATTTAAAAAAAAATATCCTCCAACTCCTAACCTTTATAAGGAGTTGTATCTGCCATCATCACCTCATCAACACGAGATGGTGACTACCAGACGCAATGGTCGATAATATACGAGGATGAATCAAAAAGTTCTTAGAACTCGGTGCTTACGCATAAACTTTTTAAATAAAGATTTTTTTTATTCTCAGCTGTCATTATCACAGTGTGTAGTACATATATAAGCTAAAGCAGTACAGAAACTAGACCTTTTATTGAAAAAGTTTTTGTGTAGTTAGCTCTGTATCTCAACTATTTAGGCCTTTTGTGAGAAAACTAGGTAGCTAGTTTTCATTAGAACATTAGGGTTGTCACTCTTAATAGGTAGTTATTAAAAATGCCAAACTGTCATCCGCCATCTTGCATCCAAAAAATAATGTCAAATTCGAGCTCACCGCTGCCAAATTACATGAAATCGACACCCATGACCATTTTTAGTGACAAAAATGACAAACTGTCATCTTGAATTCAAAAAATAATGTCAAATTCGAGCTCACCGCTGCCAAATTACATGAAATCGACACCCATGACCATTTTTTTAGTGATAAAAATCACAAACTGTCACCCGCCATCTTGGATTCAAAAAATAAGATCAAATCGACTAAAACGTCACATTATGGAAAAAATTAGTTACGTGCCGTGATAAAGTACTTACTTACTTGTGTATGAAAAATAGGACTACCAAAGGAAACCAAGGATTTTTTTTTGACATTCAGCAAACTGTAGGCACTGAAGCTTTACCATATTCCACTGTCGCTTACTAAACTGCTGAGTTTAAAAGAGGCAGATTTAGCTGTGAAGACTACCCCTGCTCCGGCCGTCCATATACCTGAGCTAACGCACACACCGCTGACAAAATTGAGAAAATGGTTTTGGAAGACAGGCGACTAAGAATTAAATATCTATCAGAGACCCTAAAGATTTCATTTGGTAGTGTATATTAAATATTAACTGATGTTTTGGGTGTTAAAGAAGTGTCAGGAAGATGGGTACCGCGAAGGTTAACACAGACAAACGAAGACTTGCGTGTGGAGGTTTCAGAGCGGAATCTTGAAATAAATGATTTTCACTTATTTCCGAAATTAAAGGAGCATATTCGGGGAATTAAATTTGACGATGACAACGCGGTCATGGGTGCTAAGCCGTCATTATTTCTGCATGGATATCGTTTCCTTTGCCTATCCCTTACTAGAAGAAATTTACTTAAAAAATGACAACTGTCAAAAACAAGAAGCTTTTTAGTCAAAAACTTATTTTCTTTCTAAACAAATTCGTAGGTACAAAGAACGTATCCAAGATAATTTGCTGGATAAAGTGAATATTTCTTAAAATCTATCCTTGTAAAATGTCGCACAATCACTGTCATAATGGTTGTCATGATCACGATCATTCTAGTTCTGATGAATTGGGTATACAATATAACCTTTATGAAAAAATTGATAAAGATAATTTACAGTGTTTAAATGAAGCCGTCGAGGGATCAGGTAAAACAGTATTCAAGCCATGGGACAAACGACTCGACAGAATACAGGTTAGTATTATACAAATTTAATCAGATTTTTTTTGCATAAAACACAGTATACTTGTAGGTCTAGTTTTCAGTATTAAATGTTTCACGTGTTTCGCTTTCGTCATAATGGTGACGTAACGTGCAAGTTTTATGTACTTAATGGTATCTACTTGATAGTTTTTTTTTAATCTACTATACCTATAAAACAATACCGTGACTGATTGACAGACAGACAACGCACATCGTAAACCACTGGACCTAGAGACCTGAAATTTGGCAAACCTTGAGTATCCTGGAAAAGTATTTTTATTTTATTTTATTTATTAGGTACAATTACATGTTGCAAACAATAGTATAGTATTAATAATATTAATAATAATAACATAAGAGAGTCTACGACACAATTAAAATTGTACACAACATTAGTGCACATGAATATGTTTTCTACATGAAAAGAAGAGAAGACAAAAAAAAATACGAAATAAGTATTTAAACTTTAACTTTTTTGAGAAATTTTTCGTTTAAATGTGGCTACCAAATCAAAGAAAATATCAGTATCGTGGTCTAGATCCAGATCATTAAACATACGGCACATTCGCTGAATTGGAGCGTTGTGGCTGACATTATTATTAGTCATAGGCAAAGCAAACAAATTTTGATTTCGAGTTCGCTTCGTACTAGCCTTAAAGCCTATCCAATCCAAAAGGTTTCCGTCAAGATTGCCATGCAATATCTTATACAGTGTTATCAAATCTGTTACATTACGTCTACGAGACAGAGAATCGAGATTGAATTCCAATAGTCTGTCACCATATTCAGGAATCAGACGGCGTGTCCCAGTCTTGTTGCAGAGATATCGAACAAACCTCCTCTGAACTGACTCCAACCTGTCACAGTATTTAGTGTAGATAGGTTGCCAGATAACACAGCAGTATTCAAGTGTAGTCCTTACAAACGAACAGTACAATATGATCAAGCTATTAACATTCTTAAAAGGTTTTGTGTTGCGAATAATGGACCCTAAAGTACGGTTAGCCCTCGAAACTATGCTCTCATAGTGACTGCGAAACAACAGGTTGCTATCAAATAACACACCCAGGTCTCTCACTGTTGTCACCCTTTCCAAAACTGTACCATCGATTGAATAGTTGAATCCAGTAAAATTGCATTTTTTTGTGAATGTTATACACTGACATTTGGTTATATTCAAGGACATCATATTTTGAACGCACCATTCATGCATTGCATTCAGATCATTTTGTAATAATAAACAGTCCTTATGTGACTGGATGATACAAAAGATTTTAATGTCATCAGCGTAGGCCAAGGCATTACACTGGAAACGGCTTAAAAGGTCATTAATAAAAACGAGAAATAGCAGCGGACCCAGATTCGACCCCTGTGGAACACCGGATTCAGCCACAAATGGCAGAGAATCATATCCGTAGACACTTACTAGCTGGGATCGGTGGTTAAGATAAGACTGAAACCAAGCAAGTTGCCTTGTATTCCGAGGTGACTTAATTTAATAAGGAGAATATGGTGGTTAACTTTATCAAAAGCCTTTGCGAAATATGCACTTAGAAGGGATTTTTCGAAATTCCCACGGGATAGGGAACTAGCACATTTTGAAATATTTAATGGGGGCAAAGCCACGGCGCATAAGCTATATGACATAAAATAATATCAATACCTAGACAAAATAAAATAATTCAGGTAATACATTTCATTCGCAATTAATGTAAATTACACATAATCAAATTTATTATACCCATAACAATAAAGTAATCATTAATTTAAAAATACAATGTTGAATTTAAAATAATAATAGTAAGTCTGATGTGATATTATATAAAAAATTACAACATTTCAATATCAAAATAAGTTAACAATAGTGAAGCCAAATTAAATATTAACAAAACACTTATTACATATTGGGACTCATTCTTCTTGTACTTGTCTGCATTAAAGATCTTGTGCATCAATTCTTTTTTAAATAACTCCAGGAGTGATTGTTTTTGCTAGTTGCAAGTCAAATAAGATTTTACCTACTTACAGCAGTCAGATTTGCTATAAGTACCTACCTATGTAGCTTGAATAACAATGCAGGTAATGTACACAATGGGCTATTATACTTGTTTTAGAAAAGTGGCTAAAGTTGTTAAGTTATTATTGTTCTTTTCGACCATAAAAAATATTGTATTTTTAACTAGAATTCGGTGTTTTTAATATATTTTTATTGCTTACTAGAAGGGCCCCCGAATTTTATTTTGCCCTGGGGCCTCTGCATGGTCTAAGAAGGCCCTAACAGTACAGGCGCCAATAACTTAACCAACTTAAAATTATAAACAGAAAATTTATTCTATTTATGATTTGTCTTATGATGATAAAACCCAGCTGCATGCAATTCCTGGAAACAATGTAGCCTATGTCAAACCCACACCCACAACTGAGATGAACTTAAAGACACCTCATACATTGAAATCCATCAAATGGTTCAGGCTGTAGACCATGCCAAAGAATTAGACATACATATTCTATACATATTTTATATACACATACACTCGAAAAAAATTACCCTCCTTCGGCAGTCTGGTAAAAAGTACTTACCATCAGCGAAAATCTGTTTGTAAAATACTGTTTTTTCCATTTTTTACATGACTGGCCAGAGAAAAAGAGTGTATTGTTTTTTCCATAAACCTCTTTTCGTATACTAGTGAAATGTGTTATTGGTATTGCTTATGACATTAATATTATGTTTGTAATTTTAATAAGCTATTATGTTTATAATTTTAATAAGCATTATTTAACTCTAATTTCAGTTTGTTGAGAGTGATGCAGATGAAGAACTATTATTTAATATTCCCTTTACTGGAAATGTCAAGCTCAAAGGAATTAAAATATCATCAGAGGATTCAGATGCACATCCAGCTAAGTTAAGGCTGTTAGTATGGATTACTTTATTACTAATATGAATAAGATATATATGTCATAAATACAGGATGACTGGTAAATCACTCTAAGTACCTAGAGCTCATTTGGAATAAGAGACTACCTAAGTGCAGTGGATTAAAAGTTGTTATTTTTTTAATTCACTGTAATTTGACTAAAAACCGATAAATATGAAAAAAAAAGTTTCTGGATCTGGACAAATTAAGCATTTTAGGATGAAACAAATAAATTAGTATGATTATGTAATATTTATAATTTATTTTAAACCTGTATAAAGAAAAAAATATTTAGTTTTACATATTAACATAATTATGCTCATGTTACACAAACACATCATAAATTTTGACTGACTGACTTGACTGATTTGAGTTTGCCTAATTGTTTGCCAAGTTTTCCTTACTCACCAGGATAGCTGGAAGAGATCCCTTTTTAGGGATAAGCTCGCCTTTGTACTACATTTTCTGTTTTGGTATATTTATTGTAATTGTTTTATATTATTATGTGCAATAAAGTATTTACATACATAAATACATTTTATTTATTTATGAATAAGAGATGATTTCTAATGTTAATGTTGACTGTTTGCTATTGTCTTATCATGCTTTGATAACTTCTATCCCTAACATATACAATTTTCAATTAGAAGGTATGGTGCATATATTTATCAGATAGTTTCCATTACTATTTCAGGTTCAAAAATAAACCTAACATGACATTTGATGATGTGGCAATGGAACCAGATCAAGTGTTTGAACTTCACACTGACAGCCAGGGTGTATTGGAGTATGCTCCCAAGTAAGTTCTACTGTAAATTGTCTCACTCACTGAACCAGGACTGGGGTCGAAGGGAGACTCGACTGGGCTCTACCTTGTCGTGAAAATAAAATAAAATGGGGGTTCACAAGTTTTAAATGGGGGTCCACGAAAATAAATCGTATTTCGATAGTGAAGAGCAAAATGTTGGCTTGATGATGTGTTCCTGTAATTCCTCAGCAGGGACATAGGGCTCGCAGTAGGGACTTCCATGCATCACGGTCCTGTGCTGTTGGCTTGGCTTTACAATACCTATCAATGTTGGCAAAAAATATACTACTCAAAAAAAAAAGAGGGTTGCTAAATGCATGGAAATAGTAAGTACTTCATACAACTGAAAGAACACAGAGAAGTATAGAAAGAGATAGACCCGCTCGCGGTGACGTCCCTTTCACACTTTTTTTTTAAATTGTAAGTTTAGGTATGACTATGTTAATGTCAGAGATGTCATTCCAGTTGTACGAAGTACTTACTATTTCCATTTGATTTCCATGGGTAAATTTAGCACCAGGGGGTCCACTGAAACCAATAAAATTTTGATAGTGGTCTATGAGAAAAAAAAGTTTGGGAACCTCCGCACTGGACAGAAGTCATTTAAAAAAAAAGTTGTACTACTGTGAAAACTCTAAAAAGCCAATAACCATTGGAAAACTTCATGTGTTTGTAGTTATTGCCTGCTGCATTAGACAGAGATTAAACTTATGTCATGGACATATGGTAGTAGTAGCAGTGCTGTATTTGGCATCAAGGAATAAAATATACTTAAATCCATAAAAATATATAAGTATTTTCTGCTTGCCAGTGAAATGATATGCCAATTTTTACTCTGCTGGGATGCCTCTTTTGAGATGCTTTAATTTTTTTATTCATTTAAGTACTTCATCATCTTAAATATTTTTCAAACATTTTCTTACATTTGAATTATGTTAATTATCATTATTAGTGAACCTTACGAACATTAGTCCTAACTAATCCTAACTTCCTAACTAATATTATAAATGCGAAAGTAACTGTTTCTCTGTCTTTCTGCGTCTGACTGTTTGTTACCTCTTCACGGGGAATCCGCTGCAACAATGTAAATGAAATTTGGTACGAAGATAGTTTGAATATTGAGGAATAACATAGGCTACTTTTTATTCGGAAAAATTACATGGTTCCCGCGCGATAACCGAAATCTACGCGGACGAAGTCGCGGGCAACAGCTAGTTTGTTGATAAATATTTATGATACTAGTGCGGAAATTGCCTTCCGCACGTATGTCATATAACGTTTTACAATGCATTAAGCGAGGAAACAAAAAATATGCAGTCACCAACAAAACTCAAAAATCTCAAATAAATTGTGTATAGGCCTTTAGGCCTAAAACTATTTTTAAACTTTCGACGACATTTGCATTTTTTTCCATTTTAAATCTTCAAAATTGTAAATAATTATGTATCTGACTCCTAATTAATAGAATAAGTAAATGTATAGACAGTATTATCATTAAACACTTTAAAGGCTGTGTCCGAAAGATAAACGAATTTGCCTGTGAGTTTCGTAATAATGTGAGGAACGTATGTTGTCCGTGTGATACTCCATTGCTGAATAAATAACTATACTGCAGCATACCTAATGTAGCAATGCGACTTAAAAAAATAAATAATTCGACTACATATAATATTATTAAAAAGCTTAATGACAACAAAAGTCCTGGCTACGATAAAATTCGAGCTTCAGATTTTAAATGTATAATAAATGATATCACGCCCGTAATTACTCGTCTAATAAATCGTTGTATTAAAACATGTACCTACCCTGACGAGTTGAAGATAGGCCGTGTGCGTCCAATTCATAAAAAAGGCTCGTTTACGGACCACAATAACTACAGACCTATTACCATATTACCGTGTATAGATAAAATAATTGAGAGGTACATTGGGACTGAGCTACACCGATTCCTAAGCGCACATAAAATAATAAACGAGAAACAATATGGTTTTCAGCAAAACCGAAGTACGTCACAATTACTAACTAAATTCACAAACGAGGTAAACAACTATCTAAATGAAAGGAAACATGTAATAACCGTATTCATAGACTTTAGCAAGGCTTTCGATACCCTTAACTACCCTACGTTATTTGAGAAGTTGTGGCAGATCGGTGTACAGGGGCCCACGCTCAGACTGCTCCAAGATTATCACAACAACCGATGCACAAGAGTGAAGATAGGCGGCGAGCTCAGCGACCCGCTACGTACCGAGGAAGGCACGGCACAAGGATTCATAGTCGGGCCTACCGATTATTTATTGTATGTAAATGATATGTGCAACATAATTAGCGGGCCTCATTATACCAATTTGCCGACGACACGTGCCTAGTTACAGCCCATTCGGACGTATACGAAGCGCAGAACTTAATGCAACATAACTTTGATCAACTGTGCAGGTGGGCTCATGACGTAGCATTGGTAATTAATGCGAAAAAAACTAAAATGGTCCATATACACTCATCGCACACAAAAGATAACCGCGTTCCCATAATAATAGCACACAAACACCATTGCCTACACATTTATAGTCGCAACTGTACTTGTGATAAATTGGAGACCGTAGCGCAACATATGTACCTGGGGCTAGTTATAGATAATAGGCTCAACTGGAGATCACACGTCGAACACGTATGTTCCAAACTTAGATCTGTATTGGCTAAAATGACCATACTAAAATATAAATTGCCATATACTACACTGCGAATGCTTTACTTGTCATTTGCAGACTCGTTAATTCGTTGCGGTATTACTAGTTATAGGCGGACTTATAAAACCTTCACTGAACAGATTTATAAACTACAACTTGCGCTACTGAAAACAATTGTACCCAACAATGTTAAAATGAGATACAAAGACAATAAACCAGGCCTATTTAAATACTGTAAAGTAATCAATGTGTTCAACAGGTTTTGTTTGTCGTTGCTATCGGATGAATGTGAGATCATACCCACATTAGATAAAAAATCACGTCCCAATTAATTACGTAACTTATATTATTTACCGACATACGCCTTGCCTCGCACAAAGAATAACTACGGCAGAAGGAACAATACCTACATATTACCATGTATTCTAAACACCTTGCCTAAACATGTATTGAATGACGCTTTAGAAGTGATTGATAACCCGAAGAAATTCAAAACAATACTTACTAAAAAGACACTACTTGCAATGTGAATCTATGTTTAAGTTGTAAAGAAGCTCAACACATCAGCGCATACACAAATAGTAAAGTTCTGTATAAATATAATTATATATAAGTATAAATAAGTACAATAATTAACTTGTAAAAGCGGCTCGAGCCGCGCGATATCGCCAGCTATTATATAACCATGGTAGGTTGGTAGGTGGTTCTCAATAGTGGCTAAGAACATCACTAATGTAACTTATAATTATTGGTTTAAATAAATAAAAAAAAACAGGGTTCCGGAGGCAAAATGGCAAAAAGGAACCCTTATAGTTTCGTCATGTACGTCTGTCTGTCTGCTGCCGTCTGTCTGAAAGCTTTAATTTTGCTCAAATATACATAGCTTCGAAGTGCTCATTTTTTTAGGAGTCAAGTGTGTCCGTCCCTCTTTTTATTTGTGAATCATTCATTGCTAATAATATCATAATATGTAGTAAATAAATAAACTAAACAGTTTAATAGTATATCAAGTAGGTAAGTTGAAATTTAAATAATATTTTATATACAGGTGATCAATCCAAATGGCTCAGTTCAGTAGGGAGAAGTTAGAAACTATAATAGATAGGGAAATCTGTTCTTAGGAACCATGGAGTCGATTTTAGATTTAATATAAATGACATTATTTTTTTGAACTAATAGATAATCATTAACAATAACAACAACAATTAACTTGCGGAATTTATAACATTGTTTACAGACATTTCGACATGGTTCGATCCCCGGTTATCTATTAGTTAAAAAACTGCTATATTGCTGCCGTGAGACTCAATCGCAGTGAAATAAACGGATCACTCACGTTTAGCCCGACATATATGTGAGTGATCCGTTTATTTCACTATGATTTGAATGCCATTTTTATTCATTCTGAAATCGACGCCATGGTTCCTGAGAACAGATTTGCCTATTTCTTATAGGTTCTGACTTCCCCCTACTGACTAATTTGGATTGATCACCTGTATAGTAAGTAAGTAGTACTTAAAACAATTATATTACTGCAACGGAATGACAATTTCGGTGTTGTCAGTTTTTGGTGAAAGTAAAATAGTGATGTGACTTATTGAACGAAAGAAAGAATGAACGACGTAATTAAGTTTATTCAAATAATTCATATTACAAATATTATTTTTTAATAATGGGTTTCAGTAAAATAGCCTTTAAAATAAGTTCATAAAATAATTCAACGTACGCCGCCTAGGCATTTCTCTGCAATCTGTGACCTTTTCATGCTTTGTTATAATATTTTTAACGTTTTGTTTGACTATTAAACACGTTTTGTTGCACGAAGTCAGGCACTATTAAACAAAACGTGTTATTATTATTTCGCAAAATTAAATTTGGCTCTGTCATTCTGTTGCAGTTATAGTCTGGCTACCGAAAGTTGACCTTGTAAAAACTAAAAAGGCGGCAATTTTGAAAAATCTTGAGTTGGAATCACTTTGTAACCATGGATTTATAGTTTTGACACTAACAATGCCGGATCACGACCAAGATCGTTTGGCAGCATTTCTCAATTATGACATTTCAGGTAGTGTTGCCTTCTAAATATCTACTAGGGTCCACTTTTGATAGCCAGACTCTATAAATGTTAGACTATAGTTCCTTCACTTTTGTTGTTCCTGAGTACAGGAATGCAGTTTATTCATATTGAAAATTTGTGTCAATTTATTTTTCCTTTTGACTGTCAATTCGTTTTTTCTTTTCAGAATTGTAACATTTTCATCTGTTACCCATTTAACTATGCACTTTCCAAGCAATTTTGGTGCGCACAACACAAAGATTTATTACATTGGTTTGAAAGGAGAATGGACACCGGGACACAATCATGGTGTTACTATATGCACATATGAAGCAAGACCCATGCTTGATGACCATAAGTTGAAACATTTAGATTCTGTATCTAAACAAATTGAGTAAATGGCATTTTTGTCATATCATTTTGTTTTTCCTATTGATTGATAAAATGGAGTAAGGTGTGAAAAAGTGTGATCGTAATTTGAAAATAAAATGTTTGTATGTTTTGTATTCTTTTAATATATTTCTTTATTATACATAACTTTTTATTGCCCAATCACAATATAATATTTACAAAATAATGTTTTCGTTCGTTACAAAGGTAAATAATTGACTCCATCACCAGCCTTTTTTTGCGTCCCACTGCTGGGCACAGGCCTCCTCTCAGAATGAGAGCGCTTGGGCTATAATTCCCACGCGGGCCCAGTGCGGATTGGGAAGTAATTGACTTGCCAATAAGTAATACCAGCACTGTTATACAACAAATTTAGCCTTAATAGGGTTATTAAAGTAATGTAAAATTGATCATCAAACCTATAAGGTAATCGCGGTCAAATCCCGTTTTCATTATGTCTAATGCAATTAACCGCGAATCATTTAAAATTGTTAATGTAAAATTGACCCTTGAATGCCTCCAAAATAAGTATACCTAGTCTCAATTTCAAAGGATGCCAGCGATTGTTTGATGGTAGTTCGTATGGGTACGCTGATGTCGAACGAATGTTTGAATTGAACCAGAATGACAAATCGAATCATTTATTTTTTTATTAACAAAGAGCTAATTTGATTAGCAGTAAGGCTTTTGATCGTATAACAGTGCTTAGTCCTTATGAAAAAGGTAACACTGTAGTAACATGGGCTGGTAAGAAGCTACTATTGCTAAATTCGGTATTGATTTTAGTTATCCCATTTAAAAAATTACAAATATTTTAACTCATTCGAAATTAATCCTAATAAGCTTGGTTAAAAAAGTAATTAGCTCCAACAAAACGAAAAGCGCGCTACTTATGCTGGCAGTAAGTACTAGGTATATTAAAATTAAATTAATATGCTAAATGAGGCAGTGATAATCTTTCATTTAATTGTTAGGTACTTAAAATAATGTGTAATTACTAGAGGTACTTAAATATTCGTCAACGCATATTCCACCAAGAATTATAATTCCTAAATTGCTACCTAATTCATATAGGTAATTCCCTGATGTACAGTCAGTAGCAATAGTTGCTAAACAACCGAAGCGCTCACAATGATCTGCACAAGCTTTTATGTCTATAACAATAGAGCCGTACCTACTTAGATCATTGTGAGCGTTTCGGTTGCTTAGCAACTATTGCTGCTGACTGTATCCACTATTTTGTTTATCACACGTTTGGAGGCCCACATCACGATGCTAAAAGTTACAATTCTACAAGTAAGAGTGACCATTCGGAATTGGTATGAAGCTATGTCTCATTTGGATAGCGATATAAAAATAATACATGAGCAAGCTAGTATTATGTAAGTTGTACATTTTGAGAGGTGGTTGATGTTTCACAGTATATGGAATTAATATAATTGTATAGGGCGGATTTAAAACACGGTTTGAGGGTATTTTCGTATACTAGTCGGCTAGCTTTTTTTTTTTATACGACGAGGAAGGCAAACGAGCAAGTGGGTCACCTGATGGTAAGTGATCACCACTGCCCATAGACACCCACAACCCCGGAGGGTTCGCAGATGCGTTGCCAACCTAGAGAGCTAAGATGAAATGCTAGTATAATAACGTCAATCCGTGGTAAAATATTGTGGGACAATTGACACTAATTGACCTAATCCCAAATTAAGCAGAGCTTGTGTTATTGGTAGTAGAGAACATACTTAGGTATATACATATAGGTAAATACCTACTTAAAAACAGATATTAAACATCCAAGACTCGAGAGCAAACATTCGTATTCATAACATAATACAAATATCTGCCCGACCGGGGATTGAACCCGGAACCTCAAGCTGTCAGGTTCTCTAAGTACTAGGCTATCCGGTCGTCATTCTACTAAACGAAACATACTACCTAGCTAGGTGGCATGTTTGTGCCAAATTTGTCTTTCGTTATCTGAAATAATTATTTCATCACAGAAAATGTGTAGCGTTTTAGAGCGTAGGTACAGATACAGATTGCGAATGTGAAATAATTCAGATACCTAGGTCTTAGGCATAATACTAAATAGACCTGGATTATTAACATTTTCATGATATTATTGTACTATTCTACTTCAAGTCAGGCTCATTGTACAAAGCTAAGGCAGCGGACCGCTGCAAACGCATATGCAGTGCGAATTAAATTTAGACTGAAAAATCATAATAAGTATATGATGAAACTAAGATAACACCCTTGATACGACGGTTGAAGCGTTCCTGAGGCTTGCCCGCAGATCTTCCGTTTTAATGATAGCTTGTAGTTTTAGAACTTGTAGTTTCGAAGGCCTAGGGCGCGTTCACGGGCGGCGGCGGCCGCGTGCGAGACGGTTCCCTCGCCTGCCGTACCGGACACCGCCCTGACGGGAGCCGCCTCGTGGCAAGAACTGCTGCCGAGACACTTCGCTCGGCACGTTGCGAATATCAGGTCTCACGTACCCGCTTTGACTCACGGTGGGCCACTGTTTTCTGCATACAGAACACCTGAAAAAAGAGATAAGATATATTAAATTAGATTACTTATATATTTATTTCAATCGTTGGATAAGTCTTTCAAAAATATAGGGGGTGCTCGAAAATCATTTTTCGATAGAGTTATTCGTTTGCGAAATATTTAGCTTTGAAGTGCTCATTTTTGTTAGTCAAGTGGTGCAATCTACCAGAGAAACTGTTGTATTTGGAAGTGTGAGAAAAATCGGAGCAGTAGTGCATAGCTATAGTGAATTTAAAAAGAAAACTATCATCAGAGATAAGCAGGCTGACCAACTTAAAACACAAGTGCAGTGATATACACACGTAGGTATCACAGCTCTTTAAAAAAAAATCTCTAACATGAAGCCATAAGTTTTATGACCGACTAGAGAGCGCCCGCGACTCCGCCCGCGTGGGATATTATACTAACGTAAGGAATCTCTATATGTAGCAATAGGAATGTGTCCCCTGAGTAAAAAAGTAATATTTCTAATTAGTCTGTCATATGGATAATCGAAAAAAAAATTGGCCACGTATTTTTTGCTTTTTATGATATCAACAAAAACTAAAAATAAAATTAAAATTTTCCATAGACTGCAATGCAGGATAATGAATGGATTTCTTTATCCCTGAACGGCAACACTGGCATAGATAATACATCGCTTGCTTTTGGCTCGAAATTTGAAGTTGCGATTTTATTTTGCTTAATATACAAAATTCACACACCCAATATTATATTTTCTCAAGTTTTTCGCGATTCCCATGGTCAAAGAATCGAATCGCTTGTAAATTCCAGAGAAATATTGCGTTGTTTGGGAGAAACGTGTCAAAATGGTGTTGTAGAGCGCCATCTTGCTCTGTCTCGTTTTTTTCATCCCGTTCTGGTTTTCCGCTTTTATATATTAGAGATTTATTTTATGTTTTTAGGGTTCCGTACCTCAAAAGGAAAAAAAGCGAACCCTTATAGGATCACTTTGTTGTCCGTCTCTGTCTGTCTGTCTGTCTGTCTGTCTATCTGTCTATCTGTCTGTCAAGACCCTTTTTCTCTGGAACGCGTGGAGGTAGTATGCTGAAATTAATATCAAATACTCAAGCCTGCGGTCCCTTGAAGCTGTGAAAAAATCAACCTTCTAAGTCAATGCAATCAAAAGATACAGTAATTAAAAAGGCTATTTCCATACAAATTGCCTAAATTCGAAAACCTAAAGGGTACTTCCAGTTGTCCTAGAAACTTGAAATTTGGTATGAAGGTAGCTCTGATAGCACAACCACTCCGAAAATTCTCAAAATCTAAATTTTTTATGTCTGTCTGTAGATTTCGCAGACCAATATAAGTTGACCCCACACTGTGTACATTTTGCTTAGGAGCAGGGCTCTGCTAACACTGGACTTCTTAACACACTGGGGACAAGCGTTAAAATGATGAACCCTCGTGCGCGAGTTCGACTCGCACTTGGCCGGTTTTTTTTTTATATGGCTGTTTTACTTTTTTGTTAAAAGATTTTTTTGTACAACGGACTGTGTGACCCCATGTAACTCTCCTATAGACTAGGTATGCACAAGATTTCTCTATGTTTGTAAAACTACTTGCCTGCTGACAGTGTATGATTGGTCTTGGTTACTTTTAATCGTCGCCTGATCTGGTTTTGAGAACATCTTGTGGTCTTCGATCGTGGACAGCCAGAACGACACTCCCATCGCAAAGTAGTTGCAGCGGCCTAAGCCATTGCACTCGATGGATGGTTTCGTACGGAACTCCTTAAGACATGATCCAGGGGAAATTAAACTTTGACCTGCTGCGTCCGTACCCGCTGTGTGCTGCAAGTTGAATGTTGATTAGATTATAAAAATTAATGTATTTTGGGCAGAGCGTCTAGTGTAGGTAATCATAATCAACGACCAAAAATACTTACGTCACAATCGCGTTCGCGTTTACTATTGGCAAATTGACAGCGCCACTAGTGGGATGCAAAAACAATTGGTTCTCATACTAGCTAGGTATTTGTCACTTTAACGCAAACGCGTTTCGAGACGTATTTTTTGGCCGTCGATTACACTAGGCGCTCTGGCGGACTGGGTCGTGTTTTATAAAACTACAAGTTACAATTTACAAGCGGAAGTCTCGTTCTATCAAACGATACAAGATGCCTTATGCCCGTTTTCTCCAACGACTCCTAAAATTTAAGGGATCCCTTAGCTCTTTAGGTGACACACTAAGGGGGCCCCTTAGTTTATGATTCAATGAATTAATAAGGAATTTATTGAATCAGGCGTTACTTTGCGGAGGTCCATATTTATGAACTAAAAAACAATTACTTTGCTCACCCGCGACCACTAATGACAAATAGTTATATCTGTGCGGCAAATGTATGTTTCCATGCAACACCTCCGCCTCCACTGCTACACGAATCAACACATGCCACACAGACCCAACTATCACCACCACCACTATACTAAACGCTGACGCGTTTCGGCACTCTCCACGAGGCCATTTACGAAGCACAACAACAACCCCTCAACATGCCACCACTTCCACTACTGACATATGTAAACCATGTACTCAACTTAGTTAATGACAAAACCAACGTACCCACTAATATTTTATAAATTCTAAACTACCCTTTTATGTAAGTCCTAAACTACCCTTTTTTAAGAAATGAATTCTAAACTACCCTTTTTATTTTTATTTTTAATTTACGCCAGGTACCCCGTTATTTTTAACCGAGTACGGTAAAAAGAGAAGTCATGTTCTCATTATTACTATGACACATTATTAAAATTAGAACCAAGTCGTAACAAAGGCGAAGAAACCAAATTAACTTGTTCATTAATAATAGACCCCATGTTGTTGTACCTAATTATTTCCAATTGTTCTAAAACCGATAGCCGCAAACCCTTATCACAATAATGTAAAATTTCGTACGTATCTGAGTCTAACAACGAATGATTCGTTTCTAATAAATGCTTGGCAAAGTTTGATTTCTCTGGATGATCATGCCTATATGACGAGACATGCTCTTTAAATCTAGTATCAAAGCTTCGACCGGTTTGTCCAATGTATACTTGACTACAGTCGCCACAAGTGAGTGATACGCCCGACCTGTTCCCTTTATCCACCTTTTCTTTGTTATTACAAAGTCTAGAACGTAAAGAATTAGTAGTCTTAAAGGCAACATTGATGTTATTTGATTTTAAAATATTATAAATCTTGTCAGACAACCGGCCAACATAAGTAATAGTAGATCTAAATTTGTTAGTAGGCTGAGATGGCAACGCAGAGTAAAGCATGCTATTCACTATCCGTCCCTGCTTCTTTTGAACCAGACTATTAACCATTGCTGTCCTATAACCATTTGTTGTTGCTATCTGATATATAGTATGTAACTCAGAATCATAATGCTCTTTCGAAAGAGGTACAGTTAGTAGTCTATGTACATAACAATGGAAAGCAGCCAGTTTATGCTGCCATGGGTGAGTAGAATTTGCAGGTATGACAGTATTTGTGTACGTAGGCTTACGGTAAATTTGAATCTGGTGCCTATTATTTACTCTTGTAATAGTTAAATCCAAAAAATTCAAAGAACGATTTTCCTCTAATTCTCGTTTGAACTTTATTTTTGGATGTTTGTTATAACGCACAGATATAACTATTTGTCATTAGTGGTCGCGGGTGAGCAAAGTAATTGTTTTTTAGTTCATAATTAATAAGGATTCTGTTTGTCTTATTTGTAATTAGCTTTTACCCGCGGCTTCGCTCCCGTGAACCATGATATTTCAAAGAAGCAAGCAAGCATTCAAGCAAGCATTTAAGCAAGCATGCAAACATGCAAGGAAGTATGTAAGCAAATATGCAAGCCCTTACGATCACACATGAACTTTAATAAAAGTGTCCTATGTTTTAATCCAAGTTACTTATAAACTAACTTTGTGCCAAATTTCATCCAAATCCGTAAAGCCGTTTCAGCGTGAAGAAGTAACAAATATATTCACTCACTCTCACTCACAAACTTCCGCATTTATAATATTAGTAGGATTTTTAGCGAAATCGATTAAATCGATAATACATTGCTTACCATCAAGAAACTGTATCCAATCCACAGTTCGTCCCACCCATTCGGGCATGCAGGGACGTTTGTACCTTGACTGTGCAATGCGATAACTCTTGTAGGTGTTTCACACACTTGGCACCTGGAAAGGTCATGAAACACAGTGGTGTGAAACACAATAGAAAAACTTGTTTTAACTTAACTTTTCGTCTTGAAAATGAATGTATTGTCTAGGTAACGGCGGAGGGAAAATCGACATTTTATGAAATTTCGCACTGAAAGGTTTAAAAATTATAGTTATGTAGCTTTAGGCTGTAGGTATGACTCGGTCATTTTGTACAAACGGTCTTTATAAGAGCGACTAGAATGGGTACTACGAGTAAGTGGCAGTTGAACAGAATTGCCTGTTATTTACTACTTTGATTACATTTTATGGAGCTTAGCAAGATGATGAAATCTTACCGAGATATGTATGGTCCAACATTCTGAGCTGGTATGGGGGTCATTGCCATGGGCATGGGTTCCCTAGTCGATAGCCAGAAGCTGTAGTCTTCGCGCTGGGCAAAATCGCACACCTCGTTTATGTTGCAGAACATGTAGGGCATGGTAGAAAACCGACGCAGACAACTTCCCGCGGCACCTGTGACCACACAGTTTTTCTTGAACTACTGCAGTATTTTTAACATAACATGAAACTACCGTGAGACTCCTTCATAGTGAAAAAAAAAACAAATCACTCGACTCTGCAAAACGACTTAATATACGTGCATTAATAATACCTAATTGTAATTGTGCGTAATCACTGCAGTATTTTTTAAGAGATAACATTAACGGCCATTTTCCCATACAAACGTTCTCGACTGTTTACTCCCTCGTTTTTGATAAGATCAATACTATCAGTAGGTATCTATGTCTGTTTGTTTAGCTTTTTATGGTTCCGTACCTCAAAAGGAAAAAACGGAACCCTTATAGGATCACTTTGTTGTCCGTCTGTCTGTCTGTCTGTCAAGACCCTTTTTCTCTAGAACGCGTGGAGGTAGCATGCTGAAATTAATATCAAATACTCAAGCTTGCGGACCGCTTGAAGCCGTGAAAAAAATCAACCTTCTAAGTCAACGCAATCAAAAGATACAGTCATTAAAAAGGTCGTTTCCATATAAATTGCCGTACTTTGAAAACCTAAAGTGTACTTACTTCCTAGAAAGTTGTCCTAGAAACTTGAAATTTGGTATGAAGGTAGCTCTTATAGCACAACCACTCCGAAAAGTCTCAAAATTTTAAATTTTTATGTCTGTCTGTAGATTTCGCAGACCAACATAAGTTGTCCCCACACTGCGTACATTTTGCTTAGGGGCAGGGCTCTGCTAACACTGGACTTGTAGAGTTTTAGAGGATTGTATGGATTGTAGAGTTTTTTACTTAGTATTTTTAGTCAGGGCTACAGTTGTCCTTATCGCACTGATTCTGGTCCCGCCTACGTTATCGCGACAAATATATTGATTTAAGATTCATAAATCTGAAAGCGGGTCCAGCTCAGCTAATGTTACCAATTATTTAATAGAAAATGACAGAGACACCCTGTTATTCATAAACTTATTTGAACTAAAATGCCGTTAAAGTTCGTATGTCCTTTTTTGTCACATTGACATTTTCGTTAGTAAGAAGAAGACAAAACCTATTTTAACTAGTGGAGGCTTGAGTGATGTTTATGAATAATTGCATTTGTATTTAGAGCTTAAATGTTATAGAAAATACACTTTAGAGCAAATGAATGATTACAGTTAGTGATTTTATAGAATTTAAATCAGAAAATAATTTTAATTTATGTATTTTAATTTTATGACGTTTGATTTTATATGAAATAAGGTAGACCCGTCAAACACGCATAGGTAATACTTACCCAAGTCCTGTCCATGTGCTTTGCCGTTCGCAACGATATGCATGAAGGAAAACCCTTCCCACATCGGTGTGGTACCAGCGGGGCATTGTGGAATCATGGTGCTTTGTGAATGTGTAACAAAGAAATAGCCTCTTGACTTTGGTACAGGTGGCGGCGGTGCTGGCAAACCGGGCGCACCTTGGGTACCGCGGTGACCGTCGTCGCCTTGCACACCACGGAAGCCTCTTCGTCCTTCACGCCCCCGAAGTCCCGGCGGGCCCTCGAAACCAACGAAGCCTTTGTCTCCGAATGCTCCCTTAGCCCCTGGGATACCATCTCTACCGAATGCTCCAGGTTGTCCGTCAATCCCATCTCTCCCTGCAATGCCTTCAGAACCAATATCGCCTTGCTCACCTCGTTCAATTTCCCAAGCAAAAATAGGCACACCAACATCACCTTTTACTCCCTTGGGACCTAGATAACCTTCAGTACCATCTACTCCCGTTTCGCCTAGGAATCCTTTTAGGCCTTGCTGCCCTTGATTTCCAGGGACGCCATTTCTGCCAGGTTCTCCTTCATTTCCTTTATTGCCTTTTAGTCCTAGTTCACCGACCCAGCCAGGGATACCCTTCATACCACGAGTGCTTATTGCAAATCCGGCGTCACCTAAATCTCCTTTAGGACCGGTTCGACCCGGAATTCCTGGCATCCCTGGACGCCCAGGAGCTCCGGGTAATCCTCGGCTACCGGGCAAGCCATCATTACCTGTAATGCCTTTAGGACCTTGAAAAACTAGACCTGGCTGACCCGGCATGCCTATAGGACCGTCTAATCCATATTCACCCGGAGCCCCTTTTTGACCCATCGGGCCAGGCCAGCCGTTAAGTCCGTCGACACCAGGACGACCGCCTTCGCCTTTATCGGGATTGTGTTCATTTAATCCAGGTAAACCCGGAGCGCCTTGATCACCAATTACGCCTTTAAATCCAGGTAACCCTTGCTCTCCATAAGTTCCTGGGTAGCCTTTGTCTCCTCTTTCACCTTTCAAGCCTTTTGACCCATAAAAACCAGTCTCTCCAGAAAATCCACGACCTCCAGTAAAACCTTCCGGTCCATAGTCGCCCATGTCACCCTTAGTGCCTGTCGTGTGACTTGTATATCCTTGTTCACCTTTTTCTCCCTTAGTACCCATATCACCCGTAATGCCTGTTTCTCCTTGGAAGCCTTGATTTCCAGGGATACCAGGAGTGCCCATTCGCCCCGGAAACCCGGACATTCCGTAATCACCCTTTTTTCCTGGATTCCCAGCAAATCCACTTACACCTTGATGTCCTTTGGCACCATTAAAACCAGGCTTTCCAGACCGGCCTGGTTGGCCCTCGAATCCTTGGTCTCCGGTTATACCGGGTATGCCGGCTACACCCTCATCGCCTTGATCGCCTACGGTTCCGGGGACTCCAGGCAGACCATATGTTCCAGCGTCACCTTTTTCACCCTTAAAGCCAATCAATCCGTACATGTCTTGACCCGCATCTCCATCATCTCCTTTAAGTCCTCGTAAACCTACAAAGCCTGTGTTACCAGGGAAACCTGTTCTGCCTGGTTCCCCAGAGTCCCCTTTATTGCCACTAAAGGCATCATCTCCAGTAATTCCTTGCTGTCCTGTATAACCTATATCTCCTCTGTTTCCCTTACTGCCAACAAGGCCTTGTAATCCAGGAGCACCTATAGTTCCATTATCACCGCGAATGCCTTGGATTCCTCGTGGACCTTCCAAACCGAATGTGCCCTTTGGTCCCAAGTATCCAGGGCTTCCTGTGTCACCTCGATCTCCTAGTTCTCCGGGAGCTCCTGGTTTGCCGATCATTCCTGGGAAACCTGTCAGACCGATATTCCCGGGTTCCCCGCTAATGCCTCGGTACCCTCGCCGGCCGGCCTCTCCTTTTGGTCCTTTAGGGCCGCGATCGCCATTCAAGCCGGGTCGGCCTGGGGGTCCTTGCTCTCCTATCGCTCCAAAGAAACCTGGCCGACCTGGTCGTCCAGGCATTCCAGGGGCGCCTTGAACTACTAAACCTTGTTTTCCTTTACGTCCCTGTCAACAAATTATTTCTTTCGTATTTTATTTTAAAAGACGCCCAGTCCCTTAGTCAAAGAAAGTGAATGTCATTCATATTTGACGTTAGGAAAAATGTACCAATAATTAAAGGTAAGCATGTATCTAAGTAAACCACACCACGCAGGATTCGAACCAGGCGACTTGCTTTAAACAATCAGTCCCTCTAGCACAGGAAGGTTTATCCAATCATTTATTTATTTATTTTATTTACCATTGAGCTATAAACGATTTTATCTACACACGTATACTAAGTCTTCTATAATGCGTTCAGAAACCGTAGAAAATAACCAGCATTTCAGTATGTCGCCGACTGCTCGTCGACAGCAACTACCAGCAGTAACGAAAAGTCATTATGATATCGAATGCGATGTCGTTAAGAGTTTCAAATTTGAAAACCAACGTAATTTATATTCATAGTGAAATAAAACTGACCACTCACGTATATTAGTCGAGTTCAGTCCGACATGTATAAATAATAATGTGATAATTTACAATAAAAAAACCGGCTAAGTGCGAGTCGGACTCACGCATGAGGGTTCCGTAGAAAGATTTTAACGCTTTTCCCCAGTGTTTTAAGTAGTCCAGTGTTAGCAGAGCCCTGCTCTTAAGCAAAATGTACGCAAGATTTTGAGACTTTTCGGAGTGGTTGTGCTATCAGAGCTACATTCATACCAAATTTCAAGTTTCTAGGACATCTGGAAGTATCCTTTAGGTTTTTGGAAATCGGCAATTTGTATGGAAATTACCTTTTTAATTACTGTATCTTTTGATTGCGTAGACTTAGAAGGTTGATTTTTTCACAGCTTCAAGGGACCGCAGGCTTGAGTATTTGATATTAATTACAGCATGCTACCTCGACGCGCTCCAGAGAAAAAGGGTCTTGACAGATAGACAGACAGACGGACAACAAAGTGATCCTATAAGGGTTCGGTTTTTCCTTTTGAGGTACGGAACCCTAAAAAACAGTCAAATTCGTGACAGGTATGAGTATGATATGCCTACGGCTTCTGAATCCATCTTAGAGTCTTATAATATGTGTGTAGATAAAGTAATGTATGCAACTCCACATAATTAGGCCTTAAAATACTAGTGTGATCCTATTATGAAACTCAGCTTCGCCTCTTTCATAAAAACACTCGTGTTTTGAGGACCCTCATTATGTAGCAGTTGCATAAACTACTATTATGTACCTTTTTTTTTTATACAACGAGGAAGGCAAGCGAGCAAGTGGGTCACCTGATGGTAAGTGATCACCACTGCCTATAGACACCCGTAACTCCGGAGGGTTTGCAGATGCGTTGCCAACCTAGAGGGCTAAGATGAAATGCCTCTTGTGCCCGTAATTACACCGGCTGTCTTACTCTCCACACCGAAACACAACAGTGCAAGCACTGCTGCTTAGCGGCAGGATTAACGAGTAAGATGGTGGTAGCGATCTGGACGGACCTCGCACAAGGTCCTACCACCCGCTAACGCTAGACGGTAGCTAGCACGCTTAATTATGTCGCGGTATTTTATCCACACTTAACGATTGAGCAGACAATTTATCTACTGCTCTATCACGGTAATGCATTATGTAGATATAATCATAATTACTACTGTTTTGACAGTTCCTTGGGATCAATTTAAACCTAGCGTTAATTTAAGGTTTCATCAATAGCATGATAGGGCCCGCGATAAAATATGTCGTGTCATGTCGATACATGTCATGTCCAAATATTTTATCCATAGACATATATTTGTTTATTTTCGCTCTACGGCCAGATAAGTACAGCGCATTACGTGATTGACAAGTGTGTTGTTGCGATAAGGTACAAAAGTGACAAGCTACTTTTGACGCTGACTACTATGGGGGCAGAAGTTGTTTAATTGCGATAGCCATAAAACACCGATAGTGATATGATAACATTAAATTTTGAGAATAAGCGAATTATTCTAAGAAACTTTATAAAAACAATTATACGTACGGCAAGGCCTAATAGGCCGTCTAGACCAATATCACCGGGAATTCCCTGAATTCCCTTTGGACCTATAGGGCCGGGGTGTCCTGATATCCCCGCAAAGCCTTGTAGCCCAATGTCACCAACTTCACCTTTTACGCCATCAATTCCTCTCTCTCCTTGTATATTGGGTAAACCAGCTTCACCACGTGATCCTTTCTGTCCCTTTCCTGCTTCGTAGCCTGTTTGACCCATTCTTCCTGGGCTACCTGGCTCACCATAAGGTCCTAAATCACCTTTTTCACCGGCTATTCCTTTTATACCCATTGGACCTCGTAGACTTATACCAGGGGAGCCTAGGTCACCCCTTGGCCCGTTAAATCCGGCGTAACCTTGATCACCTTGGTCACCTCTTCTTCCGCGGAATCCTAAGAAGTAAATTGGTTCGCATTAATTCTTATTCACACCAGACTTTGCCAAAGTCAAAAAAATATTCAAAAACAAAAACCCGACTGCAAAAACAATTAACTAAAAAAAGCGTAAACAAAATACTTTTAATGAGCTAGTTTTTAGAGTTCCGTACCTCAAAAGGAAAAAACGGAACCCTTATAGGATCACTTTGTTGTCCGTCTCTGTCTGTCTGTCTGTCTGTCTGTCTATCTGTCTATCTGTCTGTCAAGACCCTTTTTCTCTGGAACGCGTGGAGGTAGTATGCTGAAATTAATATCAAATACTCAAGCCTGCGGTCCCTTGAAGCTGTGATAAAATCAACCTTCTAAGTCAACGCAATCAAAAGATACAGTAATTAAAAACGCTATTTCCATACAAATTGCTGAAATCCTAAAACCTGACTCGCACATGGCCGGTTTTTTCCTTTTCACTCCTTAGTTCGCAATTTAAGTACTTAAGCCTGTTTTATAATTCTTCCCTATTCTTATTAATATATTTTCTTATATAATAAGTAGGTATTCGTTTTCTCTTGAGTATACCACAGATCTGGTTCCTGGCAGAATACCAGCGCTGCTGTTTCCGCAGCTTTATGCTGAGGCAGCACCTTTCTTTTCGCAGCACTTGGCACTCACAAACGTACTTTTAAACAACATTGCTGTTTTGTATTCTCTGTTTATTTTTGTATTATGTACACCTATATTGCACTGTTTCATGCATGTTTGTGTGTTTCCTGTATTGTGAAAAATAAAGACCTCATCTATCTATCATATAAATGCTTAGGCGTAGGGCTTTGCTAAAAATGGATTCCCGTGATAGACGAACTATATTTACAAACCTACAAATTTGCATGGAACCCTCTGTGCGCGAGAGTCCGACTTGCACTTGGCCGGTTTTTAAAGGGGGGTTTAAGGGTTTTTAAAAATGCCCAAATTTTGATAAATTGAATGAAATCTGAATAATCTGACCTACCATGGGTATGGTATTTCGGATATAATTACCCTAACAAAGTTATATTAAGTTTCACGTTACATTATACCTTTTGCCCCCATGTGGCCTTGGGGACCTCTTTCTCCTTTGACGTTTAATTCATGATCAATAGCATCTCCACTTTCCCCAGGTAACCCTGGTTCACCGGTTTCACCTGGTACACCCCTGAAATGATGTTTATGTACAGTCAAGTGTAACATCTTAAACACGCTTATCAATCGTTTTATTAAGTTTTTGCATCATCATCATCAATTATATAGGGATTATAGGGTTTGCTATAAAAATTGCTATCTACTACCTAACAAAAGGCTCATAAAACCCACTTTCCCGAAATGTGCATTTGTATCGTTCGAAGGATCACTTTCTCGGAAGGTGCACTATGTCAAAAAGTAAGTACCTACACTTACCAATTGGTACGCTTTCCCAAAAACTGCATTTTCTCCGATGATACAGTTTCCCAGAATGTACATTTTCCAAAAAAGCCCTTCAAATTAGTCATAAAAATTGGAAAACGAGGTATAGGTAAAAAACAGTAAAGGACCTGTTGTATGTGTGAGTAATGTTTGCGAATAGACATTCGCACAGTTTGTAATATAACGTATGGTTTGCAAACTCATTATTTGATTATCTTTCAAGTTTGATTATTCCTGTCCACTTATGATTCAATTGCCATGAATCCATAATAATACTATATAAATTGTCGTCAATGTCGACTTGTCGAGTTATTGTCTTCGTATTTTTTGCGTAGTTTATTAATAAACAATACAATATACTTACAGTTTACCACGGAAGTAAATTTAAAAACATCGAATTTTAATTCAGTTAGGTAAATTAATATGCCACCTATTCCAGAACTTGGTGCGTTTTGTAAAAGTGTACTTTTTGGAAACATTTACTCACTTTTAGATAAAGTGCACATTTCGGGAAAGTGGGTTTTATGAGCCTGCCTAGCCTTATCAAAACTGTTTTATTGCCACACATTGCACGTAAAGTATAGGTATATTAAGAAAAAAAAAATGAACAGAATGACATTAATTACTTTTGACCAGCGTCTCCTTTTTGTCCTCGGAAAAATTGAATTGGTCCATTCGCATTCTCACCAGGGCGGCCAGAAGCGCCGTCGCGTCCTCTTGTGCCGTTCAACCCTGGTGGCCCTGGCAATCCGTAATCGCCCATAGGCCCATTCATACCTACCGGGCCGTCCGGCCCTCGCAATCCTGGCCATCCGGGGTCACCGATGGGACCAGCGTCCCCCATAAATCCTGAAATACGCCAATTAACACTCTTATTAAAGAAGTAACCGTCGGACGCCAATGATGACGCTTCTAAAGTTGTTGGCAACTGTCATCGACATCCCGTATATACGAGGTAGGTAAGGTCAAATTCTTAGATATTAACTTTACTATAATTATAACCTCGTAAAAAAGGAACCACACGATTTGCCAGTCACCCTTAGTAATTTGTAATAGCATCGTACCTGTGTCACCTGGAAGTCCTTTGTCTGCCCGCGTTTGGTCGAATGGTGGTTCAATAAGTCTACCAGGCATTCCTCTCGGTCCTTCTCGTCCAGTGTTTGCTGCTAAACCTTTAACTCCTTTCATGCCCTTTTGACCTCGTCGACCAGACAAGCCCGACAGTCCCGGCTGACCACGAGGACCTGGTAATCCTACTAAACCTGGTTCACCATCTACACCCGGGAAGCCCTGATCGCCTGTTAAGCCCTTGTGACCAGGATAACCTAGAAATATAATATAGTTAGGTAAACACCTAATTTTATCGTGATTCATTCACGATAAAATTTGGTGTTTCACTTTTTTTAAACCTACATATATTTATATTATTTTTAGGGTTCCTTACCTAACTCAAAATTAAAAACTGAACACTTATATGATCACTTTATTGTCCCTCTGTCTGTCTGTCAAGACCCTTCCTCACTGGAACGCGTGGAAGTAGCAAGCTCAAATTAATATCAAATACTCAAACCCGCAGTCCCTTGAAGCTGTGAAAAAATCTGACTTCTAAGTCAACGCAATGAAAACATACAATCATTAAAAAGGGTTTTTCCATACAAATTGCCTTTTTATCAAAACCAATAGAGTATAGGTACCTACTTCCAGACGTCCTATAAACTTGAAATTTATTATGACGGTATGTCTTATAGCCCAACCAATGAGATAAATCTGGATTTTTTTATGTCTATCTGTGTATGCCTTAGACCAAAAAAAACACTGGTCAATTTAAAACTTTTGGAAAAAGCGGCAAAAATCTTCGAGACTCGATTCCCGTGATAGACGAACTATTTACATACCTACGAAGTACGGAACCCTTGGTGCGCGAGTCGGAATTGCACTTGGTTGGTTTTTAGTGTTCCGTACCTCAAAAGGAAAAAACGGAACCCTTAAAGGATCACTTTGTTGTGCGTCTGTCTGTCTGTCTGTCTTTCTGCCTGTCTGTCTGTCAAGACCCTTTTTCTCTGGAACGCGTGGAGGTAGCATGCTGAAATTAATATCAAATACTCAAGCTTGCGGTCCCTTGAAGCTGTGAAAAAAATCAACCTTCAAAGTCAACGCAATCAAAAGATACAGTCATTAAAAAGGTCGTTTCCATACAAATTGCCGTACTTTGAAAACCTAAAGTGTACTTACTTCCAGTTGTCCTAGAAACTTGAAATTTGGTATGAAGGTAGCTCTTATAGTACAACCACTCCGAAAAGTCTCAAAATCTTAATTTTTATTGTCTGTCTGTACATTTCACAGACCAATATAAGTTGACCCCACACTGCGTACATTTTGCTTAGGAGCAGGGCTCTGCTAACACTGGACTTCTTAAAACTCTGGGGAAAAGCGTTCACATCTTTCTACGGAACCCTCGTGCGCGAGTCCGACTCGCGCTTGGCCGTTTTTTTAATATTGAATACAACCGACTTACAATAACTATAGTTATTTATGATACAAGCGCGGACAGTAGGCAATTCCCAACGAGAGCCGCTGATCTTTAAACACAAGCGGAGCGTATATGTACCTAAATATTTCGTTTATCACGGGAATCGAGTCTCGAAGATTTTTCCTGGTTTTCTCGAGTGTTAAAATTGTTCAGTGTTAGTATAGTCCTACTCCTAAGCAAACTGTACGCAGTGTTACTGACATAAACAGACATACAACAAAAATAAGCACTCCAAGGCTAAATATTTCGCAAACGAATCACTTAATCGAAAACAGATCTTTGAACACCCCTAATATTTTTAAAAGACCTATCCAGTGAAATATCATCCCCACATTACGTGTAGGAGAGGTATGTACATACTTACCTACTCCAAAAAAAATCTTTTTGATTTATGGTTCTATCACTATGTCAGCCTAATTAAATGTTATTATACCTATGAAAAATTACAGCATTCTAGTACCAACCAATAGTCTCTGAGCTAAGTCACCGACAGACAGACGGACATGACGAAATAACCGTTTTGCCATTTCGGCTAAGGATACGGAACCCTAAAAATTGAGCTACCTGTATCGTTTTGAATGCCTAGCAAAAAAAGTTTCTGCTCCTCGTTTCCTTGGTTACAGTCTTGACAGAGATCGTGGTCGTCATTCATTATAGTACTTGTAACCTGCCTCAAAATCCGTCGCCACTAATCACTTGCCAAGTTAAAGTTTTTAGATTTGTATGTAGGTACGGTCGAGGAAATTATTTCCTGACCCACCATGGAACCTTTTCACAGTAAACTTCATAGTGACATCGCATAGCTTAACAAGGAAAATCGTTAAGACGTTTACTATGAAAGTGTTCTATGGTGGGTCAGGAATTAATTACATACAACAAAATAAAACAATAATATTTTATGATAATTACCAGAGGGGCAGTAAGGGCAATCATCACCGCGTATTCCTTTCGGTCCAGGGTACCCTGGAAACCCTGGAGTACCCGGATCGCCGGCCAATCCAGGCCGGCCAGGAAGACCGTCGTCTCCCGGCGGGCCAGCACCATGAAACCCAGTTCCTGGGTACCCTGGCGGACCCGTGAATCCGGTATCACCAATATCTCCTCTTTGTCCTGGGAGGCCATCTTGCCCTGGTGTGCCATCTTCACCTGGTTCACCTTTTACTGTATCCCCTTTGAAACCTTTAGGACCCGTTTCTCCGTGCAATCCTGGGTTACCAGTTATACCCCGAGAACCCAGTACGCCTCGATAGCCACGGTCACCCGGTTCACCTTTCGGAGAGATCCCAGGATTACCTTGGCGACCAGGAAAACCTTTAGGACCTGGCAAGCCCGTCAACCCAACGTTTCCAGGTGAACCGCGTGCACCATCTATTCCGGGTTCACCAACAGGACCAGGAAGACCTAATGGCCCTTGAGGTCCTTGTGAACCTTGTCTTAGCGGTTCGTTCAAAGTTTCGTCGTAAAATCCTTTTTCGCCTTGTGGCCCTTGTTCTCCCGGATTTCCATCTCTCCCATCCTCCCCTGGTTCGCCATCTAAGCCATCGTTTCCATCCCGTCCCGTGTAGCCTGGAGCGCCCTTATCTCCTTTTGAACCTACCGGACCGTCTGGCCCTCTGCGTCCAGGTTTTCCTCTAGGCCCTAGTTCACCTCGATCACCTTGGTAACCTTGATTTCCACGTATACCGTTTAGTCCCTGAAATGTACATAAAGCGTCAGTAGAACTATAGTACATTACTACAGAGGCCGGGAAGTAAGGGGTTGCCGACCGAGTGCATATAGACGGCCGAGCGTAGCGAGGTCGGATAGTTAAGTGGCTTCTTTTATATAAACCATGCAAGCAATTTTTCTTGTTTTTTTAATAGACGCGCGTTGTGGCAGAATAACATAACGAACCAAAAAGTAAAAATGGCTTATAGTTTTTTTTATGGCTGAACGCCATGATGCTGTATCACAAATATAGTGGAATGAAAATTAAAAAAGAGCATCTTGCCTGCTTAGGCCGGGAAGTTTGTATGAAATTAAATTTTCTATACACCTGGCCAAACCGCGCCGGCAAACGTGATACGTCCCGGCCTGTTATTTGGAACGTAACGTCAATATTTCGTTGCATGTTTGAGAAAAGTAATTTCTCATAATTAATGATCAATGTAGTAATCGTTTAATGTTGAATGCTCACTATTTTTATTAAAAGATTTTATTTAACTTGCACTGTTCGTATGTAGGTATGTTATGTATGTATAAATCGTCCGTCAAATAATCTTGCAACTGAATTTTAAGGCAGTTTATCCTTAATCGATTGAGATTAAATTTGGCATACTTATGTAAATTCGGCGACAATTCATTAATTTGGTAGTGAAATCCTAGTGGTATGGCCACCCAAGATCGTCCCCACAGACTTCAACTGTTACTGGCATCGACTTGAAATTTGGTATGGATGTGTAAGTTGGATGACAATACAAATACAGACAACAAAAAGTACAGTCGGCAAGTAAGCTTGTATTAAAAATGAACTTTTTAACAGAAAACTCCTGTGATTTTTACAATCGGTCAGGACTAAAATTTAGGTAATTTATTGAATCAGGCGTTGCGGAGGAGGTCTATAATTAATTTATGAACTAAAAACTATAACTTTGCTCACCCGCGACCACACGTGAATAGTTACGTCTGTGCGGCAAATGTATGTTTCCGTGTAGCACCTCCGCCTCCACTGCTACACGAATCATCACATGCCACACAGAGCCAACTATCACTACCACCACTACACTAAACGCTGACGCGTTTCGACACTCTCTACGTCTACGAGGCAATGGCCTCGTAGACGTAGAGACGTTGATAATGGTCAAAACACCAAAATAACCATGAACACAGAGTACATGAACTCAATTCAGTTAATTACAAAACCAAAGTATCTACCCACAATTTTTTACGAATTCCAAACTACAATTATTTATTTTAATTTACGCAAGGAACCAACTTATTTTCCATAATACCTGTTATTAAAATTAGAGCCAAGTCGCAACAAAGGCGAAGAAACGAAATTAACTTATTCATTAGTAGTAGACCACTAATATGTTATATTAAGATTTGATTTTAAAATACTACAAGAATTATTCTTCTTAGACAACCGGCCAACATAAGTAATCACATCACCAGCCTTTTTTTTACGTCCCACTGCTGGGCACATGCCTCCTCTCAGAATGAGAGGGCTTGGGCTATGTTCCCACGCGGGCCCAGTGCGGATTGGGAACTTCACACACACCATTGAATTGCTTCGCAGGAGTGTGCAGGTTTCCTCACGATGTTTTCTTTCACCGAAAAGCTCATGACAAATTACAAATGCAATTCCGCACATAAATTCCGAAAAACTCAGACACTGCTATCTGATATAATTTTGCCTTTAAGACTGATAATTCTTTACGCTCTAAACTTTGTGGGTGCGAGCGAGCGAAGTAATTGTTTTTACTTCATAAAATTTAGTTATTATTAAGTCGTCGCCTTGAAAATCAAAACGAATCCATGGGACATAAAATAAAAATAAAGGAATCTACTTACGGGCAACCCTCTTGAGCCTGTGTCTCCACGGGTTCCCTTGACGCCTTGTGACCCACGAAACCCTTTAAGGCCTTTATATCCTTTCGAAACAATGGTAAAGTTTCCGCTAAATTTGTCGATTAAAACTACTTTGGTGGGTTTTCCTATATCGCCAACGAAACCTTTCTCTCCCTTTTCACCGGGAGGCCCTAAAATGTCGTCACCTGGTGCTCCTCTAGATCCAGGTACTCCACTTGACCCCATTGGACCCTAAACAAAATTAATCTTTTGTTAAGAACTTGTTGTGACATTTAGCTTTGTAAACTTACAGCACATTAGTTTAAAGTATTCGTGAAACGTATTGAGTATAAGTATTACAACTGTATACTTAATAAGTAAATAAAGTACCTGGTAACCTTCTTCTCCTCGTGGACCAGTGTCTCCTGCGTAACCTGCTGGTCCTGGTAACCCAGGTGGCCCAGGTAAACCGCTGTCGCCTGTGTCTCCTTTCGTACCCCTTGAATTGGCACCACCTTCTCCAGCTTGACCTCTCATGCCTTTTTCACCAAAAGGTCCAGGTGGTCCTCTATCTCCTGGTTGACCTATATACCCAGGTGGTCCTTGAATACCGTCATGGCCGCTGCAGCCATCTATTCCCGGTAAACCTGCTATTCCTAATAACCCCGTTTGTCCCTAAATAACATGAGATGTATGTATAATTTAACTTTTCAAGTACCTGCTAATCAATTTAAGTATTACATGAGACACCTAGAAAGGCAAATTAAGGAATCAGATCGGACATGTTTGTAGCACGGCACGAACCGCAGGTCAGGAATAAATATTAAATTCTTTGTTTTACCGTGACAGGGTGTGAAATGTTACAAAACCATAACTTTGTTGTAGATGAAAAACAGAAATGCTTACTTCTGGCCCAGGTAATCCCGTCGGCCCGTACGGACCATCAGCGCCCTGAAAAAGGATTAAAAATGAGTTAAGCCTTTAATACGTAGTCTTATTCAATTATTATACCTATTGTTAGTGGTACATACCCGCTCTCCTTTATCTCCTATATCACCATATTGTCCGTCTTCACCAAACTCGCCTGGGGGTCCCATGCGGCCCTCCGGCCCGTCCTCGCCGTAGCCGCCCTGCGGCCCCGGAAGCCCGATGGTGCCCGGGCGTCCCCTGTCCCCTTTTATACCGATACAAAGGTTGTCGCATGCTGTTTGATTGCATACTACCTGAAAAATATTAAGTTTTCATTAAGAATAATGAGAACTGTATATTTTATTTTATTAAATCTTAGTTATTAAATTATAGTGGTAGTTGTACGCATAAAAAACCGCAAATCGATGTACAGGATAGCCAGATTTTTGACCTAAAGAACTTAAGAGTTATGACGGCTTCTTTTTTTTGTACTTATGGATTTTTTTTTCTGAAACCTATCGTGTGTGGTATCAAATGAAAGGGCTTTTGGAGCCGATTATATAACTATAACCACGCCAATACATTTCAGCCACTTGTTTTAAATTAAGTATAACAAAAATAATTTTCAAAACATACCAAGTTTGGGCTCCTGCAGATACAATACGGTTAAATTATATCTCGTAAAATATACCTCAAATAGGGTTTCATACCACAAAAAGAAAAAACGGAACCCTTGTAGGATCACCTCATTGTCCGTTTGTCTGTCTGTCTGTCAAGACCCTTTTTCTCTGGAACGCGTATAGGTAGCAGGCTGAAATTAACATCAAATATTCAAGCCTGTAGTCCCTTGAAGCTGTGAAAAAATCAAACTTCTAAGTCAACGAAATCAAAAGATACATTAATTAAAAAAGTTGTTTCCATACTGTGAAAACCTAAAGGGTACTTCTAGCTGTCCTAGAAACTTGAAATTTGGTATGAAGTTACCTCTTATACAACCACTTGCAAAAATTCTCAAAATCTTAAATTTTTATGTCTGTCTGTATATGTGACAGACCAATATAAAATGACCCTACATGGGTACATTTTGCTTAGGAACAGGGGCTCTGCTAATACTGAACAACTAAAACATTGGGGAAAAGCAGGGAAATCTTTGTACGGAAACCTCGTGCGCGAGTCCGACTCGCACTTGTCCGGGTTTTTTTGTTTTAAAACGGTTTTACTTTTTGTTAAAAAAAAAACATTCCGACGAATTGACAACCTCCTCCCTTTTTTGAAGTCTGTTAAAGAGAATTTTTATTTCACAATTTTGAGTTACTAAATATTTGAAGAATTATCCTCCTACTCCTAACCGTTAAGGAATTGTACCTTCCATTATCACCTCATCAACACGAGATGATGACTACCAGACGCAAATAATTGTATAGCTTTAGAAAATATATGAAACACGGGATACGTGCCTATAAAATTTGAGGGTTTCCCTCGATTTCCCTGGGATCCCATCATCAGATCCTGACTTGGTGATAATGGTACCAACTAGAAACTATACCTTTTCAAACAAAAAATAATATAAACGTACACTCGAATTGAGAACCTCCTCCTTTTTTCAAGCCGGTTAAAAGTTAGGTTAATATATATGTATACCTAAAGCATTAAAAGAGCAAAAACCAATGACTCATGTTACAAGTATTTAAAACTGTTAACTTTTGCTGACATCATTCAGCTACCGGCTGCCACTGCAAAATCAATCTACATCTAAAGCTAGGTACTAATGCAGCTTGGTAAAGTAATTTAACTCGACCATGAGGACGTAATACACACACACACACACACACACACATATATGTTTTACGATGTTAACTGCTACAGTACGTTGACATAATTGCTATATATCTCGAATGTTAATTACTATTATCTACAAACATATCATAAGTCCTCTATAATGCGTTCAGAAACCGTAGAAAATGACCAACATTTCGACAAGTCATTACGACTTCGTTATGTTACGTACGAATTCGATGTCGTTATGAGTTTCAAATTTGAGTCGTCTTCAAAAACCAACGTAAGTAATTTACAATTAAAAAAAACATTCGATACGAAGCGTACTCGGTATGTTTGTCTTTAATAAATAAAAAATAGCAATCAAATTCGTGATAGGTATAATAAATGTGCCTTCGGCTTCTGAATCCATCATAGAGTACTTATAAATATGTGTGTAGATAAAGTACTTAATGTATGCAACTCTACATAATTAGGCCTTAAAACACTCATTATGTAACAGTTGCATAAACTACTATCTATTATACATAGTAGTTTATGCAACATATACACATCAAAAGTCCTTTATTATGCGTTCAGAAACCGTAGAAAATGGCCATCATTACGACAATCAATTTTCGCCTTCAAAAACAAATACAATTGCAAACAAAAAAATAGGTAATTTTTTTAACCGACTTCAAAAAAGAAGGTTCTCAATTCGTCGGGATGTTTTTTTTATGTACTTATATTCCCCGATTTCGAAAATTCTTTTTTGTTTGAAAGGGTCAATTGTCACCAAGTCAGGATCTGATGATGGGATCCCAGGGAAATCGAGGGCAACCCTCAAATTTTGTAGGCACGTATCATATGTTTCACTAGCTTTTGCCCGCGACTTCGTACGCGTAGATAATAACGTAAGTACCTAATACAAATACTGGTTTTTAACGGAAGATGGTGATGTTGCTGTTTTTTGTCTGTGAACCCAATGGAACTACCTACCTTCTTAATTAAATGTTGAAAACTACTATACACCATTAACATTCTACAAACATACAGCTCTTGTCTGACATGGCTACTTATTTTTGCAAAAATTCCTGGGGGATAGAAATAAGTAAATTATACATTTAGACCCATTAAAAAATCTTTCACTAATAGAAAGCTACACTGTTTATGATTGACATTAGGCTACTTTATCCCGAAAAAGTTTATAAACTTCCCACGGGATAGACCCACATATTTTAAAAATTCTTAAATGTCGATCAGAGACAGTGTAGCTTTCTATTAGTGAAAGGTTTTTTAATGGGTCTAAATGTATAATTTACTTATTTCTATCCCGCAGGTATTTTGCATTTTAACTATTTAGATGGATTTAATAAAAAACTTTCTTTAATAGAAAGCTACCAGTTCTTGACTGATATTGGCCACCTATTTTTCCTCGAGATAATGCAAAACTCCCTGGGGATAAAAATAAGCGAATTTTGCATTTCGACCGATCAAAAAAATCTTTTCGCTAATTAAAAGCTACACTGTTTCTGATTGACATAGGCGCTACTTCTATCCTTAGATCTATCCTTAGCGCTATTTTATTCACTTATTTCTATTCCGCGGGAATTTTGCATTTTCCCGAAGGAAAAGTAGTAATAATGTCAATCAGGGATAGTGTAGTTTTCTGTTCGTGAAAGTTTCAGATACTAACCCCTGCAAAAAAAGAAAGAAACAGAGTTTAGGTATTTCCCTATCCCATGGGAATTTCAAAAAATCCCATCTTACGAGGGCTGTTTGATAAGTACCCGTTTATGGAAAAAAAAACTTTTTTTTAAATATATGCATTTATTTTTCTACGTAGTCACCTTTTAACTCTATACATTTGTTCCACCTATACTCAAGCTTCAATAAACCATCCAAAAAGTATGATTTTGGAAAGTCATTAAAATAGGCCTCTGTGGCGGCAATGATTTCGTCATTTGATCCAAATCGCTTGCCACCGAGCCATTTTCTTAGGTTGGGAAACAAAAAGAAATCGCATAGGGCCAAATCTGGAGAATACGGGGGGTGAGACAATAGTTCATAGCGTAACTGTGCTAATTTAGCCGTCACAACTCTGGACGAATGAGCCGGGGCGTTTTCGTGATGAAACAGTACTTTTTTCTTTTTTAAATGGGGTCGTTTGTCCTTCAACACGGCGTCAAATTCATCCAATAAATTGGCATAGTACTGCCCTGTTATTGTTTTTCCCTTTTCTAAATAGTCAATATGTATAATACCCTGCGAATCCCAAAAAACGGTCGCCATGACCTTTCCAGCCGATGGGACGGGTTTTGCTTTCTTTGGAGCAGGTTCACCCGGTAAAATCCACTGCTTCGATTGCTCTTTCATTTCCGGGGTGTAGTGGTGGACCCACGTTTCGTCCACGGTCACGAAACGACGCAGAAACTCCTTCGGGTTACGTTTGAACACGGCCAAACACTGCTCCGAAGTAGTCAGTCGGTTCCGTTTTTGATCCTCCGTGAGTAAACGCGGCACCCACCTCGCCGATAATTTCTTCATACCCAATTTTTCTTCTAATATGTGTTGTACCCTCTCGATTGAAACGTTTACAGCATCAACGATTTCTCAAAGTTTAATTCGGCGGTCGGCTAAAACGATATTTTCAATTTTCTTAACCATATCGTCTGTAGTCACCTCAACTGGCCGGGCTGGGCGATCCTCATCAAAGTCGGTTGTTCTCCCCCGCTTAAACTCGTTATACCAATATCTGACGGTTGTCATAGAAGGAGCACATTCATGGTAAACCGCTTGCATTCTTACTTTTATTGCATCACATGTATTTCCTTCCAAAAATAAGAATCTAATTACAGACCGATACTGTTCTTTCTCCATTTTAACAATTTTAAGTTCACGCCTTCACTGAATCGTTTCCAATTAAAAAAAAAAACAAAAGAATGCCATTTTTTTTTTTAATTTTCCCGCCTCTGAAAAATGGCTTAAAAAGGTGGTATATTTATTTGCGATCAGTGATATTAATATATTTAGAAAACGGGTACTTATCAAACAGCCCTCGTAGTACACCTCTAAGATCCTTAAGAAATATATCTTACACTTTCAAGTCTATATCCGCTAGTCAGTTATTATGAAAATAATAATACTATTTGGTCTTTATCCCGTGGAAATTTCGGAAAATCCTGAAAACTGTTTTTAGCTGTTATTATTACCTACCTACTTGCATGCCAAATTTGTAATATCTGATAATTATAGTTACGGAGATAGAGTTACTTTGATTCGAAAATGTAAATCCCATTTATTCCCTATCCCGTGGGAATTTCGAAAATCCTTCCTCAGTGCACCTCTATGATACTCTAGGTACATGTATGCCAAATTTCAAGTCTCTAGCTCTAGTCTAGTCTTTAGGACCGGCGGGTACTTGGGGCAAAATACAGGGAATACGCGTTTTCACTTGACTGTATTCTCCTTTTGTTGGGCACTTTCACGTTAATTTTCGGAAAATCCTGAAAACTGTTTTTAGCTGTTATTGTTACCCACTTGCATGCCAAATTTGAAATATCTGATAGTTACGGAGATAGAGTCACTTTGATTCGAAAATGTAAATCCCATTTATTCCCTATCCCTTAGGAATTTTGAAAAATCCTTCCTTAGTACACCTCTATGATACTCTAGGTACATGTATGCCAAATTTCAAGTCTAGCTCTAGTCTAGTCTCTAGGACCGGCGGGTACTTGGGGGCAACATACAGGGAATACGCGTTTTTACTTGACTGTATTCTCCATTTGTTGGGCACTATCGCGTTAATTTGATGTGTAATACACTATCTTTACTATCCACCAAACAACATTAAGCACGAAAAACTAAAATTCAATTGACTGACACGATTCACTCAAACCGGTTTCCCGCCAAAAGAACGAAACCAAACGTTAGTGTGCTGATAATTTGAGCTTGGCCTAATGAAAAAAAAAACAATGGTGTGACAGCCGTGACAGCTGAATCAGCTGTGATGTCTATGGTCAGTTTCAATTATGAAAAAAATATGTACCTAAGTAAATTAAAACAATAATTAAGGTAAAAAACATGAAATAAAACGGGATAAAAAGTATCCTATGTATTATTCCAGGTTGGAAACTATTGCCATACCAAATTTCATTCCAATCTGTTCAGTGGTTTTTGCGTGATGCCTCCACAAACAAACATACAAAATTAACGAACGTGCCGAGTCGCCCGAGTATACCAAAGATAATAGAGTAGAGTATACGATTTTATTATATACTAGCTTTTGCCCGCGACTTCGTACGCGTAGACAATAACGTAAGTACCTAATACAAATACTGGTTTTTAACGGAAGATGTTGATGTTGCTGTTTTTTTGTCTGTGAACCCAATGGAACTACCTACCTACTTAATTAAATGTTGAAAACTACTATACACCATTAACATTCTACATACAGTTCTTGTCTGACATGACTACTTACTTTTGCAAAATTTCCCCGGGGATAGAAATAAGAAAATTATACATTTAGACCCATTAAAAAATCTTTCACTAATAGAAAGCTACACTGTTTCTGATTGACATTAGGCTACTTTATCTAGAAAAAGTGTAAGTATTAAAGTTCCCGCGGGATAGACCTACGTATTTTAAAAATTCAATCAAAATGTCAATCAGAGACAGTGTTAAGTATAGCTTCCTATTAGTGTTTTCTTTTAAATCAGTCCCGAAATTGAATTCACTTATTTCTATCCCGCCTTGAATTTTGCATTTTAACTCTTTAAATTGACTTAATAAAAAATCTTTCACTTATAGAAAGCTACCAGTTCTTGACTGATATTGGCTACCTATTTTTCCTCGGGAAAATGCGTAAGTTAATGCATGCATAATGCAGAGAAGAGAAGGGAAGGGAAGGGAAGGGACGGGAAGGGAAGAGAAGGGAAGGGAAGAGAAGAGATGTACTTTTGAAAGCTAGTCAAGTACTTACTTGCGTCTGGTAATGAAAATCTCGTGTTGATGAGGTGATGATGGAAGGTACAACTCCTTAACGATTAGGAATTGAAGGATAATTCTTATAGTTCTAGCAAAGGCGGTTTAATTTTTTAACTGACTTAAAAAAAAGGCGGAGGTTCTCAATTCGTCGGTTTTTTTTTTGTTAATAGATTTTTTTAGTGTATAAGTATGTTCCCTCAAATTTTTAATGTATGTTATATGACTACTCGAAGACGGTTGGACCGATTTCAAAAATTCTTTTTTTGTTTGAAAGGGTATACTTTCTAGTTGGTCCCATTGTCACCAAGTCAGGATCAAGTGATGGGATCTTAGGGAAATCGAGGGCAACCCTCAAATTTTGTAGGCACATAGGTATGTGTTTCATATATTTTCGGAAATCATTCAAGTACTTGCGTCTGCTAGTCATCATCTCGTGTTGATGAGGTGATGGTGGAAGGTACGGTTAGGAGTTGGAGGATAATATTTTAAATATTAACGTAACTAAAAATTGTGAAATAAAAAATCTTTTAACAAAAAGTAAAACCGCCTTCAAAAAAGCCTCAGAAAAAAATCGTTAAATAATCTGATGAGGTGAAAAAAGTAAAACCGACTTCAAAAAAAAACCTTAGGAAACAACATAAAATAATCCTCTAAAGCCATGAGTTTTATGGCCTAGCAGAAATATGAAGTCGGTGCTTCATTCAAATAATATTCCGCTCGCACCGCACCGATTTCATATTTCTGCTAGGCCATAAAACTCATGGCTTTACAGGATTATTTTATGTTGTTTTCAAAGGTTTTTTTGAAGTCGGTTTTACTTTTTCCACCTCGTCAGCTCGAAAAAGTTTTCTTTATCATTCGAAATCTTAGCGCAAAAGCAAGCTTCCGTGCATTCAAGCCTCCGTGGAAAAAGTACTTGAAATTCGAACATGAAGATAGCCAAAAGCTGGTTACGCCCTTGGCTACGAGTCCAAAGTCTGTACGTTTATAATTTAAAAGATATGGTTTGCATTCTAAGAAAATGGATATGGCAAAGATATGACAAGACATTTAAGCCTATTAAGTCGCCATTTGAAACGTCATCAATTTGCGCCAGTCACTATACACTTGCATTGCGTTTAAATTTACATGACGTAATGGCACTTCTAAATTGTTCTATTTATCTTTGATTAGTTATTGCAATAGCAAATAAATAATCTTCACCTAACTACTGTTTTGACAATCTTATCAATCAAAACAGAATCTGAGAATGCGATGAAATAATCGCTACGAAAGTTTCATATATAGTGTCCCCTAGTCCTCCACCCCAACCCCCTTATTTTCTAAACCGTAGGCCCAAAAAATATTAAAAAACTACAAAAATAACGCCTAATAAATACTCTCAACGTTTTTCGTGTTTAAACACGATCGGATTGACCGTTTTTGAGTTATTGCCGAAAAACTGCGCCTCTCAACAAAAGGAGACATGTTCTTGCCGGGTTTTTTCTTATCAAAACTTACCGAGCTGATGTTTCGTATGGACTACTTTTTTTTATAAATTGTGTTGGTTTTTTTATAGATGTTCCGAATTTGAAACTCATAACGACATCGAATTCGATGTTGTAATGACATTGAGTTACCTACTGCTGTCGAAATGCTGGTAAATTTCTACGGTTTTTGAACGCATATAGGATTTATCATACTCGTGTAGATAAACATTTTATAGGGGTAAATTGTCTATGTTTTATGTACAAATATAATTTTTAAACCGACTTCAAAAAAGGAGGAGGTTCTACGTTCCACTGTATGTTTTTTTTTATGTATGTGCATCGATTACTCCGTCAATTGTAGACTGATTTTCAAAATTATTTTCTTATTCGAAAGGGTATACTCCTGAGGTGGTCCCATTGTCACCAAGTCATGATCTGATGATGGAATACCAGGCAAATCGAGGGCAACCCTCAAATTTTATTGGCATTTATAATTTGTTTCATATATTTTCTAAGGCTATTCAGGTATTTGCGTCTGATAGTCATCATCTCATGTCGATGAGCTGATGATGGAAGGTACAACTCCTTAACGGTTAGGAGTTGGAGGATAATTCTGAAAATGTTAAATCAACATAAAATTGTGAAATAAAAGTCTTCCAACAAAAAACCAAAACCGCCTTAAAAAAACCTTGGAAAAAAAACCTCTAAAGCCATGAATTTTATGGCCTAGCACTAGCAGAAATGTGAAGTCGGTGCTTCATTTAAAGAATATTCCGCTCGCACCACACCGACTTCATATTTCTGCTAGTGCTAAGCCATAAAACTCATGGGTATAAAGGATTATTTTATGTTTTTTTTCTAAGGTTTTTTTTTAAAGGCAGTTTTACTTTTTTTCAAATGTAAGCATGACAAAACGCACGCCCAAGATGGGTCCCGCAGCTGTAATGACAAAGCTCTTGCATTGCATACCTCCTCCAGTTTACTTATGCCCCACGGCTGGGCACATACTTAACAGGGGTGTTATCGTCTATTTTTGACAGAGTTGCATCCACGGCTGTTTCAGCATCGAAATGTAGGCAAATAATATATATAGTAACGTAAAAAGAAACGACACGTACGCATGTGTGCAGTAAACTACTGCGTTGTTATTGTGTGCGTATCAGGACGCGAGCGGGGGCGAGCGCGGGACGCGCGGGGTGTGGAAAGGCGAAACGCGAACGCCAAAATGGAGGGCCTCCAAGGCAAGTAGTCGCCTGTCGCCTTCGCCTATCGTCGCGCCGTAACGTCGTTCGCTCGCACTGCGTCGCATGCGCTCTCGATCGACCGGCGATAATTTTGCTAAGTAAATAAAATAAATCGCAACTATGCCTGGAGATCAATATACTTGTGCCTACGGCTGTCGCAATAATACAAGAAACCAGAGAGAAAAAAAGCAACTTTGAGTTACTTACCGACCCAGAAAACTAAGTTACTTACATAATTTTATATTATTATTATTATTATTATATTATATTAATTGACTTCACTTAATACCTATTAGTAAAGTGCATTCGCTTGGGAACGGTCACTTCCCTTTGGATTTTATGAGGTAACTGTTCGTACGATTTCGAATAAAAATAATAAATGTTTAAAATATATCGTAAAAATAGAATGTGTTATTTCTTATTGAAAATTATTACATTTTGAATGTCAAAAATATGAGTAATTCGGAAAGAGATCGTCAAAAAAACAAAAATACAACAAAAATTAATGCATCTTGCATAAATTTTTGTTGTCTAGAATAAAATGTCAAAACATGCATAATGTAAAATTTTACATGATGTTTCATTACGTAATTAAACTTCTTTAATAAAGTATTTAATTATCATTTATTGAATCAGGCGTTACTTTGCGGAGGTCCATATTTAATTATCATTTCCTTGTGCCGCGTTAGCTAAACTGTCAACCCTATGTGTACACGTGCCATCTTAAGGTCGCCGGCGCGCAAGCTTACACCGACAGGCCGCTGTAGGTACATTTTTCACATATTACATATCACATATTACGTACATTTTCTTTGTTATATTGGTTTGTGAAATCTAAAGACAGACATAAAAAAATTAAAATTTTGAAAATTTTCTGAGTGGTTGTATTATAAAAGGTTTTCAGGGTACGGCAATTTGTATGGAAAAAACCTTTTTAATGACTGTATCGTTTGATTGCGTTGACTTAGAAGTTAGATTTTTTCACAGCTTCAAAGGACTGCAGGCTTGAGTATTTGATATTAATTTCAGCATGCTACCTCCACGCGTTCCAGAGAAAAACATGTATATGTATGCAATGGGAACTGGTATTTCCCCTGAAATCAAAATCCGTTCAGCTATTCCAACCTTTATTAATATCGAAACTATTGAATAAGCCTTTAAATAGGACAAAACTTTACACAATTATGCATTAATAATCGCGTATTTCTGTTGATATATCTTTAATTATCATGGTCGGTTATGGAACGAGTGAGTCATTAGTTGCAATTCAAGGAACAGGCTGGATAAACAATCGTTGCTGTGTCCCAGGCGATAACGGCCATTCGCACATCCCGCGCGGCCGCCCCGCCTCGGCTCGCCTCGCCTCGCCTCGCCTTTTCGCGTTATACCATGAGGCCGCGTGCCGTCACTCTGCATCCCTGTACTGTTACAATCGATCAGCAACCCATACATTTGCTAACTTTGTGTCTATTAATTATAATTAAAGGAACAAATAATGAGATTTTGAAATCATGTTTTTCCATTACCTATCCGATCATGACTTAACTAAGCCTCACCTTGGCTTGGCATACATTTGTAGTATTTTTGTCATTGAATTTCAGTATCAAATCTTAGCGAAATGTCGATGGAGATGCTTTAGCCGTACTTAACTCTTTATGATATACTTATTTGAGTGATTATCTCGGCGAGAAAATTTTGCGGCAGAGCTGATAATTATAGTGTGGACTAATGTTTAAGAAGTTTTTTTTTTAAACAAAAATTCTTATCTTAAGCCAAGTCACAAACATAAAAGTAATGAATGTTTATTAATTTTTTTTTTCATTAGACAGTGAAAACGGGTTATTGACCACGATTACCTTATAGGTTTGATGAGCTCCCGATATTTTTTATTAACCGCGAATCATTTAAAACTGTTAAAAAACATTTTCGTCGAAATTCTAATCTTGGTGTGGTGTCCAGTAGGTATCCGTTGTTCTTGATACTTATCTATGATAAAACTGTAACATCCATTTATTTCACTAAAATTGCATTTAATTTTATTCTTCATTAGTTTAAGTATTCTTATAAGAATATATAAATAAAGTTTAGTACATGAATTGATTCTTAAAACTAGGCACTATGGGATTTTTGACGCGATTAAGTCCCGAGTATCATGATTATTCATGATAATATAATAGGCAGTAAAACTTGTCCAAGTAAAATTAGCAATTTTGGTGGTAAATGTCGAAAATGTTTTTATGCTCGAACGAAACTAAGTAAGACCAACAAACATGACTGTGTTGACCTGTTCGTGTATTTCCGCTCCTGCACTGAGCGATGACACACATCTATATCTTGCTGGATCTATCTGCTAGGTACGTAAGTAGGTATATGTAACTAATAACTTACCAATAATTGTTTTTGTGTGAATTGTATGTAAGTTAAGTTTCCTTTTATTATACTAAATGTTCACCTTCGTCAAGCACCTTGGTGAAGCCATCGCCGAACGCTGGGACAGATCCCTAAGCGTAGTGATGGGCTGGTTAAGGGCAAGAATCATTATCTCAATAAACCGCGCCACAAGCATGTGCATTCGCGGCACCCGGCACAAATACGTTACGCCACGTTATAAAAATTACTTGCATGCATAGTAAAAAAATCACCTACCTGTTCATATTAGATTTGCATATCTATGAGATAAGTAGGTATGCAGAGACTTTTTCGTAGCTGCTTTGGAACCCTATCCTGTATGTAAATGTAAGTAGTAAGTATTCGATTTCTTAGCATTTACCTATGGGCGAAATTTGCTCTACATATGCTGTTCGTTTATCTTATCCTAACATTAGTTCCGTCATCCGTCATAGTCTATTCTTAAATATATTGTAACTGTGTCAAAAAATGGAGCGTCGGGTGGTTTACGAGCCGTTTGCCGGAATCTGGTGACTAGTGACCCCGCGCGGTCGTAAACGCGCTCCCGATACCCCGTGCCGGGCGCAGCGGCAGCGGACGAAACTTACAGAGGCCCGAGTACGAATATTCGAATCCTGCGTAACGTAATCGAGTAGTAACGTTATCGAGAAAATTGTATGACGTTTGGAACAGCGCCCGCCTTTGAGTGTATTTGGAACTAAAATTTAGTATGAAGTTTCTCGATTTCGATACGATAAGATAACGTTACGTCACGCAGGATTCCAATATTCGTACTCGGGCCCCAGGAACTAATTCACGCATGAACTACGGAGAAATAATAACTTTTAATCGTGAGCTGATAGCAGAGTTATAATTATGTATGACCGCTGTGTAAAACAGTAGGTGCTGCGTTTTTAGAGTTCCGTACCTTAAACAGAAATACGGCATGCTCATAGGATCACTCGTGTATCTGTCTGTCTATCCGTCTGTTACAGCCAATTTGCTTCGAATGTAGCTAGTAGTTGTGCTATAAAAGCTGCCTTCATACCAAATCTCAAGTTTCTAGGACAACTAGAAGTACCCTTTAGGTTTTCACAGTACGGTAATGTGTATGGAAACAACCTTTTTAATTACTGTATCTTTTGATTTCGTTGACTTAGAAGTTTGATTTTTTGCACTGCACTGGACTTGCACTGGACTGCAGGCTTGAATATTTGATGTTAATTTCAGCCTGCTACCTATACGCGTTCCAGAGAAAAAGGGTCTTGACAGACAGACAGACAAACGGACAATGAAGTGATCCTACAAGGGTTTCGTTTTTTCCTTTTGAGATACGGAACCCTAAAAATTAATTTCAATTACAGTTGTATAAATATTATAGTTAACTTTTGGGGAGTACAGCTTGTTCCGAAATTTATTTAAGAAAATTTATGAAAATTTATATTTGCTGTTGGATGTAAGTAAGTATAGGCGCAAACTTCGGTTTCAAGTTTCAACACACGAGTTCGACTCGCACTTGGCCGGTTTTTGCATAGTCTTAATAGGTAGATATACCTATTTGTTTTTATGACGGATTATAAACTTAAAAGGCTCAAAATACAGGTACAGGATTAACCATAAACTATTTTTGACGCTGATTATATACGTAGGTATCAAATGATAAGCCCGAAGGGAGCCTAAATTTGAACCTTTTATTTAACAAGTTTAATACCAGATATTTAAACTATAGGATTCACCACAACTCCGTCTGACAGCTTTAATTCAGAAATGGAATTTAATCGCCGTTTAATGGTGCCGGTCATTGCCTTGCGTTGTTCTTGTTGTATCGATAAGCTTTATTTATGACTTCTCATTTTTTATTCTACCTAACTAATGGTAAGCAGGGATTCTAATTTTTATAAATAAAATTTTACATGTTTTTCATACACCTCGTAGATTCGGACGTCAAAATTTCAGTGAATCAAACTTCAATTTCTCTCGCGTGAAACTGTATCATGTGAGTAGGTAAGTATTTTAAAGAACTCAAAGTTATAGCTACGTATTTTTTTAAGCTAAATAACTACGTTCAGTGATAGCTTTTTACCTTGTGATTTGAAGCCTTTTTCAGATTGGATGATGGATTTCGGTGAACTTGTAAAGCGAATCAGTGGAGAGTGGAGATAACTTAAACGTGGTGACTGAAATTTAATATCTACAATATCTTTCTAGTGGGGCACATAATTATATGAGATTGATTATAGAAAATAACTTTTAACGTTCCAAAATGCACCTGCAACCGTTCCTTACTATAAAACCATGTTATCGTGTGCTGTCAGCGACCCATACTAAATATAGCGCAGGAATATGGACGCACGTTCAACTGGCTTTTGTTACCGCACTGAAACTATTGACCTATTTCACTTTACTGGAAGTAAGCAATAACTTTCAGTGCAATGCTCGCGGCCATAAAATCGCCTTAGACTGCGTAACCAGTTCAAGCCGCTAGCAAACCAATGCACCTAAAGTTGCAATATACCACCCTGTTACCGATCCCTTAAATAACTACAGATGGTTTACATTTATTTTACGGCATTAACATTTTTGTAGAATATCTACAAAACCAATAAAAAAAGAATTCGAGTGGAAAAACATTCTGAAACAATGACTAATAATTGACTTTAGAAGATATAAAACACTCTGTGTCAAATAGGCAGACAAGCTTTGAAATATCGCAAAAGTAACATTAATAAATCTAATGATAAGTAAAGTTGTTTAATTAGATTGTGCGGAGGTAAAAGTCTTTCGTGTAGGTACCTATTTACAATTAAACGTATTAAAAACAGTAAAAGCTCCCGATCCCGGTATGAATGGAAGTAACTTTTTAAAAATACAATTAAACGATATTGGTGTATTGTAAAATTTCAGGAACATCGTAAACTTCCTCTTGGGTTCAACGTTCTGTGTCGATACGTCACAGCGATAATAGTGCATTTAGTCGATGAATTCTGGCCCGAGAGTAGGGTTACTACTATTAGAGTAGGGTTATACAATATAAAAACCGGACAAGTGCGAGTCGGACTTGCGCACGAGGGTTCCGTACATAGATTTCCCTGTTTTTCGCCGTGTTTTAAGTTGTCCAATGTTAGCAGAGCCCTGCTCAACTTTAGGCTTTAGTTTCTGTTGTCCAAAATAAACGCATTTTATTTTATTTTATTTATTTATCATTATTTTAGAGGATTATTTTACGTTTTTTTTTCTAAGTTTTTTTTGAAGGCGGTTTTTTTAACAAAAAAGTTAAACCGACGTTAAAAAACATTAAATAAATCTTCTAAAGCCACATGTTTTATGTCGTAGCACAATAGTAGTTTATGAAACTGCTACATAATGAGTGTTTCAGCTTCGCCTCGGTTCATAAAAACACACTCGTGTTTTAAGAACCCCCATTATGTAGCAGTTGCATAAACTACTATTATCTACACACATATTATAAGTACTCCAATGGGTTCAGAAGCCGAAGGCATATCATACCCATACCTGTCACAAATTTGTCTGTTTTTTTTTTCAAATCATAGACAAACGTACCGAGCTGACGTTTCGTAGACTGTTTTTTTTTTATTGTAAGTTATCGCGTTATTATTTATACATGTCGGACTGAACTCGACTTATATACGTGAGTGATCCGTTTTATTTCACTATGATTGTAAATTAAGTACGTTGGTTTTCAAATTCAAAACTCTTAACGACATCGAATTCGATATCGAAAAGTCATTACGACATCGAAATCGATGTCGTTCATTTCACAAATAAATCGTTTTTAAAATCGGTTATTTTGCACAACGTGAATTGGTAAACATTGTTCCGTAAAAATTACTTTCTGCGTAACGAAATGCAGGGCGGTAGGTATGAAATGTATACTCGAACTCCGTAAGTTTATTGCTCCTTGCTTATTGATTTCTGATTTGGACTTCTAAGCCAGACTTCTAAAATTTTCAAGCAAATGTGTTGAAAAATATTATATCAACCCCAATTTCTGAACTGTGTCGTCGGAGTTCCGCTTCGCGGAGCTCCTATTCCGCGTACTTGAGCCGCTTCGCGCCTTGACGTAAGTCTAACCTAACCTAAACCTATTGTAAGCCTATTCATTCTCTCCGTCAGTAAGTCTGTCTGTCCGCCCGAACGTCCTTAAAAGGGCTGAGTCTTTTAAAAGGTAACGGCAATTTAATATATTTTATTTAATTAAAATAAAACCAGTGACAAAGTAATATACCAAACGTTCGCAGGTGATACGTTAGTTGACTATTTGATATCGTTATAATAATAATAATAAATATCGTGGGACAAATTGACACCAATCGACCTAGTCCCAAACTAGGCAAAGCCTGTACTATGGGTACTAGACAACGGATAAACATACTTATATAGATAAATACATACTTATGTACCTATTAAACATTCAAGACCCGAGAATAAACATTCGTATTCACCATACAAACATTTGCCCCGACCGGGATTCGAACCCGGGACCTCAAGCTTTATAGTCAGGGTCGCTAACCACTAGTTCATCCTAAAAATAACCTAAAATAACCTATTTGATAAATTATACGATACGAAATGAAAATTTGTGAAGATATTATTCGATAAAATAAATTATTTGCGAAATCAGTAGTTGTGTAAAGATAATTTTAGGAATGATGCATTTGTCAATCGTTGGTTGTGAAACGAAAATTTGCTAAATGACTGGCGACAAAATGATAGGACACTATTAACATACCCATACCTGTCACGAATTTGACTGTTTTTTTTAGATCATAGACAAACATACTTACCAAGCTGACGTTTCGTAAACTGTTTTTTTTTTTAATTGTAAATTATCACATTATTATTTGTACATGTCGGACTGAACTCAACTTATGTACGTGAGTGATCCGTTTTATTTCACTATGATTGTAAATTACGTTGGTTTTCAAATTCGCAATATCGAATTCGATATCGAAAAGTGATTACGATATCGAATTCGATGTCGTAATGACTATTACTTTACTGGTGGTGGTGGTGCTGGGGGTGGCGCTGTCGGCGAGAAGGCGACGGCGTACTGAAATGCTGGTCATTTTCTACGGTTTCTGAACCCATTATAGAGGACTTATGATATGTCTGTAGATAAAATAAATTATGAAGTCGGTACGGTGCGGTCGGAATAGGTATTCTTGGAATGAAGTACCGACTTCATATTTGTTCTAGGCCATAAAACTGTTAGCTTTTATGTTTCTTAAAGCAGTTTACGTTTTTGTTAAAAGATTTTTTATTTCGTTTAAAAAAAATACTTAACCGATTTTTAACCGACTTCAAAAAAAAGTGGGTTCTCAGTTTGATCCGTATGACTGTATATGTATGTAAAAATGTTTGTCCGCGATTATCTCGCTTTTGGCTTAACCGATTTCGATCCATTTTCCGAATAGTATTTGTTAAATTCTGGAAAAGGTTATATACAAGTAGGTACAAAAAATGGATACCCCGAATATACTCGTATAATTAGTTCATCTCTACTGATTTTTGTTGATGCGGTGTTTACTTTTTCATTAAGTAGGTAAGTAAAAACTTAAAATAATCCTCTAAAGCCATCAGTTCAGTCGGTGCTTCGTTCAAAGAATACCTATGTATTACGCTCGCACCGCACCGACTTCATATTTGTGGTAGGTAGGCCATAAAACTGATGACTTTAGTTTAGAGAATTGTTTTATGTTTTTTTTTTTGTTTGATGAGGGTTGTACTTTTTGTTAAAAGATTTTTTTTATATAAAAACCGGCCAAGTGAGAGTCGCACTCGCTCACAATGGTACGTGTCACGGGAATCGAGTCTCGAAGATTTTTCCCGCTTTTCCCGAGACTTAAAAATTGTTTGGCTACGGAGCCTTAAAAAAGAAATTGAATTATTATTTTTGTTTTGGTCATGATTTTTAGGGTACCTCAAAAATAAAAAACGGAACCTTTATAGGATCACTTTGTGTCTGTCACAGCTAATTTACTTCGAAACTACTAGACCGATTGAGTTGAAAATTGGTACTCGCATGTACATAAGTCGTCACATCACAATACGGACGGACGAACAGACGGCCACTTTTGGGGGGTAAATTAGAAAAAAAACGTATTGCCAACTATATCGTGCTACATATCAAATAAAGGGGCTCATTGTAAGAATCTTAAAATAGTTCTTTCATGATCTCAATTGGAGTATCTTTTTGTATTTATCCCAATTTTTTTTGTTTTCCCGTGAATCTCTGGTTCCTTTCTGTGTATTCATGTTTCAGTGAGTATTTTAAAAGTAGGTATGATTTAAATAGCTCTTTGCCTGTAAATTACAGGGAAACCTATAAGAAATCTATGGTACTAAAAGTAACATAGGAAATTGGAATTTAGATAAGTAATATACGTACGGAACCCTCTCCACGCGAGTCGAAGTCGTACTTGTCCGGTTTTTTAGGGTTCCGTACCTCAAAAGGAAAAAACGGAACCGTTATAGCAGGGGTTCCCAAACTTTTTCATTTTGCGGCGTACCTTAAATTTTTGTATTTCGTCCCGGCGCCCTGTGCCAAGTTTGTAGCTGTGTGTGTATAAGTACAGTAGATGGCATCAATACGGTACCTAAGACATAAGAATAAATAATAACATAGTAGAACGGAAACTCCCGCTCCGGACGGGCTCAAGGTCGCGATATTAGAGTACTCGTTAAACAAGCTACTCGGTCAGGCTGTCACGGCCGGCGTCGCCGCACACGCGTTTGGTTGTTTATAATTTGGCTGTAATAATTTTACGTGAGCCTGTATGTATTTTATTTTATATTTGTAGGTAAGTGATACTAGAATACTTACTTAAATTACCGTAAATGGCTTCGTTTGGTATGGCACTTATAATAACTTATTATTTAGATGTGTCTATAATATGTAGGTAAGTACGTAATTATTTATAAATCTCATTGTTATGTAAAACTAGAATAAAGTAATGATTTCAAAGTAAAGAAAAACTTACATTTCAGTGATATTATTTTTAGAAGTAAGTAATAATATTTTAACAGTAAGCAACTCTAGCAACACACCTGGACGACAGAGGGGTGTAACGAGGTGAAGGGGGAAGTAGGTATATAAATGGCGGCGTTTTGGACTTGGTCAAAAGAGATTCCGTTCTACTCTGTTATTATTTATTCTTATGCCTAAGAGAAGAGAAACAGAAATGTATCATATCACGGCACCTCTAGAACTCTTCACGGCGCCCCAGGGCGCCGCGGCGCACAGTTTGGGAGACCCTGCCTTATAGGATCACTTTGTTGTCTGTCCGTCTGTCTGTCTGTCTGTCTGTCAAAACCCTTTTTCTCTGGAACACGAAGAGGTAGCATGCTGAAATTAATAACAAATACTCAAGCCTTCTAAGTCAACGCAATCAAAAGATACAGTAATTAAAAAGGTCATTTCCATACAAATTGCCGATTTCCAAAAATCTAAAGGGTACTTCCAGATGTCCTAGAAACTTGAAATTTGGTATGAAGGTAGCTCTTATGGCACGACCACTCCGAAAAGTCTCAAAATCCTAATTTTTTTATGTCTATGAACTAAAAAAACAATTACTTTGCTCACCCGCGACCACTAATGACAAATAGTTATATCTGTGCGGCAAATGTATGTTTCCATGCAACACCTCCACCTCCACTGCTACACGAATCAACACATGCCACACAGACCCAACTATCACCACCACCACTATACTAAACGCTGACGCGTTTCGGCACTCTCCACGAGGCCATTTACGAAGCACAACAACAACCGCTCAACATGCCACCACTTCCACTACTGACATATGTAAACCATGTACTGAACTTAGTTAATGACAAAACCAACGTACCCACTAATATTTTATAAATTCCAAACTACCCTTTTATGTAAGTCCTAAACTACCCTTTTTTAAGAAATGAATTCCAAACTACCCTTTTTATTTTTATTTTTAATCTACGCCAGGTACCCCGTTATTTTTAACCGAGTACGGTAAAAAGAGAAGTCATGTTCTCATTATTACTATGACACATTATTAAAATTAGAACCAAGTCGTAACAAAGGCGAAGAAACCAAATTAACTTGTTCATTAATAATAGACCCCATGTTGTTGTACCTAATTATTTCCAATTGTTCTAAAACCGATAGCCGCAAACCCTTATCACAATAATGTAAAATTTCGTACGTATCTGAGTCTAACAACGAATGATTCGTTTCTAATAAATGCTTGGCAAAGTTTGATTTCTCTGGATGATCATGCCTATATGACGAGACATGCTCTTTAAATCTAGTATCAAAGCTTCGACCGGTTTGTCCAATGTATACTTGACTACAGTCGCCACAAGTGAGTTTATATACGCCCGACCTGTTCCCTTTATCCACCTTTTCTTTGTTATTACAAAGTCTAGAACGTAAAGAATTAGTAGTCTTAAAGGCAACATTGATGTTATTTGATTTTAAAATATTATAAATCTTGTCAGACAACCGGCCAACATAAGTAATACTAGATCTAAATTTGTTAGTAGGCTGAGATGGCAACGCAGAGTAAAGCATGCTATTCACTATCCGTCCCTGCTTCTTTTGAACCAGACTATTAACCATTGCTGTACTATAACCATTTGTTGTTGCTATCTGATATATAGTATGTAACTCAGAATCATAATGCTCTTTCGACAGAGGTACAGTTAGTAGTCTATGTACATAACAATGGAAAGCAGCCAGTTTATGCTGCCATGGGTGAGTAGAATTTGCAGGTATGACAGTATCTGTGTACGTAGGCTTACGGTAAATTTGAAACTGGTGCCTATTATTTGATGCCACAGTGTGGGGAACAGCAATTTAGTATATTATTATAGGTATGTTGATGATTTAATTTTATGTTGGAAGGGGAGTATGAGGCAGCTAGATTTGTTTATTAGTGCTCTCAATAACAAACATCCAAAAATAAAGTTCAAACGAGAATTAGAGGAAAATCGTTCATTAAATTTTCTGGATTTAACTATTACAAGAGTAAATAATAGGCACCAGTTTCAAATTTACCGTAAGCCTACGTACACAGATACTGTCATACCTGCAAATTCTACTCACCCATGGCAGCATAAACTGGCTGCTTTCCATTGTTATGTACATAGACTACTAACTGTACCTCTTTCGAAAGAGCATTATGATTCTGAGTTACATACTATATATCAGATAGCAACAACAAATGGTTATAGTACAGCAATGGTTAATAGTCTGGTTCAAAAGAAGCAGGGACGGATAGTGAATAGCATGCTTTACTCTGCGTTGCCATCTCAGCCTACTAACAAATTTAGATCTAGTATTACTTATGTTGGCCGGTTGTCTGACAAGATTTATAATATTTTAAAATCAAATAACATCAATGTTGCCTTTAAGACTACTAATTCTTTACGTTCTAGACTTTGTAATAAC